>CM076576.1:416178847-416647455 GCA_034641835.2 Pinus albicaulis | reverse complement strand
TGGGAATAAGCATGAAACACAGTTATGAATGTGCAAAACATAAGTCCTCATCAAATCCCCAGGATGAGTACACCAGAAGAATCCTTTTTCGGTTGAATCTAGATGTGGCACACTTTAGAATTTTTTGTTAATAAGTATATTGTCATGTTACCAAAGATGCATGGAAAAAGAAAGAACCAACAACTGAGTTGGGAATATTTATGGGGTATAATAATACACCTCATAACTATTGGGTGTACCTTCCATCTCACAGGATGACAGTGGTTCGTAAATATGTGAAATTCTGTTAAGGAAATTCCATGAAAATTTCCCTTGAGAGGGAGGTTCACATGCATGCAGTTAAGGAGCTCTTAGCTCCAAATGAATAACCTCAAGATGTGGAGCAACCACAAGTAGAGGAACAAAGAGTGGAAGAGCCCACTCAAGAAGAGACATCCATAGATGAAAAAAAGTGCACCAGAGAGACTCACAGGTTGATGCACGATGCTATAGAGAATGTGGGAGCACCCACATCACAAATCAGGTAGATAAGGTCCCCAGATAGATACTTTGGCTACATGGCTCTTATGAGCGAGAGTGTAGAGACTGATCCATACTCATTCAAGGAAGCAGAGAAACAACCAGTATGGGTTGATTCCATGGTTGAGGAGTATGAATCCATTCTCAGAAACAGTGCATGGGAGAATTCCCCAAGACCGGAGGACAAGTCATTTGTAGGATCCAAGTGGATCTTCAGGGTGAAGCAAGCTTCATATGGGAGTTTGGAGAAACACAAGGCCATATTTTTGGCAAATGGGTTCTCTCAGGTAGAGGGAGTAAATTACGATGATACCTTTTCTTGAGTAGCAAGGTAATCTTCAATCAGATCTATTCTTTCACTTTCAGTGTAGATGGGACTCTGGAAGATACAATAGATGGATGTAAATACATCCTTTCTAAATAGAGTGATTGAGGAAGAGGTGTATATTGAACAGCCAGAAGGATTTGAGACCTTCAACAGAGAGTCGCATGTGTGCAAACTCAAGCGAGTGATGTATAGACTGAAATAAGAACCATGTGCTTGGTACACTAGGGTCAACATCTACTTCACTGGGTTTGGCTTCACCAAAAGTGAAGCAGATGCAAACCTTTCCAATATTGTGGTAGAAGGTAAATTATTGATCATAGTATTATATGTCGATGATTTGATTCTAACAGTTGATGAGAAGCTAATAAATTATTCCAAAGAG
This sequence comes from Pinus albicaulis, assembly GCA_034641835.2. Lineage (NCBI taxonomy): Eukaryota > Viridiplantae > Streptophyta > Pinopsida > Pinales > Pinaceae > Pinus > Pinus albicaulis. Next base: position 416,646,226 of record CM076576.1, on the reverse strand, counting down.
GATTTTGCAAGAGAATTTGAGATGAAGCACATGGGGTTCTTGCATTATTTCTTTGGTTTGGAAATTTGATAAAGAGATGGGTAACTATTTGTCTCTCAGCGAAAGTATGCTAATGAGATACTGAAGAAGTTTCACATGGAGAGAAACAAACCCATGGAGACTCCTCTAGTAGGTAATTGGAGGAAGGAATATGCTACTTTGAGTGAAGTGGTTGAAGCTACCATTTATAGGCAGATTGTGGGTTCACTCATGTACGTGGTGATCACACAATCGAATAAATTTTATATGGTTAACCAACTTAGTCAAGCTATGGTTAAGCCAACCAAGATTTATTGTAAGACATCCAAACATGTGTTGAGATACCATAGAGGCACCACTCAGTTTGGTCTTTGGTACAAATAGATAGAGGGAGTTAATATTCATGGCTTCGCAGATGTATATTGGGTAGGGATTCCATTTGACAATAATAGAACATCGGGGGACATCTTCAGTATTGGGTCAGCAAAAGTTTCCTACTAAATCAGGAATCAGAGATCAATTGCACTCAGTTCATCAGAAGCATCTTATGAGGCTATATGGATGAGGAAGATCCTTGTTGGGTTGTTTGGTCAACATATGGATTCAACAGTGATTTATTGTGATAACTAGATCTCCATTAAACTCTCATTTGATCCAGTTTTTCATTACAGGTCCAAGCATATCGACATCTGGAATCACCATCTCAGAGATTGTGTGGAGAGGAGGAATATGTTATTAGAGTACATCTCTATAGAGGAGCAGGATGTAGACATCTTATTGAAGGAATTGTCAAGAGGAAAATTCGAGTTCCATAGTGGCAGGATCTGGGTATTGTTGAGATTGCAACAAGATGATGAGCTTAGTGAAAAGAGCCGCCTTCACTAAGTGGGTCCGCAGGCTATTTTTGGTGCAAATCTATTTTTAGACTATGTCTATTTTTAGACATGTCGATCATATTCTATGAGTTGCAGGATACTATTTGTGGATGGTTGGTCAAGTTGGAAAAATATATGGACTTCTATTTTTAGACATATTAGGCGGAATCTATTTTTAGATTGCCAGTCTAAAAATAGATATGTCAAATATTATTAGCTCTTAATAATATTTAGACTCTAAACATTATCTTATTCTCTTGGAGCACTTCGATTAAGTGCACAGATGTGGCACAGGAGCTGACAGAAGGAATTACGCTATTCTTGAGGGTTAAGTGGAGCTATTGCATGGATACTTCAGTTAGAACTCCTGTGAAGCGAGTTTGAACAAATTATTAGAGGTGGTTGGGTGAATTGGTTTAGTTTAACTCAGTTAGACTCAGTTGAGCTAGTTGTATCTAGTCTAACTGGTTGATACACTAGTGAGAGTGGTGTAAATTAATTAGTTAATTAATTCACTAAATAATCACTCATTAATCAACTGAGGAATACATCAGTTAACTACAGTGCATGGATAGTTTCAATGGAGACCAGTGGAGAGGTAGGTGAAAGAGCAGGTTGACTATCAGTTGTGACTATAGTGTTGCATTATTTGCAACACACAGTGGTTGGAGATGCCAATGAGGATTTCGTGAGAAATTTTGGACCAATTCGAGTTCATTCGGAGCCATTCTTCAGCAGTGATTGCGTAGTAGAGGCAGGCTAGTAGGTGACAGAGATCGGTGCATGGGATTTGCTAGATCGTACCTGGTTATTGTGTATAAATTGGAGATTGTACTGAGAGCTTGTGAGGAGATTTGTATGATGAGTGTTAATGATCTCTATGACATATAATATACAGATAGTTGGGGATTTTCAGCTTTAAGCTTTCCCATAAAATATTGTGTTCATATGTGTGATTGTTTATGGTTTTAATGTGCACATGCGATTGTTTAATTTCCGCAAATTGATGATCAATAGTAGAAGAGGTTATGTATTATGCATGAAGCTCAAATAGTGTGTGATCGGGATAATATCGGTGAATAATTTAACAGTTATTCAAATTTCTACATGGTATCAGAGGAGTATTGATCATTGGAGCAATTGCAAAACATTGAAGCGGTTGAGTTTTGTGCTGGTGGAATTCGAATTTGCAGCAGTGTTTTCTTGGTGTCGAAGTTGAGATTTCTTTCAACGGATTGCGATTGGAGTATGCCCTTGAGGGCAGCTCGAATTATATTTCATGGAAGAACAGGATGGAGGCAGTGCTAGATGATAATGGGTTGAAGGAGTTCATAGATGCAGAAATTCCAAAACTTGTTTCTAGCGATGCTGCCGCACTTGATGCATGGCAAAAGAAGACAACAAAGTGTCGAAGGATTTTGTTGAAAGGTGTGAAGGATCACATAATTTCCAGCCTTCATGGTAAAGCTTCTCTATTCTTGATGTGGAAAGCTTTGAAAGATTTGTTCCAAAGCAAGAGCGACCAGAGGAAGTTGGCACTCAAGGATAAGCTCAGGAATATAAAAATGGAGAAAGGCAACAGTATACCCAAGTACCTCACGAAGTTTGTCTAGTGTAGGGATGAGCTGTGAAGTGTGGGGGTTACTGTAGATGATGAGGACTTGGTGAGCTTGGATCTCCTTGGGCTTCCAAAGAGTTGGAATTCCTATCAGGACTCTGTCAATGGTCAAGAGAAATTGCCAGGATGGGAGCGACTTTGGTCAAATCTTGTGCAAGATGAGATAAGGCGGAGTACCAGGGATGGATCTTCATTGAAGAATGTAGATGAATAAAATTTCACTTGGGCTGCCAAATCAAGGAAGGGGCAGAGCAAGAAAAATACTTCTCAATCCGGTGCGAAAGGCAAGAAGCAGGACATGTCCAAGGTGAAATGCTTTTACTATCACCAGCACGGACATTACGCCACTAATTGTCCACAGAAAAAGAAAAATAAGCAGGCTGCTGGATCTGCAGCTGGAGAGGCCTTAGCCTCGTAGTTTGAGCTAGATTTTTCACTGATCGCATGCTTGGTATCAAGTGTGATGGGATCAGTGTGGTTTCTTGACAGTGGTGCATCTTTCCACATGACCGGAGACAAAGATTTGTTTTCTAATCTGGATGAGAAGGATCTTGGAGTGCACATCGAGATGGGCGATGATGGTAGATATAGTGCGACTGGTATCGGGACCATTTCCTTTGAGAGGGAGTCTGTCAAACCTATCATCTTGAAGGATGTCATGCATGTTCTAGGATTGAAGAAGAATCTTATTTCTGTGGCAATGTTGGAAGACAAGGGATATGATGTTGTCTTTAGCGAGGGAAAGGCTTTCCTGTGCAGTAAGGTAACTGGTGAAACCTGGAGGATAGGGGTTCGAGTTAAGAACCTTTATCAGTTGCAGGTAGATGTCTGCGCAGCAATGGCAGGCAAGGCAGAAGGAGTGGTGAGCTGAGATGAGGGCGAGCTATGGCACAAGATATTGGGCCATCTTCACCATGGTGCTTTGAAAATTTTGCGACAGATTCTGACTAAGTACACTTGTGCAGTCAAATTAGTGTAAGGGATGTACTTTGGGAAAATTTGTGAAGACCACTTTTCATGAGAAGGATAGTCGCGCCACGACGATCCTTGAGAGAATTCACACAGATGTATGTGGACCTTTCTTGGTTTCTTCAACAGCAAAGCACAGGCATTATGTGATATTTGTTGTTTGATTTCATAATCAAAGTGCTTTATCTTATTATCTGAGAAGAAAGAGCGTTACATTCTCTAAGTTCTATGGGTTTAGCCTTTGGTTGAGAAATATTCGGGGAAGCAGGTGAAATCTCTAAGGAGCGATAATGGTGGTGAATACATCTCTGGCGAATTCAAAGACTTTTGCAGCACAAAAGGAATTCGAAGAGAGCTCATAGTGCCTCATAACCCATAGCAAAATGGGGTCATGGAGAGAAATAACAGAATGATCATGGGTGCTGCACGGGCGATGTTGCATGATCAGGGCCTTCCCATACACTTGTGGGCTGAAGCATGCAACACTACGGTTTATGTGAAAAACTGTTGTCCTCATAGAGTACTTGGCATGAGTACACCCAAAGAGGCGTTTTCTGGTAAGAAGCCTGATATTTCTCATTTGAAGATTTTTGGCTCACTTGTTTACATTCATGTGATGAAGGATGCTAGGAAGAAGCTGGAGCCGACCGCAAAGGTTGGGATATTTGTGGGGTACACAGAAACACCCCACAACTATCTTGTGTATTTTCCAGACAGTCGAAAGACTGTTGTGCGACAGGATATCAAATTTCATGAGGAGAAAGCCATGAAGTTTTCGCTTGAGAGGGAGCCACACTTGCATGCAGATGAGGAGATATTAGTTCCTAAGGATGAGCCTCAGGATGTGGATCAGCCACAAGAGGAGGTTCATGGAGTGGAAGAAACCACTCATCACGAGCAACCATCGGAAGGGCGACGTGCCTCTGAAGGTGAGAAATGGCCCAGATCTTGATGCGAGAGAATATTGTGGAGCACCTACATCACGAGCCTTGACAGACAATCACTAAGAATATATTGGATACATGGGCTCCTGAGCAAGTGTATCATGTGAGAACCATCCTCTTTAGAAGCCTCATGCCAATTCGAGGTGTCGAGTAGATTCCATGGTGGAAGAGTATGATTCGATCTTCGAGGAAGCTTGAGTGCATGGGGAGATTGTCCCAGAAGGCAGAAGGAAATAGTGTACCAGGTTCGGAGTGGATCCAAAGTGAAGAAAGTGTTGACGGGTTTATTGAGAGATCTGAGGAAATATTTTTCTTGGGGCTGTCACAGACTGAGGGGATCGATTATGAGGAAACCTTTGCACCTGTCGCAAGGTATTCTTCCATACGGACGATTCTTGCTCTCTCAGCGCAGATGGGGTGGCACATTCATCGGATGGATGTGAAGACTGCGTTCCTCAACGGAGTCATTGAGGAGGAGGTGTACATAGAGCAGCCCGAAGGTTTCGAGATCTTCAGCAGTGAGTCGCATGTGTGCAGGCTCAAGAGAGTGATGTATGGGTTGAAACAAGCACCTCGTGCTTGGTACACACGGATAGACAGTTATTTCACCGGACTTGGATTCTCCAAGAGTGAGGCGGATCCGAACCTATACCAGATTGTGGTGGAGGGTAAGTTGCTGATCATTGTACTTTATGTAGATTATTTGATTTTGATGGGTGATGAACTGTTGATACACTCATGCAAGGCTGATCTTGCAAAGGAGTTTGAGATGAAGGACTTGGGCCTCCTTCATTATTTCCTGGGATTGGAAATTTGGCAGTGCAATGATGGATTGTTTGTGTCTCAAGGCAAGTATGCTCGGGAGATACTGGAGAAGTTCAACATGCAAGGATGCAAGCCTATTGACACTCCTCTTCTTGGTGGATGGAGGAAAGAGGATGCTACATCGGCAGAGGTCGTGGATGCCACTGTTTACCGATAGTTGGTGGGGTTGCTTATGTATCTAGTCAATACACGACCTGGCATATGCTATGCTGTTAACCAGCTTTCACAAGCTATGGTTAAGCCTACCAAGCTCTTTGGGAAGGCGGGGAAGCATGTATTAAGATATCTCGGAGGCACATCGGGATATGGATCATGGTAGGACAGGGAGGATGAGTTGAGACGGCATGGATTCACAGGCAGAATTTTCTCATGCTCCCGGAAGATTGTGTGCAGCGGAAGATCATGTTAATTTCTTACATTCCTACGGAGAATCAAGATGCAGATATTCTGACGAAGGCGCTCACCAGGAGCAAATTCGAATACCATAGAGACAAGATCGGGGTGGCAGATAATCCCTATCTTGTTGAGAGGGAGTGTTGAGATTCAACAAGATGATGAGCTTAATGAAAAGAGTCTCCTTCACTAAGTGGGCCCGTAGGCTATTTTTGGTGCAAATTCTATTTTTAGACTATGTCTATTTTTAGACATGTCGATCATATTCTATGAGTTGAAGGATGTTATTTTTGGATGGTTGGTCAATTTGGAAAAATAGATGGACTCATATTTTTAGACATATTGGGTGGAATCTATTTTTAGATTGCTAGTCTAAAAATAGATATGTCGAATATTATTAGCTCTTAATAATATTTGGACTCTAAACATTATCTTATTCTCTTAGAGCACTTCAGTTAAGTGCACAGATGTGGCACATGAGATGACAGAAGGAATTATGCTATTCCTGAGGGTTAAGTGGAGCTATTGCATGGAGACTTCAGTTAGAACTCATGTGATAGAGTTTGGTGGAGTTATTGAGGTAGTTGGTGGAGTTGTGTTCAGTTTAACTTAGTTAAACATAGTTGAGCTAGGTGTATCTAGTTTAATTGATTGATACACTAGTGAGAGTGGTGTGAATTAATTATTAATTAGTTCACTAATTATTAACTCATTAATCAACTGAAGAATACATCAGTTAACTACAGTGCATGGATATTTTCAGTGGAGACTAGTGAAGAGGTAGGTGAAAGAGCAGGTTGACTATCAATTGTGACTATAGTGTTGCATGATTTGAAACACACAGTGGTTGGAGATGCCAATGAGGATTGCGTGAGCAAGGTTGGACCAATTCGAGTTCATTCAGAGCCATTCTTCAGCAGTGATTGCGCAATAGAGGCAAGCTAGCAGGTGGCAGAGATCGGTGCATGGGATTTGCTAGTTCGAACTTGATTAGTGTGTAGCAATTGGAGATTGTACTGAGAGCTTGTGAGGAGCTTTGTATGATTATTGTTACATGATATCTATGACATATATTATACAGATAGTTGGGGGTGTTCAGCTTTAAGCTTTCACATAAATTACTGTTTTCATATGTGTGAATTTTTATGGTTTTAATGTGTGCATGCAATTGAATTTATTTCCGCAAGTAATGATCAATAGTAGAAGAGATTCTATATTGTGCATGAAGTCAAATAGTGTGTGATCAGGAGAATCTTGGATGTATAACACATTAGTTATATAATTTCTACAGGTATCGGACAATCCCTTTCTTGCTAAGAGGGAGTGTTGAAAATGACACCAAGAGAGAATTATAATTTAATTTTCCCTTGAATTAAATCAGAAGGAAATTGTAATTCCACATTACATAACAACTTGTATGAGTTAAATGCATTAGGATAACTAAATTGGTTTAGTTAATTCGATTTGGGGGTCAAACTAGAGGCATGCAAGTGTCTCCTACATTATCGGAGCCCTGGTTGAGTTTATTTTTAGTTTTAATTAATTAACTCAAATTATATGAGTTAAATTCAGTTAAACTTGTTCTAAATGATGGAGGAATTAGTAGGAGGTTAAACAGTGGGGTGTCTCCTCATGTGTTCAACCAGTTAACTGATAATTCACTCATATATAACTCATGCATGTCAGTTATGAGAAAGACCCAGTTGAGATTGGATTTCAAGGGCAGTGTGATATCATTTGTATAATTATCTGAATTGTAAAAGTGGTTCATCTAGTCAGAGGAAGTCCCCTAATGGATTGTGCATTATGTATTTGGAATTTCCCAAATTAATAGGGCCTAATTACCCAAGGAAACTGCGCTAGGAAATAGGGAACCAAGCTTGTCTAAGAATCATTGAGACAGATAGAGATAGTCAAGAGGTTTCTCAGCTTGGAGGAAAACATTGTAATCTTATAATATTCTTTGGCTTATGAAATATAAATGTAGCGGGGTTTTTAGTTGAGGCTTTCCCAAGATAAATATTTTTTTGTGTGATTTAAATTCTTTATTTTTCTTGTTCATGCGATTATGGGATTGTTATTGGTTTCTACAATTTGTAGAGTAGATTCAAGTATTTTATTTTAGCATATTACAAGATTAGTTGAATCTACATGGATTTTCTAAAATTACCTTGTGGGGAGCTATGAGGACAAGTACATACAGTGGAATATGATGTGGCAACAAAGGGATCAAGATGTGCATGAGATGATGAATTTATTCCAAACCCTACACACAAAGTTTGGTATCCATGATTCAGAGAAACATTTGGTGCTTAAGTACCCTAGTAGTTTGAAAAGATACATTTAGGAGTAAATTGAGTTCCTTGATATCTCCTTTCTTGGTGTAACATACCGATATGATGCCAAGATTGAGAAGAAATTTAAACAGAAGAAGTGAGACTTTGGATCTGTGAATCTAAATCGAGGGAAAGGTGCCCCCAAACCGTAGAAAAAAAGGATAAAGCCAAGGCGGGGCGACGAAGGAAAACCCACCAAAGTCTAAAGAAAAGAACAACACCATGAAGACAAAGAAGGAAATGGGAATGTGGTGTGAGTTACATAAGAGCCCCACTCACAACACAAGTGAGTGTTGGGCCAAGAAACTACTAGTGGCCGAGATGAAGGCTTATGAATCAAATGCATGCTCTGACTTTGAGTCAGAACTTGACAAGGAGAATGACAAAGGGAAGCATATTATTGACGTGGAGCCCAGTGCCATGTTTTCCACCACTAAGATCTAGAAGCATGAGCATGAAGATCCACAGGAGGGGGAGCTTCTCTTCCACTCCCAGATGTGGGTGAAAGGTTCTCTGTTGTAATTCATTTTTGACAACGGAATCCAAAAGAACCTCATTTCAGCAAGGTTTTGAAGTGGTTAGGCTTACCAACCACATCACACCCACAGTTGTACACCATCGAGTGGTTTCACCAAGGATGAGATCTCTGCGTTAGTCAGTAGTGCGACCTTTCCTATAGCATCAAGCCATTCAAAAATGAGGTATTGTGTGTCGTTGTTACTCTTGAAGTTTGTGATGTATTATTAGGCCAGACATACTTGTGGAAGCGACATGATTTGTCTGATTTTAGCCCTCGCACTGTTATTATTACTTTGGGAAATAATTTGTATAGGATACCAAAGGTAGAAACGCCTACCACCATCTCTTTGATCACTACGAAGCAATGCAATAAGCTCATTTCCCATACCAGGAAATTTGTTTTCCTTATGATTATCCCTTGGGGCAAGAAGAAAATTGTTTCCATGAACTCTAGACAAGGATCTTCCACATGGCAACAACAGATTGCCAAGGTCATGGAGGAGTACAGGGACATATTCACCTCACCCACAAGGGTACCTCTACACTATCAGGTCAATCACTCCATTGATATGACCCAAGTGCACTGCTGCCAAATGGACTGATTTATCGACGCTCTATTCTGGAGAACGATGAAATCAAGAGGCAGATTCAGAATTTGTTGCATAAAGGGCACATTAGGCCAAGTTAATCACCCTGTGGGAGCTTGATTGTGTTGGTACAGAAGAAAGATAGAACCTGGAGACTCTGTATTGACTATCGGGCGTTGAACAAGGTTACTATCCAGAACAGGTATCCAATACCATGGATTGATGACATTTTGGACCAGCTCAAGGGGGGGGAATTTTTCAGCAAGATCAACTTGAAGTCTGGGTATCACCATGTACTAATCAAACCCTCTGATATGTGGAATACTTCCTTCAAATACAAGGAGGGCATTTTTGAATGGCTAGCCATGCCTTTTGGTTTGATGAATGCCCCTGCAACCTTCATTAGGCTGATGGATGACATCTTGCGACCCTTCACCATATCATTTGTGGTGGTGTATTTGGATGACATATTGATCTTCAGCTAGAGTTGGGAAGAACACCTCCTGCATATTTGACAAGTCCTCCAAACTCCGTGACAAGCAAGTTGTGTGTGAATTTGGAAAAATGCACTTTTGGTGTGAACGAAGTTCAATACACTGCAAGGAAAAGGCCCTCTAGCAGAGGTTATAAAGGAGGTTTTTAGCGTTATAAAATTGGCCAAAATTGTTAAAAAAACATTTGATACAACATCCGTTTTCGGTAACGAAGATTTTGGAGGAGCTTCTAACAAAATTTCAACTCAACTAAAAACAACTGGGTGGTCGAAGGTTGTTACAGATGTTTTTCTCATTGGTGCGCATATCAAGTTTCAATGCACCAGTGCGTTGTACCGTGAACGCATTGGTACTATAAACCTACCAAGAACCGGGACGGAAAACAAATTTCGAACACCGTAGAGCATTTAGCAATGACCCGGTGCGTGTTAGCCAGCCAATTGCACTAGGTCGATGGAAGGTGCATGCATCAGGCTGTTAAGGTTTAAAATTTCACCGGGCCCTGTAGGTGATACAACGCACTGGGCCATTAAGTTATAAAAATGCACCAACGTGTTAAAGGAAAACCACGTCGGTGCATGCAATTCCTATTGGACTGCCTAGGTGGTAGTCGTTGATAAAGCGCACAAGGTGTTCCAATTGGTATTGGTATTTGTGTGGTGCCCATAGGTCGTAGAAATGCATCGGTGCGCAATATAATACAAGCGCACTGGTGCGAAGTGACTAACAAGCACTGGTGTTCATTTTGTATTTTTTAGAAACTTCGACATGTGACAGTGCAATTATTGTGATTTTTAAAAATTCATTATTCATCAAAAGTCGACACATATATTATAATAATATTCATATCAATTAAATTTTTATTAGTGCATTTGAATGTGATGTTTGGATTAATTTGTTATATCATATCATCAGATTTTTCATCTCTCCATTATAATATCTAATCATCCATATATTTAATCAGTGGTGTAACATTACAACACGAAAATGGAGAACATTATAGAATAAATTAAAACGTATTATATATATATATATATATATATATATATATATATATATATATATATATATATATATATAATACGTTATATATATATAAGACACTCTTTGTCATACAAAATGGGACAGTTATTGGTATCCCTATGTCTTTCAATTGGGACACTATGTCCATTACATTGAACAAAATATCTGATTTCACAGACAAATATTTCAAAAATTACAACGCCTTTCTTTTATATCCAAATATATTGATCATCATTCTTTGTTGGAACTGTTTTCACTGCTTGAGATACTTTCATGACTTGGGTTATTTTGAGGAATGTTTTGTTCACTGTGTTGATTGTTTTCTTCTTCTTCAAGTTCCATCTACAAACATAAAAATAAACTGTAATGAGTGTATATACATTGGTGAGAATAATGAAAATTGAAATATTAAATAATATACATCAATGTAAATTGAAAATAAATGTAGCATAAAAATAATCGACTCGTGAACTATACACATTCTTTCAAAACCAACTTTACGCATTCTTTCAAAACCAAATTTCACGCCATCTGTCAACAATTCATTGGTTGGCATAGTTCCATACTTTGTTTCCTACAAGTTTTATACCCCATAACAAATCATATATTTAATATAAAAGGTTTTTTTGTTCTATTAATCATAGACGGAGCTAATTAAAACAAGATAGATGCTTACAAATTCCACAATTAATTTATGATATGCCAACGTATACTGACAACCCATATTTAACCCAATGTAAATCAATTCTTCTGATGATTCTTGTTTATATGTTAGCACCTGTTTTAAGACATTCAATGGTGATTATTGTAAAACAACTTAAAATACACAAAAATGGAATCTAGTTAAGTTGTTATAAGGAAGTAACAATTACTCACAAACATAGATATAAACCCTTTTCTTCCTTGTCGTCCTATTTTATGTGTTGAATGGGTTCCATTTTATTTTCTTTTCTACAAGAAAATAATTGAAAATTAATATTTAATGCTAAATTGTTTATTTATTGTACCTACTTGAAAAATTCAATGATTACATATTACATTTGAAGCACGTTGTTGTTGATATGGCTCTTCATGCGATGCAATTATGTCCATTTCTTTTACCACCTCCTTGTACACCTTTTTGGACATTGCTACTGGCATATTTATGATATCAGCTCGTTCATCCTTTGATATTTTCATAATCTTCCTGAAAATGTAACATGACAAGAAAGTATTAAATTTTTATATTGATATACGAAAAGTAAATATAACAAAAGTGATATTTATAAATGATTAATTTCTAGTAATATATACATATAATTCTAGAAAAACATTTAAAGAAATATTACTTTTACATTCCTTCTTTTTTGTTGTTGTACATTTTTTCTATTAGAAGTCTGACATGTGTCATTGACCAATTCTCTGGAAAATCATCCTGTAGTTTAAATAAAATTTGGTTCTTGGAATCATTGGATTGATTTTTGTATTGTAAGTGGAAATAACATCTATACATTCGTTCCACTAGATCCCTCAAAGTTTTGTAAATTTTCTCCCCCCTTTCATTAACCTCTAGCACCACTCTAGATGAGCTAAGGAGCATTTCATTTTCATTTGCATGTTCTATTTATTTTGCTTTCTTAGAACAACATTCCTTTTATTAGTTTTTGGTCCATGTAGAACATTAAAGATATGTTAATTAATACATTTTTCGAAACATGTTATCTAATATTTTTAAGTATATTATTAATGAAAATTAAAAAAAGAAACTCATATTGGATCGATAGTATTTTTTCATTCACCTGATTCATCCTTATGTAATTTTTCCATCAAGCCTTTACGCTCTTCTGGTCTTAGATAAAAAATAATATTATTAAGATTCGTCATTTTTTGGCTCTGCATGATACACAATAAAAAATACATATTAGTTAAACTTACATATAGTTCAAAAATAGTAACTTTTGTAATGAATTTACAAAGAAATTGCCTTTTTTTCTTTTCTCGATGTGTTATCAGTATTTTTGTTACTTGATCTCTTATTAGCCATTTCTTTATCAATATTAAACCTGTACCATATCATTCATTAAATAAATAAAAAACTTTTCAGGTAAAAAAAACAAAAAATCAAGAAAATGGTGCGCCTTTCAAATAATACGCACTGAATGCGGTGCGACGTGTTCTTATAAATGCACTTCCAAAATAGTAGAAACATCGTACAGTGCTCTCTGTCAACAAGGAGACCCAATGCGTTATATGTTAACTAGTGCAGCAATTAACATAGATAAATTAATAAAAATCATCTAGTGTTATTTTTTGTAGCATAAGATGTCGCGGAGGAGGCGGCGCGACATGTTCTTATAAATGCACCGACAAAATAGTAGAAACACCATTCGGTTCTCTCTATCAACAAGACCCAGTGTGTTATATGTTAACCAATGCATCGATTAACATAGACATAAATTAATAATTTTATTTTTTTATCAAATAGTACGTGCCCGATGCGTTATAATAAAACAACACACCAGTGTGCTATTTTACACAAGGTGCATTGATTAAAAAAAATTGTTTTTAAAAAAATCATGCAAAGGCTGACATGGATTGGGATCTGACTTTGCAAGTCGTCGCATGGGTTAGATGTCATACGCCTATGTATAGAGCAATACAAACCCTATAAATCTAAAATGAAAATCCCTAATTGTGAAGTCACAGAAACAAAAAGAAGCAAGGGCAGAAACAAGAAGAAGCAAGGGTTTAACGTAAGAATGGATTTTTTTTGTTTATTATTATTATTATTGTTATTTTTTATTTTTTTATTTTTTGAAAATGCGCAGTAAAATTTAAAATTTTTACTATGCATGTATTAAATCCAACAGAAACTGTAAAAAAAACAATTATTATAGTACAATTTAACATTTTTACTATACTACAGGGTTTTTGTGCAAATCACCAGATGTTTCAAATTTTGATTCTCTGAATAGTGCTGATGTTAGAAAGTATTTTGCTGCTCCACAGTGCTCTCGTGCTCTCTTCCTCCAGGTATGTTTCTCGTGCAAATCCCTCCCTGAATATTTTTTGCAAAAATAATGAAATAATGAATAGATTTTCCTATTTAAAGATTTTTTTTATGAAATTAGATTTCTAAAAATAATTTGTCACCCATTTTTCAATTTACCGCTTTTTTTTCAATTAAAAAAAATAAAGTTGCATTTTTATTATTTGCGGATATTCGGTATGTTTGTTAACTAACCGCACCGGTGTGTCAATTAATAACACACCACTAGTGTGCAGTAACTAAAACACACCAGTGTGGTTAACTGTACATTAGCATCGATAACAATAAGTCCATTTTTAATACACCGAAATTACTTTTAGGTATGTACACAAAAAATATTGTTTATTTTGCTCAAATGCAGTGAGAAAATCTCATAATTGTATCGAATGGAAAATTCTTCAAAATTCACCTCGTTCTAAAATATTTCTCAAAAATTCCATCTTGGAGTTCTCCCTATCCATCTTCAGACATAATATTTACTTCAGATTTTATTTATATTTTCATTATCTAATTGATTTTTTTTTTAAACCATGTCAATAAGTTGAATAAAATTAATGTATACAAATTTGCAGGTCCATGCAGATTCAAAATCAAGTTCAGTTGCACAAATCATTCAAACAGCTCCAAAACGTCGGAAGCTCTTATCAGGAGCAGCATATTGCAAGGCACATTTGGTAGAAGAAAATGGGCAGCAGCTTCACCGTGCCAATTGTAACATTGCATCTCAGTAGACACAATCCTGAGACAATGATGGTAATAATAATTGTTTGGTATATTAATGTAATTATTTCAACATCAAACCAATTAATCATGCATTTTCGACGTGCTTACTAATTGATATCATCAATTTTGCACTAATCATGTTCAAATTTATTTTTTGAAATTATTAGGATTCTAGTGATGATGAGCGACCTACCTACCATATTCCGTTGCACCCCACGACAATGTCAAATCGAGAGAAGGTTGAATTAAGAGAAAAAATCGGAGAGGAACGATACTAAGAATGGTTGAATCAACTAGAGGTTGAATCAACGATAACAAGGATGCAATCAAATACATGTTGGTATGGATGATTACTTAAGGGATACGATTGCCATGGAGACAATGTTGTTAGATGCATTCCAGAATGATGATCATCTAGGGGATGATGCTCATATCGCTGATACCTTTTTCAAAAGCATTAAATTTTCTTCCAACACCCCTCTCTTTGGACCTGGCAATCAGTCAAATTATACCTGGTTGGGATAATGATGTTACTGTACAACTTGAAAGAAAAGTTTGGCTTGTCAAATGCATGTTTCTTAGAAATTTTGAGGTAATTTACCATCAAGTTCTCCCTTATATTTTAAGAAATATAATCACACAATGAACATTATAAATGGTTAATTTTATGAATGTTAATAATTATATCAGCATTAATGTACATTTAATATCATCCATGACCAGCTATAGGTTATTCAAATATAAGGTTCTTCCGAGTGATATTGTCTTGCCTGGTAGCTGCTAAGAGGCAAAGAAATTGTTGAAAATGTTGGGTGTTGAGTACATATAATATCATGCATGTCCAAATGATTATATTCTATATAGAGGAGAATATGAATACAAAGAGATATGTCTGAAATGTGGGCATGAAAAGTATGATAAATAAAAAAAGAAGGGTAAATCACGTGGTCCTCCTTTTAAGATATTGAGGCACATGCCTATAATCCCAAGGATTCAAAGGATCTTCCGTTGCAAAGAATTAGCTATGTTGCAGGGATGGCATGCCTCACACAGAAGTGAGTTTGGAGTTATGCAAATCCAAATAGATTTAATAGCCATGAAGCATATAGAGGATATGTTGGTTCTTAAGAGACAATCCCTTGGTTGTGAAATGGAATCAGTGCTTAAGACATTTTAACAATATTTTATAGAAACAATATTTATCATCTGTTCTTTGTTCTATTCCTTCGGATTTTTTTTTAAAACCCTTAATTCTCTGGAGTAATAAAAGAGTACACAATGCCTTTAGCTGTAGAAATGTGAATGAATAAGAGGAAATGTAAGGAAACTTAAGATAGTATGCTGTAAACATGAGATCTACTAACTTAAGTTTTAGAGAGAATTTATGAATAGAAAGGAGTTGGAGTGAAGGAGCGCATTTAAGGATATTTAACTCTTACTTACAAATGTAATTTAGAGACCTGCAACTTCATTACTTCACTTCATTCATTAGAAGAAATAACACAAGATGATACAAGAAAAAAAACCACCATAAAGAATTGCATGAAACTTGAGACCTCTTTCATTAACTCTTCAGAGAAATAAGTACAAAAATACAATCTGCTAGAGATTCCAAAACTCCGAACCCCTCTTCTTCATTTTTTTATTTTTTAAATACATTCAAAAGAAGTTTGTGACTTCCAAAACTTATTAAAACTACCTAAACTAATTCTTTCTTCTATCAACTACTTTCATTACAATCGAGGGTAACATTGTAAACTTGTTTTGTAAGAAAAATAAAAGAAAATACAATAATATATAGAAATATTATTATGTCTTCTAAGTATCCTTTGCTGCTGATGTGGTTCCCTTCACTGCTGATGTGGTTTTCTAAGTATCATTTTCTATTGATGTGTCTTTAGGAAGATTTTTCATCCATATTCTGCACTTTTTCTAGAGTTCAACATTTGTCTTTGGAGAATTAACTAGCTTATGATGTTCCAATTTAAAAGTAGTGATCCTAGTGTAAGTGGAATTATCCTGAAACAAATTCTTGACCATCCATAACAATTGAAAATATTTATGCAGGAAATTGACAATTGTTGTTCCTTTTAGAATTGCAGTCTTCTCATGAGTATTGTCAATTTTAATTTTTGTGTCCACCAACAGAGTTTCATATGTTTCCCAGGACAATAAATTACCTTGCAAGTCCCAGTAACATGGCAATCCTGCCCTAGTTCTTTTATAAAAAATGGTATTGAACTTATCTACTGCTTGCTTGATCTCTGTCAACTTATTTTCTATTGACTTCCTGTATGCATTCTTCACTATCACCTTGTTAATTTCTAGAACACATAATGTTATATCTTTAATCTCATGTTCACCCAGTTCTTGATCTGATTTGGAGTTGAAAAAATCTATTAACTTCTTAGACCATATAGCTTTGTCATGCATTTTTTGTTTATCAACTAATACAAGCTCTTGAAGATCTCTGATTATACTCTTTTCTTCTGAAATAAGAACTAGTGATTCCCATATTGTCTTCATTAATCCTATAATCTCATTCCAAAGAATATATTTAGCTTCAATTAGGGACATGTTCCCCTTTACCTTCTCTTTGAGATTCTTGATTTCTTCGCAAGTTGGTTGATAATCTACTTTATACTTGTCTGTATTTTCCTTTGAATTAGAATTTCATTATCCTTAGAATGTATAACATTTATGGCTGTCTCAAGATCACTTTGGGATTTCTTCGTATCAGTCTTTTCCATCTTCAACTCAGTACTTAATTGTGATATTTTAGTTGTTGGTTCATCAGTTTCAGATACAGAACTATTGTGCAAACACGTGAATGAATATGACCCTGTAACTTAGTTATTGTCTCTTTCAATCTAGAAATCTCTTCATCCCTATGCAAAATTTGCTGTAACAGTTTCTCCTTCTCAAATTCCACTTTTTCCACTTCAACTACCATTGGGTGTTCTCTAGTGGGGAGCTTCAACTTCTTCTTAACACATTAATCTTTGATTTTTCACTCTGCAACATATTTTACATAGCTGACCTGTCATTGGGGTCCTCTCAAATCTTGAAAATTATCTTCTTTAATTCCTCATTTTGGGTGGAGAGAGCTCTGGAATTAGGCTTCTCCAGCTTCAACTTCTTGATCACCTTCCCCAACATGTTTTCAGCTTTAGCTGCACTGGTTTTATTCAAATCATTCACAATCAATAAAATAGTTTTCACATGTAAATTAATTTGATTAGGTAAGGGAATCTGTTGGGTATGTGTTATATTCTTTCCACGACTAGTCACGCACAGGGGGGCAACAACCTCCCTTGTACGTTGCACCGGGCGCAACAGGGGGGTCACAGGGGGGCGACAACACCCCGAGAATTTTTTTTGGGTCCTTATTTTTTGGTGGGTGGACCCACCCATGGTTTTGTGCATGGGTTTGCACATGGTTTTGGGGCATGATGGTTTTAGGCCCTTGGTATTTTGAAGATCCAGTCAAGGGAACTACAATTATGTTCTAATCTAGGGTTAATGGATTGGGGTTTATGTATGCTTCAGCATGTATATATATGTGTTGTAACACTAAAAGGAATATAATGAATAATCAAGCTGGTCGTCCTGATTTGGGATCCAAGGGAAAATCTCTATGTATGTTTGTTTTATGTTTTATGCTCTCACTATTGTTTATTTTATATTTTTAAGATTATTTTGCAGATAATTTCTATACAGGGTTAAAACCTACATTTGGTATCAGAGTTGTTTCGACTTCAAGGGGATGCCTTTTTTGCTGAGGGTTTTTTGCTCGAGCCTAAGGTAGACCCTGTTTAGTGGGAGATCTGTGAGATCGATTCTTGTGGTGAAATAAGATGGCGAGCGGTGGGAAGATAGAGATCGAGAAATTTAATGGTCAGAGTTTTGAGTTGTGGAAGCTCAAGAAGGAGGATCTACTAGTGGATAAAGATCAGTGGATTGCGGTAGATCTGGGTACTAAACCAACGGTAATGTCAGATGAAGACTGGAAGAAGCTGGATCGGAAGGAAAAGAGCACAATACGGTTGTGTGTCTCAGATTCAGTATTGTTTAATGTATCTGGGGAAGCTACAACGAAGACCTTATGGTACAAGCTAGGGAGTTTGTACCAATCTAAGTCTCTGGTGAATAAATTGTTCCTATAGAAAATGCTATATAACTTGAGGATGAAGGATGGAGACTCGGTGACAGAGCATCTGAACGCCTTCAATACTGTGGTAAGTCACCTTTTATCTATTCATATTAAAATCTCAGATGAAGATAAGTGCATTAGTTTGTTGTGTTCTCTACCAGATTTGTGGGACAGTCTGGTTATTGCAATAGGTAGCAATACAACTACTTTGAATTTTGATGACATTGTCTCAGCCTTGCTGTTGGAGGAAATGAGACGAAGAAATATGGAGGGTCAGAATGGAGATGCCTTACCTATATGAGGAAGGTCCCAGAACAGAAACAAGAATAAGGTTTCGAGTGGGAGATCTAAATCTAGAGGGAGATCTAAATCTCCTGGAAAGTTTGTAAAGGTGTGCTGGAATGCGAAAAAGAAGGGAACTACAAAAAGGACTACAGATCTAAAGCTCCTGAGAAAGGAAAGGGATTTGATGATGCTCCTTCTGCAGAGGAAAAAAGCAGCTCAGATGAATGTGGGGATATGTATTTGGCTTCTTCTTCAAATACACATGTAGATCACGAGTCATGGTTGATTGAATCGGGTGCATCATTTCACTTCACTCCCCATAGGGAGTGGTTCTAAGAGTATGAGAAATATGATGGTGGTGATGTCTTCTTAGGTGATGATAGGAAGGCCAAAATTGTCGGACGTGGAAAATTCAAGCTGAAGCTGCAAGGTGGAAGGATTATAACACTTCCTGGTGTTCTGCACATTCTTGCATTGGCCATAAATCTAATTTCTGTAAGCAAGATGGATGATGCAGGTGTAAAAATAATGTTCGAGAAAGATGCCTGTAAGATGGTTCAGGGAGCGCTGGTATTAATGCAGGGAGTTCGGATTGGAACTCTGTACAAGCTTCAGGGCAACACTATTATTGATGGGTGCAAAATTTCTTTGGTTCCTAAAAGTGGAGTGGAAATCCTAGTGGTCTCTAGAGAAAAGACCATGATATGGCATCAAAGGCTTGGACATATTGGAGAGAAGGGCCTTCAGATACTACATGGAAATGGTATGGTAGAAGGTATGTCTAATAGCTCTTTGGATTTCGATTTCTATGAACATTGTGTATATGGGAAGAAAAATTGGGTGAGTTTTCCTTCTGGTGCTAAGAGGGTGAACAAGATATTGGAGCTTGTTCACAGTGATGTGTTTGGACCTGTGTTAGTTCCATCATTGGCTAAGTCTGTGTAATATTTTTCATTCATAGATGAATTCTCAAGGAATACATGGATATATTTATTGAGGAAGAAATATGAAGTCTTTGACAGATTTAAAGAACTTAAGGCTCTGGTGGAAAACCAGACAGAGAAGAAGATAAGGGTGCTGAGGACATATAATGGTGGGGAGTTTTGCAAGAAGGAATTTGAAGATTTCTGTAAGAAGTGTGGTATAGCATGGTAGAAGAATACTACATACACACCTCAACAAAACAGAGTTGTAGAAACAATGAATAGAACACTGATGGAAAAGGCAAGAAGCATGCTCAGTGGTACCGAGTTAGGACAAGAATTCTGGGCAGAGGCAGTGGATACTGCATGTTACCTAGTTAACAAATCACCTTCATCAACGTTGGAGGATAAGAATCCACATGAGGTATGGACTGGTAAGAAACCCTCTCTTTCACATCTGAGGGTATTTGGATGTGATGCATATGTACATGTTCCAAAGGAGAAAAGGAGCAAGTTGGATAATAAATCTAAAAGGTGCATCTTTATTGGGTATAAGGATGGTTTAAAGAGTTATAAGCTTTGGAACCCAGAAACAAGGAAGGTTGT
Organism: Pinus albicaulis; assembly: GCA_034641835.2. Classification (NCBI taxonomy): domain Eukaryota; kingdom Viridiplantae; phylum Streptophyta; class Pinopsida; order Pinales; family Pinaceae; genus Pinus; species Pinus albicaulis. The sequence continues at coordinate 416,625,907 of CM076576.1, read as the reverse complement.
GTACAGCCGAGATGTGGTGTTTAGAGAGGTGAAAGATGTTTTTAAACATGAATTCCTACCAAAGGAACCTGAGAAGATAGAGTTTGAGCTAAAGGATGATGAATCAGACTCTACAATAGAAGAAGACTCAGAAGATGAAGAGCCACAAACTCCACTGTGAGAAGATTAGTCAGAAAGAAGACAACCGTAAAGCGTATAGTCCATCTGCTTTCTCGTTCAAATTTTTCTTTAACTATAATCGATGATGATCCCAACCACCGTGAGTGGGTCAGAGATTCGCAGGATGGAAAACTCTAGAAGGAGGCCATGGTTGATGAAATGGAATTCTTGCATAAAAATGAGGCATGGGATTTGGTGGACTTGCCGACTGGAAGGAGGCTCATCTGGGATAAATGGGAATTTAAGAAGAAGATGAATGTAGAAGGCAAGGTGGAGAAATATAAAGCTCGGTTGGTAGCAAAAGGTTATTCCCAAGTGCCGGGAATTGATTTTGGTGATATTTTTTCTCCTGTTGCCAAAGTTACTTCTATTATATTACTTTTATCTGTTGCTGCTGCATTTGATTTTGAGATAGAACAGATGGATGTGAAGACAACATTTCTTCACGGGGATCTAGAAGAGGAGATCTACATGAAGCAAATTGAAGGCTTTATGGTGAAGGGTAAGAAAGAACTGGTATGCAGGTTGAAGAAGTCTCTGTATGGGTTAAAACAGTCACCAAGGATGTGGTATCAGAAATCTGATACCTATATACGGGGACTTGGCTTCACCAGAAGCAAGGAGGATCAATGTGTTTATTTTAAATTAATTGGTGACCATGTTATTTATTTGGTCTTGTATGTGGATGATATGTTGTTGATTGGAAATGACAAAGAAATTATCCAAGATTTGAAGACCCAACTATTCTCCAAATTCGACATGAAGGATCTTGGTGCTGAAAACTATATTTTGGGCATGGAAATTAAGAGAGATCGGGCAAAGAGGAAGCTCTGGTTAAACCAGAGGAAGTATGTCGAGACTATATTGCAGAGGTTCAATATGCAGGATAGTAAACCGGTGAGTGTTCCTATTCCTGTAGGTGCAAAGCTGTCTTCTGAACAGTGTCCCAAGACACAAGAAGAAGAGGAGGATATGTCACGTGTTCCATATGCAAGTGCAGTGGGTAGCCTGATGTATGCAATGGTCTGTACTAGACCAGACATTGCACATGCAGTGGGAGTATTGAGCAGGTTTATGTCAAACCCATGGAAGGAGCATTGGACAGCAGTGAAGCGGGTTTTCAGATATTTACGTGGCACTAGTGATTATGGCTTGTGCTACCAGGGAAGACCAGGATTGGAAAGAATGTTGGACATTCGTGGTTTTGTTGATGCAGACTGGGCTGGAGATCTGGACCAAAGAAGATCTACAAGTGGGTATGTGTTTAGCCTATTTGGAGGCGCAGTCAATTGGATGAGTAAAAGACAGTCTGTAGTGGCTCTTTCAACTACAGAGGCAGAATACATAGCAGCCACTCATGCAAGAAAGGAAGCAATTTGGTTGCAGAGATTGTGTTCAAGTATGGGGTTGGTACAACAAGCTATAAGGATAGACTGTGATAGCCAAAGTGCAATTTTCTTGGCTAAGAACCCTGCTTATCATTCAAAGACAAAGCACATTGATGTTCAATATCACTTTGTGAGATACATGGTTGAGGCTAAAAGAGTGTTGCTGGTAAAGGTGGACACCTTGAAGAATGTTGCAGATGCATTGACAAATTTTGTGAGCACTTAGAAGTTCTCTTGCTGTAGAGAAACAATGGGTGTTTCAAAGCTGGGGTAATGACTCAGCTCTCATATGGCCCCTTGCAGAAATAAAACAACAAGTGGGAGAATGTTGGGTATGTGCTATATTCTTTCCACGACTAGTTACGCATGGGGGGGGTGGGGGGGGGGGGTCACAGGGGGGGCGACAGCCCCCCCTGTCGGGGTTCAGGTCAGTGCCCCAGGAAAAAGTTTTTGGTCCTTAGTTTCCAGTGCGTGGACCCGCCCATGGTTTTGTGCATGGGTTTGCACATGGTTTTGGGGCATGATGGTTTTCGGCACCTGGTATTTGGTAGATCCAGTCAAGGGAACTACGATTATGTTCTAATCCAAGGTTAATGGATTGGGGTTTATGTATGCTTTGGCATGTATATATATGTGTTGTAACAATAAAATGAATATAATGAAAAATCAAGCTAGTTGTCCCAATTTGGGATCTAGGGGAAAATCTCCGTCTATATCTGTTTTATGTTTTATGCTCTTGCTATTGTTTATTTTATATTTTTAAGTTTTTTTTGCAGATAATTTCTGTATAGGGTTAAAACCTACAGAATATTCCTGGAATCAACAGTCCTGAAATTACTTGATGACCCTACCATCATTTCAGATGGGTGCGAAAAAAGAAATTTCCAACTGATCTTTCTCTAAATCCATGGCAGTTAACAATCTAGTGTGATCAGGGGTGATTTGAGACTCAGCTTGAGCCTCCATGCTTGCTCTGATTTTCTGATTCTTCTTAGCAAGTTGGGGAAAAAATTGCTTAATTAATGGTACCTGATCATGAACAACCTCATGTTTGGATGGTGAAGTTGGTGTATTTTGTATATCTCCCAACTGAATTGTTAAACCTGGTTGTGCATGAGGCATCCCTTCACTCATTTTAGCTCTCTTTTCAGCTCCTTGTTCCTCTTCTTTAGAATCGAAATTATTTTCTCTACCCCTTTTAATCGCCTTCTCAGAAATAACAGGAGTTTCAATACTAGTGTTTCCAGTACTTGCAAAGCCCTTATTAGCCAGATTTTCAATTTCAGACTTACTCTCATGAGTAAAATCAAAGTAACCATTCTCAACCCTTCTTTTGGAAATCACATGATGTGGATCATAATCCCACTTTTCACCTAGCAATATATGCATGTCTTCTAGCATTTGGTTTGCCTCTTTTGCATCTTGCCTCATATTCACTATGAAAGGTCCAACAATGATGGGCAATTTAAACAAATGTCCTTTCTTCATTGGCACAAAGTGGATCTAGTCCACATTCAAATTATATATAATAAATTCTAAGGCAAACATTCTCATGGGGACAAAAGTAGGAAATATATAAGGTTCAACCCTAGCACCATATAATCTAATTTATGAATAATCTTAAAAAAAAACTAGTCTCCATATTTTCAACTATTACTGAGTTGAAGGAATTCATGAGCCTTTGGCAGAAAACATGGGGGAGCAGTACCATTCAAAATTTTATAGGCAATTGGCAAGTAGTAAGCAGCAAAATCAAATAATCCCCCATCACTAGGTTCATTTCTTACCAAGTCAGTCCAAAACACTACTGAATTCTTCTTCTTATTTGAATCCATAATGTTTAACCCAAAATTCAAAAAATCTTATGTAGTTTGATACATAAACAAATAAGTAACAATTGAGAGAAACTTGAAAGAACCTGTGAGAGTCAAGCTCATGAATTAAGAATTAATATTCTCCTGCCAAAAAGAGGGGATGTCCAATACTACTTCAGGTTTCATCATCAAATCAAAAAATCCAAGGACTGACCTATCAATATGAGAAGCATCTTCCTTTCGAAGTATTTTTGGTAGAAATTTTAACACAAGATTGACATCTGCATAAAAAATCTCCAAGGAAAATACCTTTCATTATCAGGAAAGACTCCCTTGTTCTTGCTTCAGAAAGAATAAAATCTGCATGTAATCTTGCCCTGCAAGAGTTTCATAATGTGTTGTCAATGAATCTTTAGTAAAATTAACATATGACTCAGAATCTGGGTAACAAAAGGCTTCATGAATTAACAGGGATGAAATTTGGAAGACACTTTCTCCCAAGTGGTTCATTACAAAACACTTGCTGGGGTATAATGCTGATGCTAGCCAATGTATGAATTCTAGGACAAGATGGGTTTTTGGGACACATGAAAATAAGACTCGAGACCTGACCATAGCTATGAAGACATGGGAATTGTGTTGGTTAAGAATAAATTACTGGTACAGAGGCAAATTTTCTACTATGCAACGAGTATCCATTACGTCCTACTCTATATCCATGAGAGGAATGTGACTAGAAGAACCAAAAAATGCTGACTTGGCCATGTTTACACTTAGGATGATGACTAGATGGACTCAGAAACAAGCAGCAAGGTGATTAGGATTATTTGGACAAATTAAACTGAAACCTGCAGGTGAAAAGAATGGGGTTTTGAATTAGTATTTATAGGCGGAGCGAGAATTTTCGGGGATAACAAAAATTAAATTCGTGACAAGACAGGTACATGACATGACAGGGACAGTGAGTTGGCTTGCTTGTTGATGTCTCCAGATGCCTACGTCACTGCGGGGGCACTCCTGGGTACGACAGATTCTTCGGAGGTGTGCCTCCGAGGTGTGCCTCCGCAGTGAATGTGAGTCATTGATTTGATTCCATGTGCTCACGTCATGGTCAACTGTGGAGGCACCCCGGAGGTTAATTGCTGGGTTTTTTATGCCCGCAGGTTTCTTTCGATCAACTTCCATCTGTCATCATATCATCTCTGCTCGACGATTTGCATGTTAATTAAAACATTGGTCAGACCCACCTTACACATGCTCCGAAATATAATGTTAATGTTTCACATATAAATGAAAATTACTTTTGGCATATGAAATTTTTATTCATTTTTTTTTAAATTTTGAGAGACATTTGAAAATGAAATTGAAAATGACTCACAACAGGATACATGGCCCAAAAAATTCAAGGATGAAGTACAAAGTCTATGACTCAGAATAGCCATGGATGGCGTCAACCCATATTCCCTCCAGAACACCAACTATTATGTTAGGCTTCTAGTAGTGATCAATAAAAATATCCCCCCATGGTTGTCCGTGAAGAATGAACATATTATGTTGGGTCTCATAGTCCCTAGTAGAAGACAAGTGAAGAATATCAATGTCTACTTACAACCACTGGTAGATGAATTGAAGGAATTATGGGATGGGATAAATGTATACGATGTATCAAGACCCATCGCAGCAGAGAGGAGTTTTATGTTGTATGGCATATGTTCTTACCCAACACATGATTATCCAGGCTTAGGATTTTTCTTTGGTAAAGTACATGTTTATTGATTTGTTTATATACATAACAATATTCTTTTGTATATTAGTTATTTAATTCATTTTAATTTTCCTGATCTTCATGATATTCTTTAATGTGCCATGCATATATATTGTATACAATAATTTTGTAGGTCTTTTAACAAAATGATATTTTGATGTAAATGTTCTAGACCTTTTCTGAAAGCTATATGGTCCAATGACCTATGAAAGCCAGTGTATGACTGCTCCAGGGTATTCTTCCCATAAGAACACCCTTACAGAAGAGAAGCATCCGCTTTCAATGGTAAATGAGAGAGAACCCAAAGGTCTCCAATAACGACACTAGCTGAATGGCTTAGAGCATATGAGAGAGAGAAGGATAAGGAGTTCATAGAAATGTTTGATTCAAATGGGGAACCTATGTTCGATGATCTAGAATTCTTTGACACCTATGTTGAGAAATTTCCCATTGGGATGAAAATAAAATTTATCTTTTATAACTCCCATATTGGGAGCATCTTAAGATTACTCACATTCTAGATCCCATGCATATATTTAAAAATGTTTCATCTTCTTTAGGGAGGCACATATCATCAAAACAAAGTGACACATTGGCTGTTAAGAAATACCTTATTACTTCAAAAACTAAAAAGAAACATTTTCCAAGACGATTAGAAAGTACGGGATTAGAGGTAGGTGCTGCTTCCTCTAATTGGTATTTCAAAGAAGGTGATGTCCCATGGATTTTAAAAAAATATGATCTTTCTTTGGCAAAGGAAGTTATAATAGGTGTGAGGGTGCCATTTTCATACAGTTCTTCACTATGGTGCTTCTTCACCATGGATGACCATTTTTTAGGGTTGAAATCGAATGACCATTTGAAACTTCTAAGAGTACGTATAATGTCAAAAGCATGATTTTATTATTTGTTATATTAATAAATTTTATCCCATGCAGGGATCATAAAACATAACTAATTTTGTATATTATTTTATGTGTTTATAACTTTGCAGTGTTATTATCCTTTGTTATGCGCGGGTGTGTGAAACATGAATTCTTCCAAGACCTAGGACATGCCATATCTAAATTATATGCATTTGTACACTGGATCATGTCAAAGGAGATTCATGTGGCTAGAATTCCACAGTGGTGTCAAGAGATAGTTGATATTGTTTGTATGTTTGAGAAGGAACTGCCGACGAGTTTCATGGACTTGCATGTTCATCTTCTAATCCACCTAGTAGATGAGGTTTAATTAGTTGGGGTGGTTTCTTTTCATTGGATGTTATTCTTAGAGAGGTACATGAAGAAATTGAAAGGTTTTGTTCAAAAAAGGGCAAAACCCAAGGGGTATATGGCATAGAGGTACATATTGTATGAGTCTTTCTACTATGCCAGTGAGTACATCAAGCAGATCGAAAATAGAACAAGTGCGGTGATTTGGGACGATGAAAGGGATGAAGACGAAAGAGAAGGGGATATGCTCCAAATGAATGGAAAAAGGCACGTGATAAAGAGTAAGCGACTTATAATTTTTCAAATTTAAACAAAGTAAATATTGATGTTGAACTTCGATATAATGTATATTTTTATCTCATATGTGCTATATGTCGGTTTGATTTCATCAACGAATGCAGAAATTGAAGCAATCAATAAATTTGTTCTTTACAATTCTGAAGTGACACAACCATGGGTCACATTGTACGAATAAAAGAGGATGAAATGGGATAGTGACAGGAAATAATTCAGATGGTTGAATGGTAGAAGTGTGCCTTATCATGATCATTTAAAAGAAAATATGCCAAATATATGCCCCAAAAGTTGGGTTGCTGATCAAGTCAAAAAGAAATACAGTGCAACCCGTCGTTACCCGCATGCTGAAGAGGATGCACTAAACGTAGGGATTGGGTGCACCCATTCGCTAATAATCTATTTATGTACATTTTAAACTTAATAATGCACCTTTGAAATGTAATTTCATCTATATTTCATATTTTAACAGTTGGGTTATTATAAGACACATGACACTATGAAATTTTAACATTTTTATAGGTCAATTTGTTCCCATATATGTGGGCATATGGACACCATTTTCGCATAGAAAATGCCAATGATGGACACATGACACAAGACTATGGAGTGGAAGTTGAGTTCAATCAATCTATTCAAGCTAGCCACCATGATCAAAACCTAGTATGAGGGACGTTAGGTTACGTCAGAAAGATACAAGAGATCATTGAAGTGGATTTCTCTTCTTTCCAATGTGTTATTTTTAGGTGAAATTGGTGGGACACCTTTGATTGGAATAATGTAAAGGAAGATCATGATAGTAGGCTGATATGTATCAACTCTAGAAAGATGTGGGATGAAGCTAAGGAGACCTATGTTTTCCCCAAACACTGCAACCAGGTGTTTTTTACCCAGATGTGTTGGATAGGGATTGGTGGTTCATATTGAGACATGACCCTAGATCAAAACATATTTTTGCGAACAATAGTGTTATCATGCCAAGGAAGCTGGAAGATAATGATGGTGATCATGAGAACCGAGAGTGATATGGTACATGTGTTATTTCATCATTTATACTTTTTGAGATGGGTTTTTATAAAGAAGAGGACTTAATTACCTGATAACTAAGACTCTTTTTTTATAAACATTATAATATGTATTTTGAATTAATTGGTTTTCTTGGTGTTAATGTTAGAATCATTTCACTTGATAATTTGAAATTATGTTGATCTCGGAAACAATGGCGTACTGTATAAAGTTCTTTTTTTTTATAATGTCAATTCCTAAAATAATACAACTACTTGATTGCTTTAAATGTGTGTGAATGATATCTTCAAAATGTATACTGTTATATTTGGTATATAAGATCATAATAAAATACTGATAATTCTAAACATGAATTTATTTGCATTATTTTATAAACTTTATTATGTTACAAAATTTCGTATTATTCTAGATTTATTATTTTACAATTATTTTTATTCATACAAATTTACAAATTTACAATTATGGTAATTTAACAATATTTACGGTATACATTTTACTTGCGGTGGTAATTATGGTTCAAAATTGACAATTAATTTACAATTTTACGAATTTACAAATTTACAAATTTTAATAAAATTGAATAATGCCAATACATACAATTAAAATACAATTACAATTTTACAATTTTACAATCAAATTACAATTACAATTATAATTTTACAAATATTTTACATACAATTACAATTACAATTACAATTTTACATACAATTACAATTACAATTTTACAATTTCACATACAATTGCTAAATTATAAGAATAACTCCATGATGGTCTTGTTTAGACCAAACGACTTAAAAATGAGAAGAGGCAATTTTACATATACTATAATTAAAATTAGAATTTAGAATTACAATTTTACAATTTCACATACAATTACAATTACATTTGCAAGAATGTCCCGATGATGGGTCTTCTTTTTAGGACCAAACGTAGACTTAAAAATGAGAACTCGTGAGATTCCGGCTTTATCAAAATTACAATTACAATTACAATTACAATTAAAATTAAAATCACGATGCATACAATTACAATTACATTTTTTAGAATTTTATAAATTTACAAATTTACAAATTTTACAATTTTAATAAAATTGAATCATGACATGAATACATACAATTACAATTACAATTTCACAATTTCACAATACAATTACGTACAATTACAATTACAATTTTACAATTTCACAATACAATTACGTACAATTACAATTACAATTTTACAAATATTTTACATACAATTACAATTACAATTACAATTACAGTTAAAATTACAATTTTACAATTTTACATATAACTAAAATTTCAATTACAATTACAATTACAATCACGACATAATATTTTATAAATATCATGATTCAATATTTAAAATAAACATCACGATCATGATAACCATCGTACAAACATCATATTTGACTAAAATACACATTCAAATTTGCTAACATCATTTAATCATCATGATCATGATCATCTAAAAAAACATGAGCATTGTATAACATCATCACAACACAAACATAAAATATACATCTCATGTCAAATAACTACTATCACATACACATCTATCTACAAGTACATTAAATGAACATATATAACATGACCTAAAAATATACACATCATGATGAACACCAACATGAACATAAAATACATGGACCACCACACACACACACACACATACATATATATAACTGTATAATGTCAAAATTATACAACTGTAATATAACTGCATATAAATGTCAAATATTTGGTGGTACAACAATACTTGTACTAGTCGAGGCATACGCACTCGATCATTAGGGGAATTTTGAGGTCTAAAATGGGCCTCATAAGAAAAATGTACAACCAAAATAAATTTTATAAGAACCGATAAGATTCATGTTGATGATGTCAACCATGGAGGATGATTCCCCATTTTTGGAGCAAAAAAGTAAAAATATTAAAAAATAATAAAATAATAAAACTACTTTTTAAACTCGTATTTTCAACTTATCTCCCTAAATTTTTACTCAAATTTCGAGCGGGAGTACTCATTGGATACAAAATTTAATTCCTCATCCAAGGAGTACCCATGTTGCATAGTTTCGATGGACCCTCCTACACAAAAAATGAGAAATACATGAAAAAACGTGATTACAATCAAGTTTTTCATGTATTTCTCATTTTTCGTATAGAAGGGTCCATCTAAAGTATGCAACATGGGTACTCATTGGACAAGGAATCAAATCATGCATCCAATGAGTGTTTCTGCTCGAAATTTGAGTAAACCCATAGGGAGATAAGTTGAAAATATGAGTTGAAAATTTATTTTTTCTTTTTTTCCCTCTAAAATTTGATGATGTAATCAAATCTTATTTTATTATTTCCACTATTATTTTATAATTTCCTTAGGAGGCCCATTTTAGACCTCAAAATTACCCTAATGGGTGCAACCTCATGCTCAAATAGACTACGTGCCTGCTCTGGAGGTGCCTGCTGATTAGTCAATGGTACAGTTTGCTCAGGAACTGCTTGCTGATGACTTGTCGATGGAGCAACTTGCTTAGACATGTATGGTGTGGCATGTGATGATGGAACTTCCTACTCAGGATCAGGTGCCTTCTCAAGCTAGGTGTCTGCTGAGATGGTGTAGACTACTCAGACGATGACCGCTGATTAGGACTAGATGCTTGTTTCCCATCAAGATCTCCGCCATGAGGTGGAGGTGGAGGAGGTGGAGTACTAGAATGATGATCACTACCCTCATGATCATGATCATCAAATGAGGTGCTGCTCTTTTGTGCATCTCCATGACGTCTACCCCTCCTAGCCCACGCCTGTGCTATGGAATCTCCAACGATATGACGCATGAGGGTCAACATATCGCAGGGCATGCCTCTCCAAATTTGCATGAGCCTATGATCAACCTTAATCTCTCTGATTGTATTCGGGAGGACTCCCTCATCAACTAATAGTAGACAGAGTTGGTCAACCAACTCCATCCTAAATCGGGTGTCCCGCCTATGCCTCAGCCCCGCGGGTATTTACACCCGAGTAGGATCAGGTCTGCCACCCTGATCCTCCACCTCTTCCATATTCTCATCAACATATACACCTAGATCATTCGGTGGGGGTGGAATCTCATCCCCAACGAATGTCCCAATATCTACAAAATATATAGTACACAACAATAATTAGAAATTTTTGTTAAAAAATTAAATAAAACAAGTTAAAGAATGTGTTAGAATAAATTTGATAATTCTAATTAATTAATTAAGACAATAAAATGAAACTATATTAATTTAAAGAAAAAAATAATATTACCTCTCACATCCAGCGGCTCATCCTGTGTGAAGAGGATATTGTTACACCCTTTCCAATCCAAACTGACATATAGACATGGCACCAGAATGAAGGAGTGATCATAAAAAATGGATAAAAACTCCAGTGCATCCGGAGATATCATGGCAGGAAAGTTAGACTGGCCCCTCTTGGACATCATCTAGCACCACATCTGCATTCGTACATGTAACATCGGTCTATGAGGCTTCTGAACAAAAGTAGGCCTCGTCTTTGGAAACCTCTCAAAAAATTAAAAAAATAACTCTGAAGCAAAAGGGAAGGTCAACCTCCAACGTGCCTAAGAACGACTTCTATCTAATGTTGTACAAAACTGCCGCAAAAAAATTGTAGACCATCTTACAAGTCGTGGCGCATGGAATAAATAATCAACATAAAATAAAAGTGGGTAACTAATGTGTTGCCCGTCACTGGTATAGTGTGCAATGGTCGTCAGAAGTAGTGAGAGGCACCTCACCTCCTTTGCATCAAACGAAGAAATATGTAACTAACCATCGAACACCTGAAAAATCTGCTGGAGAAAATATATCGTCCCTAATGTATCTTTGGAAGTATGCCAACTAACTCCCTGCTACATAGCAGACGGGGATATCTGGGAACTGGGAAAAATCTTGCCCTATCCTAGATAGTTAAGTAATAAAATATATGTCCTCCTCAGTGGGTGCATACCACTGGTCAGGAACAACCCGGAAAGACTGTCGGTCTGCATTCCACCTGAAGATTAGTTGTCCCAATAATCGACTATGGCCCTTTAAGAATGTAGCCTCCTCATATAACTTGAGGAGGCCTACCTACTTTAGGAGAAACTGGGTGGTTTCCGTAATAGGGCAAGGGTACATAAGTCTCTCCCTCTCTCGTGCCTCCCACAGGTGAATCACGTTATACTGGTCCTACATATGTTCTTGTTGTTCCATTTGTTCTCTCCGTTGACGTTGATGAATGATTCACATATTAGATACATTTTTTATTTATTAAATGAGACATGTATATATATATATATATTTGTAAAAAAATTAGTTAGCGTGCCCAAAAAAATAGGCACGCACCGGTATCGGTACGTACGTTTTTATCGTGCAACGAGAGTGGGACGCATAGAATTTTTTTGCGCACCGCAAAACATAAAATTTATTTTTCTACGATGCATTGACGAAACTATCCACATGAGGACAGATAGTTAGGTCAACACACCACCCAACAATAATACATGGTCAATAGTGCGGTCCTGTAAATGACTGCGTCGTTGACCATGTACTGTTTTTGGGCGGGTGGTGCGCTGACCAAAATATCCACCCTGAGGTGGATTTTTTGGTCAACGGGGAAGTCCTATAAACAAACACACTATTGATTATGTATTGCTGTTAGGCGGGCGGTGCGCTGACCTAACTATCGCCCCAGGGTGCATAGTTTCGTCAACGCACCTCCCTCTTGACATTGAACATAATCAACGGTGCGGTCGTTTAAACGACTGCACCGCCATGTAAGTTTAAAAAAAAACGTGGTGTGATTTTTTCGGTACCGCACCAGAACCCAGTGTGGTTTCCATTAGTAAAGTTCGTGGTGTGGCTTATAAATTTACAGGCAGCACTGCGAATGGCTCAAGCGCACTGCACAATTTTTTTTCTTTTTAAACGTTAAATTTTAAGGTTTTTAGAAATCTAATCCGCTAATATGTTTATTTATCGAGAAAAAATTAAAATACATGGACCTTTGCGCGTCGAGCATGCATATTTGATGAGGAATTAGAGAAACCTAATTTTCCCACCGTTTTTGAAAATTTGAACTCGACAAGTTGGACAATGGACGACAGTAGTGCATGCAATGGGAGCACCGACAGAAGGACGTCTCACACAAGATAAATTCACATCGGTGCTTGAGAGGTATGGAGAATTGAAGAAGTGAAAATTCTGTTTTTACAGCCAGTAATATTTTTTATTTAACCTTGTTTTGGTGCTTGGGTTTTTGAGACACACCGGGTAATATTAGTGATGGCGCACTATTGTCGTTGCGGTGTGCTGGATTACTGAGACGCATCGAGCCTGTTTATGCATAGAGCACCGGTGTGCTATATTAATTAGATGAACCGGGCGGGTTGTACAGAGAGCATGGTGTCTCGGTGTACCAATTTTAAGTATGCATCAGTGCATTGTGAGTTAAACGCATTGGTGCGGTTTATGATGAGAAACACATCGGACAAAAAACATGCGCAAAAACCTCCACCCGCCAACCTCCTTTAGAGACCTCCACTATAAATAGATATCAGGGCTATTTTTATAAGGGTTTCCTGAAAAACATCTTCTAGAGGGTCTTTTCCTTGTATTGATATCTGTGGTACATCATTGATGAGCAAGGTGTACATGTGGACCCAACCAAGATAAAAGTCATTTGGGATTTCCCATCCCCAACCACCCTAATAGAGCTCTGCAATTTTCTGGGTCTTGATAATTTCTACTGCAGGTTCGTGTTGGGATTATCTCATATGAATTGGCATTTGAGTCATGTCACCAAAGGTGGAGTGAAAGAAAAATTATTTTGGTCTGAATCCCAATAGAAGTCATTTTCCGAGATCAAGCATTGTTTCTGCTCTGAACTAGTGCTCACATTACTAGACTGAAAAAACCATTTGAGATCAAGATAGATGCTTCCAACTATGTTATTGGTGCAGTTCTTACTCAGCAGGGGAATCTAGTGGCATTTCATAGTGAGACACTTTTATACACAGTTTGAAAGTATCCCACCTATGACAAAGATATGTATTGAATTGTGCAGGCATGCCAATAATGGAAGCATTACATTATGGGGAAGGAAACGTTCATCCACATAGACCATCGACCCCTGTAGTTCATACAGACACAAGGGAATTTGTAGAATGATCACCATTAGAAATGGTCCACATAACTGCAATTGTTCTAGTTGAACATTAAGTATAATATGGGAAACACCAATAATGTTGCAGACTACCTTAGCAAACTGTCGGTCATGGCGTTGACCGATGTGCTCGACTCTTGTGGGAACGAGACTTCAGAGTGGTCGCATCTATACAAGAGGAATTAAAAATTTGGTAATACATACCAAAAACTCCTAGAAGGCAAGAGAATACATTTTTATGTCACTTAGGACACCTCTTTGTTCCTTCAAGAGAGTGTGCAAAGATTATTTTGGAGGTGCACTACAGTTGGGTCACTGGACACTTCGGAGTAGAGAAAAAAGTGGCAGTGCTACATAATTATTTTTATTGATCAAACCTTTGACAAGATGTTGGGAATTACATCAGATCCTGCACTGCTTGTGCCATTTCCAAACTGAACATCAAGAATAAAGGCCTATATACTCCTCTACCTACTCTTAGTTGACCTTAGGAATCCATCTCCATGGATTACATGTTGGGCCTCCCTTCAATTAAGCATGGCGATGAATGTGTTTTTATGGTCGTTGAAAGATTCTCTAAGATGGCCATTATGGCGGCCAACAAGAAGATTATCACAACAGAATCCACTGCTAAGCTTTTCTTTGAACGAGTGTGGGTACACTTTGGGATCCCATAGTTCATTATCTCAGATTGGGATAGAATTTTCCTAAGTACATTTTGGTACAGTCTCTAGTCAGTGTTGGATACCAAGCTTACTAAGTCCATGAATTTCCACCCCTAAACTGATGGTCAAATACAGGTAGTCAACATGATGATCGTACAAATTCTACACATGTACAATTGAAGTATACTAGAACACGGGTCAAAATTATCCCCTAAGTCTAGCACAACTACAATAGAGCTATCTATATCTAAACTGGCCACATCCCCTTTCAAGTCGGGTTGGGATTCCATCCACTATGTCCCATTGATGTGGCCATACCATTTGCAGCTACTCAGGCAACTTTAGCCCATGTCCAGTCTTAAGCCGATAGGGCTAACAAATTCATTGAGATAATCCAGCACATCTGCTAGCAGGTCCATGAAATATTGGACAAATCCAATGCTAAGTACAAGCATCGACATGATCAACATTGGGTGCCACACAAGTTCCAGGTCGGCGACAAAGTTTGGCTACATTTGCAGAAGGAGTGCCTTGATGGGCCCCACCGTAAGCTTTGACTGCTCTGATATGGGCCATACAACATCACCAAGGTTGTAGGGGACAATGCTTTTGAGATTAGCATTACATTGTTCCTTGGCATGCACCCAATGTTTAATGTGGACCTCCTTCATCAATAATTTCCACAATTACTAAACACATCCGAAAATGCAGAACAATTTGCACCAATAGAGATAAACCCCGACTGCATGGAACAAACCACAACTGATTAGATCATGGACACACATATCAAGAACACTCTCTAGTATAATATCCAATTGTATCGTGTTGTCAAAGTTGGCCAACTCTTGCACCAATGAAAGTGTCTCACTAGGGACCATGTTCAGCAGAAGTTTCCCCATCTCATGGAGGCACTCAACACAATGGGCACCATTGCTACCTAAGGGGGGAGGACTGATCCGAGTGGAATTGGCCACCCACCTATTCCACTTGGACCCCCACCATTATTTCTTTCATTTTTTCATTTTCCTTAATTGTAGCACAATTTACTATTTTTGACAGTTTTTCAAGCCCTAAACTTCTGGAACCGTTGTGAGGTCTTAAACAATGTCTTTTTGGAAAACGGGAAAACATGCTTTTCTAGCTAACATTTTGAATTTGAAATTTGTATTCCTTGGACATATATTTCTAATGAGGTATTGTGTGTGTCAAACATAGATCGTATGACAAAGTTATGACCCCCGGAAGTTGATGTACCAATTTACCCCAACAAGGCCCACAGTTTTAGGAATTTGGCTTCTGTGATCCATAAATTATGTATCAAATATTTTGGTGAAAATCACATTCAAGTAAATTGTGTCAACGTGTTTCAAACCAGCCAGTGTGGAGATTCATCTCCTAGGGTTATATTTTGGATGTTTAGTCTTTTCCATTGTTTTTCAATAATAAATAGGCATTTGAGCCTCCTTGTAACATAGTTCAGAGGCATGTAGTCGCCACATCTCTTCTTGGAGATCAACTACCATCACCCGAGCTAGTTTATTTCCATTATGTTTGTAAGAATATTTTGTATGTTTGATATTAATGAAATGAAGTGTTATTTCTTTTGCATCTATGTATTTATGGTTAAATGTGTATTATTTTTCATTCTTGTCTAATTTTAGATCAAATTGTCCAAAGCACATATTAAAATCTTAGTTATCCATCCCATGAAGAGGATTGAATTTGAGTAATTGATCCTTTGTGGATTCTTCCATGTGGGCCTACACCATCCTAAATATAGTCCAAGACATCAAATTTACACTCCATGTCATTGTTTGTACATGAAATTCACCATCGTTGACCTTTATATATGGAATTTTCCATGTCATGACTTGCACACTTGTCAATGTTTTATTGTCTCCTATTTTCTCATCGCACCTCATTGGGATTATTTCATCACATTCATCACTTTTTCATAGTGGCAACATATCAACCATGATACTCATTTTATCATAGATACATATAATTTTTATACCAATATCTTCTTTCTTTCTCCTTGAGATACATCTCTTTATTACAAATATTTATTTTCTTTCTTGATGATGCTATTTGTCTCATAAATGTAATTATTTTTTATTTTTTTATAAAGTTTCACCCTCCTCCATTCTACTTCTCGCCAATGTACCAATGTGAATTTCTTTTCTTCCTCTATTGAAACATATTTATTTGGTCCATAAACTACCATGCATATTCCACTAAACAATTCATCAAAATGGATCTGATAAAAAAATAGAAACCAAAATCTAAAATATACACTAAGTGGGTTAATTTTTCATTAGATTTCTATATCTATCAATTTATTGTTTTCTTTTCTTATGCATGAAATAGATAAAACTGTGGAAAACTCTTTCAAGAGAAAAACATAGCTATAAGTTAAGGCTACTATGCTTTCTCTTTCTTTGAATAGAAGTGGTGAAAATATAGATGAATGAGACCTAGGGCCCATGGAATGCTATAAAACAAAAACCCTAATTCGTAACATGTCATGGATATTCCACTAGACAGTTCATCAGAACAGATCTGATAAAAATACATATAAAAATTTGAAATCTAGACTTTTAGGATTTTATTTTTCTTTAGATTTCTTGATTTGTAGATTATGGTTAATTGAATATTCATGAAAGTTAAATTTATGCAGAAAATAGGGAATAGCGAAATAAAAAATTTCAAACCATGATTGAAACAATATAGGACATGGGAAACCCTTTTGTGATAAAAGCCAACTGGAAAGTGAGGTCGCTCTGCTCTCTTTCTCTCAATAAAAAATGGTTTTGAATTAAAAAAAGTATGTCTTAAGGCCCGTGGAATAATATATTGCAATTTTTTTCTCTATGTGATCTATATCCTATCCCTCTCGGCTATTTTTTCTCATGTATTGAAAAAATTCACTTGAAAAGAATGGAACCCCTTTTCCTCCCAGTGACCTGATAATAACACAACCTGATAACGTACTAGTGGTTAGGTCTTACAACCTCAACTATTAAATAGACTTATAATATGGACTCTTCTAGAGTTTTATTCATAAAAATCACATGGCTATCCCCTTTTCCATAAATAATGGGGACTAATGTGACATCCTCTCGAATTATGGTGGTGAAAATAGGAAGGTCAACTTCTAAGTAGCATAATTTTTTCATACAGACTCTGATTGAGGCAATTCTTATTCTGTTGGAAAATTCTTTGTGTGTATAATATGAAACTAAGGGGTGGCGATAAATAAAAAAAATTTTACCCCCCAAATTTTTTTTTAATGCCTCAAAATTCTCCCAGAAGGTTTCACACCCCAACTTGTCAAATTGGTTCCTATGAACTGATTCCTCCACTTCCAATCTAAAACCATCGAGATGGAAAAAAATATAATTATCAAATATGGATCAAACCCTCTATGTTATTCCCTCTCACTATCCACATTTATCTACTCTTTTGTATTATTGAACAAAATTCACTCGAATAGAATGGAAGCGCTTTTCCTCCCAGTGGCCTGGTTTTAATAGCCTAATAGCCAAATAAGGGTTAAATTTGGCCTTTAAACCTTTAAAATGAGTTAAAAAACAATATTTCTATATTTTTCTTCATCATACACATGAAACTATCCATTTTTCCATGAGTAACAGGGGTTGATGTGGCATCCTCTCAAATTATGGTGGTCAAACAAGATAAGTCAACTTTTGGGAGCCCTAGCTTTCGCATATGAACTTCGATTGACATGATTCTTGCACTATTTGAAAGGTATTTGAGTGTATAATAGCATAAATGGGTGAACTATTTAAGTGTCAAAGTATTCCGCCAAAAAAAAAATTATCCCTCAAACTTTCCCTAAAAGGTTTCTAACCGCATTTCTCCAAACTAGGTTTTGCTTCTAAAGCTACTCTTCTAAGTTAATCCCGCTCATTATTCCACCCTGAAATAATTAGGATGGATAAAAAATAATATAATAAAATAATTTGGATTATACATCCCCATGTTTGAAGGCTTTTGGTCCCTAGAAACTTTTACTGAATGAGGTAAGGAAAATTTTCCTTTACCTTCTCATTGCAACACCATTTAGCCTTACCTAGAAGTTGTCCTTTCAAACCAATATTCCAAAGATCATGTTGCCCATGTCTTATAGTTTTGTATATATTTTGAAAAAATGTATCCTTTTTAAATTTTTCATAAGAATCTGATGCTAATCCTCTATAGAATGTAGGATATACTTATCTTCCTGATCTAGAATAGAAGGCTCATTGAGTTTCATCTTTTCTACATTCACCAATGAGTAAATGCACATGTATGGGGGTTTACTGAGTCTAGATAAATTATATCCAACTTTTCCTAGTATCTCAAAGGTAAAAAATATAACTGTGGACTAATTTCAAAATATACCGTCTGAAAATATAAGGTGAAGGTAAAAAATATACAAAACAAATTTCAAATGGGGACTTACCAATATAACTGTGGAATAATTTGTTACAATAGTGTATTATATATACCATATTTCCATCCCAAGTCTTTGGATGCTTATAATTATAACCCCTCAAAAGTTGAACCAAAGTCCTATTGACCACTTACGTTTTTCCATTTATATGTGGACTAAATCTTGTAGACCTCTTCAACATCATTTCCATATTTTCCCATAGTGTAGCTCAAAATGCACTAACAAATCTTGTATCCATCTCTAAAATTATGTTCCTTGGTATTCCAAATTGCACCTATACCTATCTAAAGGAAAAGTTTGCTATTTATTTTCCACTTATGGTATTTTTACAAGGCATGAGAATGCACATCTCATTGGACCTGTCAACTTCCATGAACATGTAAACATGTTTCTTCCTATTTGTTTGTAAATCTCTCACGAATTCCATGGAAATGTTTTCCCAAGGATGAGTTGGTACATGTAAGAGATGATGTAAACCTTATTTCCTATAACTATACTTTCTAGTACAACAAAGCATACATCCTCTTATGAACCTAGATACTTCTTCTTGCATCTTGGGCTTGTATGTTTATATTTATAAGTTGGTCATTGTTTTCCCTACAAAAAAATTATTTGCAATATTGGAGGTATGAGCCTCTTTTAATAGCTACACTGACTCACCTTTAGGAGCACATAACTTGTCCAACCTATACAGTAACCAATTTTGTAGATGATAGTCAAATGTTCTATCTCCATTTTCTGCATGATTATGGCTTTGTAAATCCTAAACCACCTCATTTAAGTACTCATCCTATGTATATGCATATCTATATGCATTTGGGTAAAATACTCCATGTGCATCAGAGTTCCAAAATTTGTGATCTTTGATGTGGTTGGCCTTGAAAGCATGTCATCTAACTTGTTTTTGTTAACCTTCTTGTATTTGATCACTAAATGAAACTATTGTAAAAATCCCATCCACTTGTAATGCTTGTTCTATTGAAACTTATTCTAAGACCGTGGGTAGTATAGTATCTAGTGCTCAATGTCGATGGTTGTATCCTTTCTCATCATACAACATTTCTACTTTTTGACAACTTGTACCAATGCATTGTAACATCCCAACCCTCCCACTTGGAGATGCTACTCACACAAATATCAAAACATAATAAAAAATAAACGCATAATTTTAATAAGAACATAATTTATGTGCACATTGATACCATAATAACTAAAACCAAAAAAAAATACAAAAAAATATGTGCCAAGAAAATCCATGGGTCATGCATGTAACAATTTTTTCCACTTATCAAACCCCAAGGGATGGTTCAATTGGTTGAGTTACTATTACTAAGTACCTTTCCAATTGGGAGGTCACGATGTCAATATCCTCGACACCCTTGGTATTAGGCCCGATATATTAGGTCAATAGGTATATCCCTTTGGGTGGATATTCTTGAATTATTTCCCATGGATGTAGCAACCACCCAGTGACCATGAACCATGGTTTAAAAATAGGTTTTTCCACTTATATAACAAATTTTCCAACTAAAAAAAATCCTTGTATGTTCCTCCCAGTTTTGGATCGTGTTTCTCTAGTTCTCTTAACAGTCATTCACCCCCAAACTGGGGCCATAACTGTACTCGATGTCACCCAAGTATGTGCCTCATACCAAACATGTTGGGAAAAATACTGAGAGGGGGGGTGAATCGGTATTTAGGACTTTATCAAACTTTTTACTTTTTCACTCTCCAAAACCCATACGCTACTTTGCTGAAGCCAACTAGGGTATACACACGGATATCCTTCATGAAACTCGCGTATACACAGAGATCTAATTATGCCATTAATTCTTCACTTATATCATTCCATCATTCATTCATTAGATGTTCAACAAACAGTAAACATGTGCAGTAAAAATAGTATAAACCATCACACATAAGCATCACACATGAACACCAGGATTTTAGGTGGAAACCCAAGTCGGGAGAAAACCACCGCTGCAGTTGCTCAGCCTTCAATATTTTATTATAGAGAAAACATCTTACAACATGTGTGCTGGCGCAGCCTTGACCAGCACGCAGGCACCCACCTGCGCTCGTTTACCAGCCTCTCCTGGAAGGGAGCTCCAACCCCCTGACTCGTTTACCAGCCTCTCCCGGAAGGGAGCTACGACCCCCTGCTCTCGTTTACCAGCCTCACCTGGAAGGGAGCTACAACCCCCTGACTGAAGGCTACAACCCTCAGCACCTCTATGGACCACGTTTCATCAATTTTCACACTGGATCCAACAACTTCAATAGAACACAACTTGTAGGCCACGTTTCATCATATTTTCAGACTGGACCCACTCCATACTTTTAAGCTCAAACATACATCACCAACAGATACTTGTCAATTCAGATAACCCAGACAGATAGCAGTAACATAGCAGAACAGATCAGACATTTCATACTCATACTTCAGTAAACCCTAGTTTTGCATACGCGCTTTCCTTTCACTGATGCCGCGTATACACGCGCTTCCGTTCACCTCAAACAGCGTATACATCTGTTTATACTTCAGGTCAGATATGCGCTTTCGCTTTACCAAACCCGCATATATACGCGCTTCCACTGTTCCGAACTAGCGTATACATCTTTAGTCATTATAGAGCAACATACTTCTTCAAATCAGATATTCAGTTCAAATTTAACCCTTTTACCTCAGACAGATGTTCGCCTCATCTCAGATCTAAGCATTCCATAAACAGATCTAGCAGATACAAATACATTCCAGATCTAGATTTCCTTCTTCATCATTTCTTCATTGGTGCATCATACATTCAGATCTTTCATTCAACTGTAACCCTTTCCATTCGGATATACTTGAGAGAGAAGTATTCATTCAAGCTCGGACATCTTTCTAACACCTCATGATTTACTGATAATTTCTTCTGCTCTTATATGAGTTTACCCTTTTTAATACCATGAGCCCACATACATTAATTAAGATGGCCAGACGGGGTCATTTGAACGAATCATTACCCAATACAATGGGTCCGTACCATGGTGTGGTTACCCACAGTTTTTGCACTTTGTAAATCGCTTTTGCCCATACATGACTTGGCACGTTATTTACCGCGTGCATACGCGACTTATACTAGACAAATCCGCGTATGCCTTAGAACCATCTCTTTTCATCATAGATCTAGCACATGTTGAATTCCTTTCTTCATTGCAACAATTTCTTGTAGATACATCGATTTACATCATTTACTAAGTCCATCAAGTCATAAAGCACAACTTCATCAAGTAGGTTGCCATCATCTTCATCAAGTGGGTTTCCATTCAAGGACAACACTCAGCATCATATTGCTAACAAACATCATTTCATATTATATTTACATCATTTACCAAGTCCGTCAGGTCAAGAATAAATTCATCAGGTGGGTTGCCATCAAGGAAAACACATGTCAACAATCTTATGTCTTCATCTTCATTAAGTGGGTTGCCATCAAGGACAACACTCTGCATCATATTGCCAACAATCTCCCCCTTTGGACTTGATGGCAACCACGATGGTGTTTGATCACCACAATAGATAGGTACATTAAGAATACAATGACACCATGTCACTCTCCCCATTTTTGACACCATTCTTTCTCTTCATTCAAACACCATGTCACTCTCCCCCTTTGACATCAAGGGCAAAGGGCAGATCAAAACCAACACACTCTCCCCCTTTTCTCCTCATGTAGAAGAAGTGTTCTGCAGATCTGATGTATACTGAAGTGACCAAGCTCCCCCTGAGTTCATGCTGAATCTTCAAACATATTTTCCAATGAAGTACATGACTCTATGAACTTCCTATCACCAAAGACTCATACTTACATCAAATATCCAACCAAGTGGATTTACATGTGAGACTCAAGTACCCAACCAAGTGGGTTTACACATTTCAACTCAGCTACCCAACCAAGTGGGTTTACAAAATTTGACTCAGCTACCCAACCAAGTGGGTTTACAAATTTGACAAGTCCTTACATGACTGAATATTACAAATTTACATCATGGGTCTCAATAAGACCTTTTCATCAAAATACAAATATGACCATTTATGACCAAGACCAGAAAAACCTCAAGAGAGATCATATATCAGAACCACCATAATGCCAACAATGCATTATACTCAGCAAGACTAGGGCTCCCCCTGAAAATGTGCATCCAAACATCCTTTCCATATGACTAAGGCTCCCCCTTAGTTTGTGCATCCTGAACACTTTCACCAACAAATCATCAAGGCATCTTTATCAAAACATTAGAAATAGAATTATGAGAACTGGAACACCACCAGAGATACCAAACAGTATCAGAGATACCAAACAGCACTGCAGCTGTGCTGAAGAAAGCTGACCCCAAGCAGAAATTTGTCAGCAATCAGACATACGCGGTTTTATGTGAATGAACTCGCGTATATACGCGACTGTGTTTCATGAAATCCGCGTATCCACTACCATCTTCTATATTTCAACCAGATCTGATCCTCTGTGAGGCAAAGATAGTGTTCAGCTTCTTTCTGAGATATTTGAATGCTTCCCTGGAATACAGATAGATAGAACAGTGTAGTTGTGTCTTCAAGCGTCATCCAACGGTTGTAGCATAAGCACATTAGTAACCAAGCCTTCAGATTCTTTGCAGCATCAATACAATCTTTCCAAGAGAAATTATCATACTAGAACAACATCTTCAAATATGTGTCAATCATCCATGTGGTCCAATATCACCATGATCTTTAAGATTTAACATGAAGTAACATATGTAGGGAAAAGATCTCAACCATAGTAACAAACTCTGCATGATCTATTCTTATTTCTGAATCAAATGACTTCCAACTCATCCATGTGTGAGCACAAAAGATACTTTTCAGCAAATAGGGCTCAAAATCTCATCATAATAAACCATATACCAAGTCATCATCATTTGAGCATGAGTATCACAATAACCAAAGAATAAGTAGTCATAGTGCCAACAATGCAATCATTAGTATTCAACCTGTTGCTCCCCCTGAACCAGTGCTCCTCCTTAACTTGTGCAACCTGAACACCTTCATCAGCAAGTCATCAGCAACAATCTCTGTATGATCTGTCCTTATCTTTGAATTATAAGACTTTCATCTCAGCAACGAATACTCTTCATCAAAAAGCAAACAGGTCTCATCCATAATCTTCAACATAAGAAACCAAGTATCATATCATCATTATTTAGAACTGAGAAACTAAGCTGATATTGAGTCAATAATACAGTTATTAACAGTCAGACTGATGCTCCCCCTAAACCTCTGCTCCAGATCTTCAGCTATCATATAAATTCTCTTATCATCAATGCATACGCGACTGTGTCTGCTGAAACTCGCGTGTATACGCGACTTTTGTTCATCTAACCCGCGTATGGAAAGTGAAGCATAGAAATTTTCACATTCCTTCATCTCCCCCTGAACTTGTCCTTCCTGTACCTGTCTTCTTCATATCAGATGCTCAGTCAGAAATACATATAACCAGAATAATTAAATCAACCATGAGAATCATCATACATTGCTCCCCCTGTGACGATACATTACTAAATCTCATAATGTATCCCACATCATTCTTGCAGTCAATAAGAGAAGTAAGCTTCAGAAGCGGATGACTGCAGTAGGATCAGTATTCCCTACGTTTCTGACTGGTCCTCCTTCTTTTTCCAAATTTGCTTGAACTTCCTAACTGTGTGCTGAAAATTGTCCACTTTCTCAGATCTGTTCAACCTGCATTCCTTTTCTACATGTCCATACTTGTTACAAGAATAACATCTCATGTGTCGAGAGAAATAAGCATAAGAATCATAATGAGTATTTCTAATCTTCCTCCTTTTACAATCAGCTGCTTTATGTCCATACTTGTTACATGAAAAACAATATCCCTTGAAGAAACCAGAGTACCTTTCTATGTAGGATCTGTTAGTTTGTGGCTGAAATATTCTGCTTCTGCAATTTGCTGCAATATGCCCATAATTATGACATTTAAAACATTCAACATTCTTGAATGATATCTTTTGAGAATTCATGATTGTTGGTTGACCTTTTGTTTCTTTCAACTCTTCAGGTTTTGCATTGACTTCCTTTGAATCTTTAGCACTTCCTTGTGAGCTAGATTCTCCTTTAACAGTTTCATGAAAACCAAGACCAAGTTTGATAGCAGGAGACCTTTGATTACTCAGAATATTGTCCAAAATCTTAGTACTATCTTGAAACCTCAAAAGTTTAACTTTTTCTTCTAATTTACCTTTGAGAATGTTTACCTCAACCTCCAAGGCTTGACATTGCTTCGTCATGCTTTCTTCTTTCCTTCTCCCATCTTCTACTTGATTATTCAGATTTAGAATCTCTTCTTTCAACCAATTTTCGTTTTCTTCACAGGTTTGTTGCAGCTCTTCATTCTTCTTATTTGATTTTTCCAGATCTTCTTTGAGAGAGATGATTTCTGCTTCAAGTCCTTCCTTCTTCTTATTTGATTTATCCAGGTCTTCTTTGAGAGAAATGATTTCTGCTTCAAGACCTTCCTTTTCAAATGACTGTAGAGGTTCCTCATTCTTCTTATTTGATGCTTCAAGATCAGCTTGTAGAGAGATGATTCCAGCTTCAAGACCTTCATTCTTCCTTTTGATATTTCGAGATCTGCATTTAGATCATTGATTTCTGCTTCTAGTCTTTTCATTCGATTGGATGCATAAGCATGAAACCTTTGATACTTGTCTATAGATTCATTCTCCTTAGATGAATTTTGCTGATCTTCATCTTTAATCTTGACAGCTTCTTCTAGATCCATACTGTTACTTTCACTATCTTTACCTTTGCATATACAGGTAAGTGAAATACAAGAACAACGATCAATACCTATTTCATCTCCTTCAATTTCTGCTATACATGATTTCTGAGGTATCTCCTTTCCTTGAGTAACCTTCTTCTTTTGCTTCTTTGCCATGAGCACTTGTAGAGCTTGGTCAAAATCTTCTTCATCTTCACTGGACACTTCATCATCATCTTCATTTGCATAATAATTCTTCCTCTTTTCAAATTGTTTCCCTTTACCATGTTTTTCTCTATAAGGACATTTAGCAGCATAGTGACCAACTCTTCCACAATCAAAACATTTGAAGGGAAGCTTACCTTTGAATCTTCCAGTACCTAGTTGGAGTTTTCTCACAAAATTCGCTTCTTCTTCTTCAGATATATAGTTGGATTCTTTGACAACTTCCTTTTCTTTTCCTTTTGCAGACGCCTTAAAAGCAGCTTCTTTGATTTGAGAAGGACCTCCTTGTCTCATTTCAAAAGCAGTCAGAATACCATGTAATTGAACAATATTAAGAGTTTGCAGATCTTGCCTTTCTTCAATAGCTGAAACTTTAGAGTCAAATTTTGAAGTCAAGGATCTTAAGAATTTTTCCACCAGAGTAGTATCGGTTATGGTTTCACCCAAATTTCTCATCCGATTTACAATATCATCTAGATGAAGAAAGAAACTGGCAATACTTTCATCACTATGCATCCTTAAATTTTCATATTCAATTCTGAGAGTTTGGAGTTTTGCACTTTTTACCTTTGTATATCCTTCATAGCTCAGAATGATTTTGTCCCATATTTCTTTTGCTGAATTTAGCTGCATCACTTTAGCAAATTCTGGTTCAGACATGCTTCCTAATAAGACATTCACTTCTTTGGCATTGATTTCATACTTCTTTCTTTCAGCCGCATCAGTAGGAATACTTGGATGTTGATGACATACACGATTGCCCATATGTTGCGCAAGACTTTGCGGGGATATGCTTTAGTTCGTACCTTCCGGAATATCGGATTGCTTCCATTGAATAGAGGTGGCTTTAGAGACATTCTCCTTAGAACTTCCCATAACGACGGATCTCCTTCAAGCGATCAAGCTTAACGAGAAAGAACACCTCGATACCAGTGTTGGGAAAAATGCGCGAGAGGGGGGTGAATCGGTGTTGGGGGCCGTTGTCAAACTTACCTTTTTCATATACAAAACATAAACAACACCACCAAGCCAACTAGCGTATACACGCGGATATCCTTCATAAAACTCGCGTATACACAGAGATCTAATTATGTCATTAATTCTTCACTTATATCATTCCATCATTCATTCACTAGATGTTCAATAAACAGTAAACATGTGCAGTAAGAACAGAATAAACCATCACACATAAGCATCACACATGAACACCGGGATTTTAGGTGGAAACCCAAGTCGGGAGAAAACCACCACTGTAGTTGCTCAGCCTTCAATATTTTATTATAGAGAAAACATCTTATAACATATGTGCTAGTGCAGACTCCTACCAGCACGCAGGCACCCACCTGCGCTCGTTTACCAGCCTCTCCTGGAAGGGAGCTCCAACCCCCTGACTCGTTTACCAGCCTCTCCTGGAAGGGAGCTACGACCCCCCGATCTCGTTTACCGGCCTCACCTGGAAGGGAGCTACAACCCCCTGACTGAAGGCTACAACCCTCAGCACCTCTATGGACCACGTTTCATCAATTTTCACACTGGATCCAACAACTCAAATAGAGTACAACATGTAGGCCTCGTTTCATCATATTTTCAGACTGGACCCACTCTACACATTTAAGCTTAATCATACAACCAAACTGATACAGACAACCGGAGGCTGGCAGAATACGGATAAGCGATGACTTACATTGAACGGATCGGACATTTCGCACCGCGCGACCTTCTTTTGCATACGCGCTTTCCTTTCACTGATGCCGCGTATACACGCGCTTCCGTTTACATCAACTAGCGTATACATATGTTTATACTTCAGGTCAGATACGCGCTTTCGCTTTGCCAAACCTGTGTATATACGCGATTCCTCTGTTCCGAACTCGTGTATACATCTTCAGTCATTATAGAGCAGCATACTTCTTCAGATCAGATATTCAGTTCAGATTTAACCCTTTTGCTTCAGACAGATGTTCGCCTCATCTCAGATCTAAGCATTCCATAAACAGATCTAGCAGATACAAATACATTCCACATCTAGATTCTCTTCTTCATCATTTATTCATTGGTGCATCATGCATTCAGATCTATCATTCAACTGTAACCCTTTCCATTCAGATATATTTCAGAGAGAAGTATTCATTCAAGCTCAGACATCTTTTACCCCACTCATGATTTGCATAATGAATTTCATGCTCATATATGGAATTTACCCTTTTCAGCCTGTGAGCCAAAACCACATTTACTTCGATGGATTCCTGGACGGGGGTCATTTAGACGAATCATTACCCAATACAATGGGTCAATACCATGGTGGTTACCCACAGTTTACACTTTATGAGGTGGCACTTACATCGCGACTTGGCACGTTATTACCCGCGTGCATACGCGACTTATACTAGACAAATCCTCGTATGCCTTGAGACATACTCTTTTCATCATAGATCTAGCACATATTGAATTCCTTTCTTCATTACCTTCTGTACTCTCTGTAGATACATCAGATTTACATCATTTAACAGGTTCATCATGACATATTCTATCAAGCACAACTTCATCAAGTAGGCTGCCATCATCTTCATCAAGTGGGTTTCCATTTAAGGACAAGACTCTATCAAGTGGGTTGTCATCAAGGACAACACTCAGCATCATATTGCAAACAAACATCATATCACATCAGGTTTACATCATTTACCAAGTCCATCAAGTCAATAATAACTTCATCAGGTGGATTGCCATCAAGGACACCACATGTCAACAATCTTATGTCTTCATCTTCATTCAGTGGGTTACCATCAGGGGCCTTTCTGCATCTATTTCAACTAAAAACATAATAGGGCCAAGGTACTAAACCTAGAAACCTTCAACCAATAGGCTAACAGCCACATCGGCCTGCCCAAGTCCTTCACTACACAACTGAGCCCTCAAGTTGTACCACCACCCCAAGGTGTCTGTCAATCGACTGTTAAGGAATACGCCAATTGTGCTTAGTTGGCGAGTCCAATTACGGAAGCAACATCGTTTAAACCAGCACGGGATTCTAGGATCTATCCCTCCTGAATCCAGAGAGGGATCTCTCTATGAATGAGTTTAAAGATGTGATCTTTAATAGCTGAAATTATGATATTAGGCTAGTTATGAAGAGCTTGGGTTTTGTTTTGTTTGTTTTGGTTGGGCAAGGACATGATGAAAGTGAAGGCAGTTTCAAAATGAAGGGTGAAGGTGTCTGCAAATGAAGGAATGATTTGGTTGACAGAAAGGCAAAAGACAATTTTAACCCATTGGGCTATGGAGTCATAGGAGGATTTTAATTGAACAACAAGGTTCAAGCAGGATCCATGGGGCAAGTCACTTATGTCAAAGGATCTCTTAAGGTGATTTTATGGAATGAAACAGATAGAAAATGAAGAAAAAACAAATGAGGATATAGTAAAACAGCCTGAGATCAAGTAAGTTCTTTTAAACTATATTGCTTCAGCATGTACTTAAAGAAAAACATGAGAGTTTTCTGAGATCGGGTTAATACCTTTAAACTAGCCTGCTTTGACGTTCTTTTAGTTAGAAAACATTAAAAAAAAATTGAAAAGCTTAAGATCAGGTAAGTGCCTTTAAACTACCCTGCTTTCAGCATATTCAATAAGGAAAACATAAAAGTATTCTGAGATCAGGTTAATACCTTTAAACTAGCCTGCTTTGAAATACTTTCAGTAAGAAAACATTAAAAGACAGTTGAACAGCTTAAGATCAAACAAGTGCTTTTAAACTATATTTCTTCAGCATGTTCAATAAGGAAAACATGGATAACAGTGACAAAGAGAAATTTAGATCAGACAAGTGCCTTTAAACCAGCCTGCATTGATGTACTCTTCAAAGAGAACATTCAAATGAAGAAAACATAGACAATAAAGTTTTCAGTGAGAGTAGGGTACTGTAGAAAGTAAATCCTAGCTCTATGTTTGCTGCTCTTTATCAGAGAAAATGAACAGAATGAAAACATTAAACAAAATAACAATTGACAGTGAGGAACACATCACCATTGACACAAATCAGGATCCCATAAATTAGTAGCTTGTATTTGATGTTCAAACCGGTTACAATCAGCAAGCCCAATGGGTCTCTACAACTTCAAACTTCTCATATCAGCTTATGTATCTTCAAGTTGAAAACAAGGCATCAGTAGCTTCAGAATAACTATTACATGCATTCAAATGTCTAGAGACCAACATTTTCTCATCTTCTACAGCAGTGTTTATAGAAGAATGAAGAGGTGGGAGGATTTCCCAGGGGTCAAGTATCCTTAATTATGTAATCAATGCAATTCCTGGCCTTTGGGAACCAGGCAAGGCATACGGTGGGAATGTAATCGTTTATAACTCTGCTTCATAACTCATTTTGTGTCTTTCGAGGCCTGATGATGAAAATATCTTCTTCCGAACTATTCTTTAACCTTTAAAATAGTTTTTCCGACAATTTAGAGATAAGATCCTCGATTAGTATTAATTGTTCAACGGCCTTTGATTTTCTGTGAGGTTGTAGGTGCCTTTAGAAGCTAGAGAAGGTTCAATTAGCCTTTGTTTTGGCTTTGAAGTAACTCTGTAGCCATTCTTTGCATTGAAGTCCCCGCATGAGTAACTCTTCGGCAGCGTTTGAGACAAATATCTGATCTTGATCAATAAATTCAGCCTCTGATTGAATATTTTGAGGCACAGGTGGCATTTCGATAACTAGAGGGATCAATTTGCCCCAATTGCGGCGGTGGAAGTGCTCCTATCGATAAAACCCTTAAAATATTCTTTAAATTGTGTTTTAAAGCGGGGATTAGGCTTTTGATAACCATCTTAGCCATAATTCCCGTAAAACTGTCTCTAATCCTCTGTTTTGATACATTTTGGTCTTCGGCACTGATACTCTTTGACTGTGCCCCTTCCATGGTGTTTTTTCTGGTGTGCAGGGCTACACAGGGTTTATAAGGCATCCATGCCTGAGAAAACATTGATGAAACGTGCATTTCCACCCTATGGATGATTTCCTTTGACGAATAAAAGACAAGAGAGTCGTCACCCTCCGCCTCTGAATCTTCTTTGGAAATAACGACAAAATGATTTAAAACCCTGCAAAACATGAAAACTATTATAAAACCTGCGTATATAGGTTAACTGCATTGGAGGGCGTGCAAGGAGATCGAAGCCGTTGGATGGCATCATCCAACGGTCAGGATTGATCGGGAGCGATCGTGGAATGGGTGAAAGAAGGATTAAATCCGAGCCGTCGATCGTGCAGAGATCAACGGTCGAGATTGAACAAGGCGATCAGAGGAGCAGGATGAATCTGAGCCGTCGATCGTGCAGAGATCGACGGTCGGGATTGGGCAATGGAAAGTCAAACGGAGAAATCGGGCGATGAATTGTGGGTCATCGATCTGCAGATCAGATTGACAAAAAAGATTGATTTGCCGCTGTACGATGGCCCGGTTATCGTGCGCGCACCTTCGTTAACCATCGAGCAACTTCGGCGAGCGATCACCGTGGATTCAGTGGGCCCAGATCGGACGGTCCACAGCGATATCGCTGGGCGTCCTGGTTCGAACATTAATGCGCGATGGACGACAGATGGATGGCGGTTTTACAAATAGTAAATGGGACGCGTGTCAAGCGATGTATGGAATCGCTGGCCATCGGGCAAAAACCGCCCTCCGCCAAAGAGTGGTGCGATAAAAACCACGTGGGTTTGGGAAAACGGCGCACGGCTGAGGGGTCAACAGGGAGGCGCACTCCGCACCGTCGGATCTGTGGATTGAATCAACGGTCGAGATCACTCCACATTTGCATGGGCAGGAAAAATTTAATAAAATGTTAATTCGACGGTTTAACTAAATATCAAAGGTTTTTTAATGTTTTGGGCGAAATATTTATTTAAACTAGATAAGCGCCCAACTGCTCAGCGCACGGTCACGGCGCCAGGGTTTATGGGTGAAAAGGCTAGGGGCTTAGCCCAAGGGGGATTAAGCCCAATACATAGAAAATATGTATTTTAATGCTCTTCGAGGGTTTTCAAAGGAATTTGGGGATTCCGATAAGGCTAAGAAGGGGTCTTAGAACCTTATAAAGGGGATTTTGATGAGGGGAAAAGGCAGAAATGTGAAAATGAGGGATTTTTGTGGGAAATAGGGGGATAGAAAGATGAGGTGAGTTTGGGAAGAAGGGAAAGGAAAAAATGGTGTTTGCAGCAACATTTGGCCTTGGAAATCAGCAGGATTTCAGAGTCTTTTTGGGATGTAAACAAAAGTATAGGATCTGGATAGAGGTAGGAGGCCTTCAAGAGTCTTCAAGAGCCAACAATTTTTAGTAATAGAATTTGTTCCTTGAAGGCTCAAAATAGATTTAGCCACCTTTTGATATAATCAAATTTTTACTCGGTGGCTAACACAACTAAGGACGACCATGATGTTGTAGCTCCATGATTTATACTACCCTCACGAGTCTCTAAGTACTCTCAATGCCATCATATATCCAAGGTACCAAACCTGGTAGCCTCCAACCAACAGGATCACATCCCCCATTAGCCCTTATCTCAGCAACCTAGGGATTCTCATTGCACTACAACTCTAGGAAAATCAAACAAGAAAATATGACATTATTAAATTTCAAGAAGAAGGATTTACAGGGCTGAGGCACATTAGAGAATCTGCATTTTTTTAAAAATCTCTAAGGTCCAGAACAAAAATCAAATT
The DNA here is from genome assembly GCA_034641835.2 of Pinus albicaulis. Lineage (NCBI taxonomy): Eukaryota > Viridiplantae > Streptophyta > Pinopsida > Pinales > Pinaceae > Pinus > Pinus albicaulis. The sequence continues at coordinate 416,593,186 of CM076576.1, read as the reverse complement.
TCACACTCAAGACACAAGTAGAATGTGCCTTCATGCGCATTTTACTTTGATAGCCACGCCTTTTTGTGACTTTCCCTCAAAAATCCGTGTGGACCTGAGAGTGGTGGAAGTCACTTTCTAGGACCACAAGGCACACTCCAGGAAACTGATCCCACACTTGAAGCTGCCCAAGGACAACTTCCTAAGCCTCCCTGGGACCTCAAGGGAGCACACAATGGAATCATGTGGCACACAATGGAATCAACCCCCTCTCTTGGGTCACCATCCATCAATGTACAAAGAGAGGGAAGGAGAGTTTGAATTCATCTATAAAAGGCCACCAAGAGATGAAAAAATGGATAGCACAGTGTTATGCTGGCTGAAATTTCTTTGAAGCAATCTAGCAGTGTGTAATCCGGAGCAGAAGTAGAGAGGGGATTCAGTTTTTGGCCATCCAACAACTCCAATCCTTTGGAGTAGAGAGAGATACCTTGCACCAAGCAGCTAGGAGGAAAAAAAATCCTTGCATTGGGTCTTAGAACTCTGTATTTATAAGGGCCCCTTGGCAAGTGTATAAATGTACTATCTTTCTCCTTAATAACAAAAAATAAGAGGGGACATTGACGTCGCCATTAGTATTATTGCTTTGTCTATATCTATATGATATTTCATATGTTTTTTTAGTTTAGTCTTGTTTTCTCTCTACATATGCATACTATATCATTATCTAGTTTGTTTTATTTTATAGCATGTTCACTAACCTACTAACTCTTTTGTTTATCTACATGTGACCAGAAGCTTAAGAGGCAGTGACCACTCCTCTTAAGCAAGTGTGGATTGGTACACTTGTGAACCAAATCTACCAACACAGGATTGACGACTCCACTGATTTTACTTTCTAGTTAATGTGGTTGCACCTATTGTAGGGACCTTTTTTATCTGCTATGGAGTTTGGCTTGAGTAGCCCCTCTTCTATTCTTCTCTTCCCGTTCACCCTTAGCGAGAGGCCAAAGTTCAGAAGCTCCGAAAAACAAAATTTGTAGGAAATTTTCTCACATTTTACGTAGACGGGCGCGCCCGACCACAAACGTTCAGCACTGACTTGCGTGATAGATTTTGCGCCTGTGTGAGACATTTCCATGCAGAAACTAGAGGCAAAAAATTTCTACCATTTCCCTTCATTTCCTATTTTTAAAGTGACTGGAAGCCCATAAGAAAACTACAAGCACTGTGTGAGGTGTCGCACGACTAGTTAAAACTCATTGTTGGTTGCATTTGAGTAGTTCTAGGTGTTAGTTTTAAAATTTCGAAGTTTATTTTCGAAAAAAAAACCACATAGTTTAAGTAGGGGGAAATTTACTTTCAATTTGAAGTAACTTATTTTTTTTTGCGAGCATAGACACCAAAGTAAGTGGCTCTAGTCCACACATGCTTAGCTAAATTTTTTATTTTTCCTAGTTTAAATTCATTAACTTTAGTTTAATTTTTTGGCACTAGGAGTTGGGACTAGGATTTAAGTATCCTTAGAGAGAAAGTAATCTCTGCTGCCTTTGCACCTTTTGGTGACCATAGGCAAGCATATGAAATATCTCTTTTGATAATTTTCCATCTCCCTTTAGTTGATCACTTAGATTAACTAGGAAAAATTATAAGCGGCCCATATCCGCACATGATTTGCTTTTAGCAAGGAACAACCAAATGTAAATTAATAGGGGATTTGTAAAGGATCACCACATATCCACATGGTAAAACTGTGCGATTGTTCACATCTTTCTCACACACTTTCACACAATAAGTGAATCAAATCCACCTTAAAACTAACCTAACTAAATTCATTAACTCTCCCCACAGGGGCCACAAGATAAATTATAGTTTAAGTTAGGGAAAAGGGGGTAGGCATCCAATAAGCCACCTTGGTCAGTTTACATCTTGAAACATAGAAGTTGACATTTTAGGGAGCTTTAAAATCCGTCTATCCGCCCACAGAAAAGAAAACCCGAGCGCCATAGAGACCCGGTTAAGAGGGGGTTAAGCTTAGGCCCAGTGTGTGCGTTATTATTCGGGGCTACCTCATCCATCTAATACTTGGTACTGGTAGTTGAATATAACACATACCCAACATTCTCCCACTTGTTGTTTTCTTTCTACGGGGGGCCACAAGAGAGCTGAGTAATTAGCCCAGCTTTGTAACACCCATTGTTTATCTACACCAAGAGAATTACTTAGTGCTCACAGACTTTGTCAATGCATCTGGAAAATTCTTCAAGGTGTCCACCTTTACCAGCAACACCCTTTTAGCCTCAACCATATATCTCACAAAGTGATATTTAACATCAATGTGATTTTTCTTTGAATGATAAGAAGGGTTCTTAGCCAAGAAAATTGCGCTTTGGCTATCACAATATATCCTTATAGCTTGCTGCACCAACCCCATACTTGAACACAATCTCTGCAACCAATTTTCTTCCTTGCTTGCATGAGTGGCTGCCATGTATTCTGCCTCTTTAGTTGAAAGATCCGCTACAGACTATCTTTTACTCATCCAACTGACTGCACCTACAAATAGGCTAAACACAAATCCACTTGTAGATCTTCTTTGGTCCAGATATCTAGCCTATTCTGCATCAAAAAAACCACGAATGTCCAACACTCTTTCTAATCCTGGTCTTCCCTGGTAGCACAAGCCATAATCACTAGTGCCACACAAATATTTGAAAACCCGCTTCACTACTGTCTAATGATCCTTCCTTGGGTTTGACATAAACCTGCTCAATACTCCCAATGCATGTGCAATGTATGGCCTAGTACATAACATTGCATACATCAGGCTACCCACTGCACTTGCATATGGAACACGGGACATATCTTCCTCTTCTTCTTGTCTCTTGGGAAACTGTTCAGCAGACAACTTTACACCTACAGGAATCAGAACATTCATCGGTTTACTATCCTGCATATTGAACCTCTACAATATAGTATCGACATACTTCCTCTCATTTAAACAGAGCTTCCTCTTTGCCTGATCTCTCTTAATTTCCATGCCCAAAATATAGTTTGTAGCACCAAGATCCTTCATGTCGAATTTGGAGAACAATTGGGTCTTCAAATACTGGATAATTTCTTTGTCATTTCCAATCAACAACATATCATCCACATACAAGACCAAATAAATAACATAGTCACCAATTAATTTAAAATAAACATAGTGATCCTCTTTGCTTCTGGTGAAGCCAAGTCCCCATATATAGGTATCAAATTTCTGATACCATATCCTTGGTGACTGTTTTAACCCATACAAAGACTTTTTTAACCTGCATACCAGTTATTTCTTCCCCTTCACCATAAAGCCTTCAGGTTGTTTCATGTATATCTACTCTTCGAGATCCCCGTGAAGAAATGTTGTATTCACATCCATCTGTTCTACCTCAAAATCAAATGCAGCAGCAACAGATAAAAGTAATCTAATAGAAGTAACTTTGGCAACAGGAGAAAAAATATCACCAAAATCAATTCTCGACACTTGGGAATAACCTTTTTCTACCAACCGAGCTTTGTGTTTCTCCACCTTGCCTTCTACATTCATCTTCTTATTAAACACCCATTTTCTCCCAATGGGCTTCCTTCCAGCCAACAACTCCACCAGATCCCATGCCTCATTTTTATGCAAGGATGCCATTTCATCAACCATGCCCTCCTTCCAGAGCTTTCCATCCTCTGAATCTACTGCCTCCCTAACAGTTTTGGGATCATCATTAGTTATAGTTAAAGAAAACTTTGAATAGAAAGCAAATGGACTATACCTTTTTGGTTGTCTTCTTTCCCGAACTGATCTTCTCACAACTAGAGTTTATGGCTCTTCCTCTTCTGAGTCTTCTTCTGTTGTAGAGTCTGATTCATCCTCCTTTAGCTCAAACTCTATCTTTTCAGGTTCCTTTGGTAGGACTTCATGTTTAACAACATCTTTCACCTCTCTAAACACCACATCTTGGTTGTACACAACCTTCCTTGTTTCTAGGTTCCAAAGCTTGTAACCCTTTAAACCATCCTTATACCCAATAAAGATGCACCTTTCAGATTTATTATCTAACTTGGTCCTTTTCTCCTTTGGAACATGTACATATGCATCACATCTAAAAACCCTTAGATGTGAAAGAGAGGTTTTCTTACCAGTCCATACCTCATGTGGAGTCTTATCCTCCAACGTTGATGAAGGTGATATATTAACCAAGTAACATGCAGTCTCCACTGCCTATGCCCAGAATTCTTGTCCTAACCCAGTACCACTGAGTATGCTTCTTGGCTTTTCCATCAACGTTCTGTTCATTCTTTCTGCAACTCCATTTTACTGAGGTGTGTATCATGGAGTAGTCCTATGTCATGCTATAACACACTTCTTACAGAACTCTTCAAATTATTTCTTGCAGAACTCCCCACCATTATCTGTCCTCAGCACCTTTATCTTCTTCTCTATCTGGTTTTCCATCGGAGCCTTAAATTATTTAAATTTTTCAAAGACTTTAGATTTATTCCTCAAGAAATATATCCATGTATTCCTTGATAAGTCATCTATGAATGAAACATTGTACACAGACTTACCCAGTGATGGAACCGACACAGGTCCAAAACACATCACTGTGCACAAGCTCTAATATCTTTTTTTCCCTCTTAGCACCAAAAGGAAAACTCACCCGATTCTGCTTCCCATATACAAAATGTTCATAGAAATCAAAATCCAAAGAGATATTAGACATACCTTCTACCATACTATTTCCTTGCAGTATCTGAAGGCCCTTCTCTCCAACATGTCCAAGCCTTTGATGCCATAGCATGGTCTTCTCTCCAGAGACCGCTAGGCTTTCCACTCCACTTTCGGGAACCACAGAACTATTGCACCCATCAATAATAGTGCTACCTTGAAGCTTGTATAGAGTTCCAATATGAACTCCCCGCATTAATACCAGTGCTCCCCTAACCATCTTACATGTATCTTTCTCGAACACTGTTTTTACACCTGTATCATCCATCTTGCTTACAGAAATCAGATTTTTGGCCAATGCAGGAATGTGTAGAACACCAAGAAGTGTTTTAATCCTTCCACCTTGCAGCTTCAGCTTGAATTTTCCACATTCAATGATTCTGGCCTTCCTATCATCACCTAAGAAGACATCACCGCCATCATATTTCTCATACTCGCAAAACCACTCCCTATGAGGAGTGAAGTGAAAGGATGCACCCGAGTCAATCAACCATGACTCATTATCTACATGTGTATTTGAAGAAGAAGCCAAATAAACATCCCCACCTTCATTCAAGGTGGTTTTTTCCTCTGCAGAAGGAGCATCATCAGATCCCTTTCCTTTCTCAGGAGCTTTAGATTTGCAGTCCTTTTTGTAGTGCCCTTCCTTTCTGCATTTCCAGCACACCTTTACAAACTTTCCAGGAGATTCAGAAGATTTCCATTAGCGCTCTACATGCCCATTCAAGAGATCTACAGCTTGCGGACCATGGGCTTATTGGGAAATTCATGGGTCTTTGGCCCTCGCCCTTTTCTGTGTGCTCTTGGATAGATAAAAATTGGAAACCCTTCATTCAAGGTGAGATTATGTCAACCTTTTGTGGGAAATGAATTTATACCTTCTTTTTTTAGAACAGGATGAATAGAGACATGGTGTTCAGAAGTGACCCTTACTTCATGGGCGCTCAAGGGCTATATTTAGATCAAAGGAGCCCTAGTTTCAACCCCGAATTTGATGTACCCTCCTCTGTTCCAGTTTGGGTTAAGCTCCTTTCCTTCCGCTCTATTGTTGGAATGATGAAACATTTAGTTTGAATGAGAAAGCATTGGGAAAATACATTGAATGTGATGAACCAAAAGAGGTACTATTCTCCTGTTCTCGGATCTGTGTGGAATTCGACCTTAAAAATTGACTTCCTATGGAGGTAAATATTTGTATAGATAATTTTTCCCACTTTCAAGAAGTGGACTATGAACAAATCAAATTTAAGTGAAATATGTGCCATGAATATGAGAACTTTGCAAAAGGATCATGCCCCAAACAACAGGAAAATTTTGAACATCAAGGAGAAGCAATCGAGCAGTGGCAGAATGCCAAAATGAAAAAAAGGAACAATAAAAAAAATAATGGAATAGGGACTGCGTCAGCCAAAAATCCCAGGAAAGGAGGCCTAGCCCAAATCAATCCAATCCCTCCTTTGGGTACAGAAACCCAGAGAAATGAAGATGGCACAAACCAAAATAAGTTTATAGTCCTGACCTCGACTGAGGAAGACGGGGGGCCAATAGTCGGAGAGGAGATATCCCACCCTCCTTCAACTTCACAACAGATCCCAATTCAGAAGAGTTATTATCCAAAAAGAACAATGAAAAAATGCATTTTTATACTTGTTCATTATTCAATTTCAAAAGTTACATTTTCATGAAAGTGTCGAGGAACATCCAAAGAAAGGCTCTCTTCAAAATAGAGAGTCTTTCATGCTTCTATATGCATAATTATTATTGGCTATCATATAGTTAGGAATATTTACCCATGTCTATTTTACTCAAAGGCCTATATCTATTATTGATAATGAGCTAATTGATTTAATGACAGGATTCATTTGCATTTAAAAGCATAATATACTTTAAAATAAGTTATAATTTTTATTTTGCATAAGCTTCTTTATAATGTGAAAGATAATAGGATCTATATTATCATTAATAATATTAAAAAATAATAAAAATAAAAATAAAAAATGTTTGACCTAGCTGCTCCTGAGCTTTGCACAATGGGCTTCCCCCTCGGCTTGGCCCTGTTGAGTTCCTCTCTTTCCCCCCTCCCCTCTACCTCTCTCCTCCCTCTCTTCTTTCGACTGTTTTTCCCCCCTCCAATTATTTGGCCAGACAACCCCATGGTTGTGTCGGCCCTGAACGTTACCATTGATGCAGATATTGTTGCATTCAATTCTTTGGTCATGGTGACTCCCTGCTTTTATAAACAAGGACCGTCATGGTTCGTGAAAAATATTGATACCATTCCAGAGATTTCCATTAGCGCTTTGCATGCCCGCTCAAGAGATCTACAACTTGCAGACCATGGGATTATTGGGAAATTCATGGGTCTTTGGCCCTTGCCCATTATTTGCGCTCTTGGATAGATAAGAATTGGAAACCCCTCATTCAAGGCGAGGTTATATCAACCTTTTGTGGGAAATTATTTTATACCTTATTTTTTTAGAACAAGATGGATAGAGACCTAGTGTTCAGAAGATACCCTTACTTAATGGTCACTCAAGGGATATATTTAGATCGATGAAGCCCTAATTTTAACTCGGAATGTGATTTTCCCTCCTCCTTTCCGGTCTAGGTTAAGCTCCATTTCCTTCTGCTCCATTGTTGGAATGATGCTACATTTCATTGGATTGAGAATGCACTCGGAAAATACATTGAATGTGTTAAATCAAAAGAGGGACAATTCTCCTATGCTTGGATCTATGTGGAAGTCGACCTTGAAAAATGACTTTCAATGAAGGTAAATATTTGTATGAATAATTGAATCCATGTTCAGGAAGTGGACTATGACCAACTCCCATTTAAGTGTAAGATGTGCCACGAATCTGAGAACTTTTCAAAAGGATGCCCCAAACAACTAGAAAATTCTAAACATCAAGGAGAAGCAACCAAGCAGTGGCAGAATGCCAAGAGGAAAAAAAAGGAACAATAAAAAAAATAACAAAACAGGGATTGCTTCAACCATAAATCCCAAGAAAGAAGGCATGGCCCAAATCAATCCAATCCCTCCCTTGGGTACAGAAACCCCAAGAAATGAAGATGACACAAACCAAAATAAGTTTACAATCCTGACCTCGACTCGAAAAGACAAGGGTCAATAATCGGGTAGGAGGTCTCCCACCCTCCTTCAACTTCGCAACATATCCCAATTCATCCCACACGACTAGAAACATCCATCAATTTTGAATAATCCACAGAGGAAGAGGAAGAAGATGAAGGGTTCTTAACCTCAAAATAAATAGAAATATTATCGATGCCTGCAAGCTCGACAGAAGAAAATTCAGATGGATCACGTATAAGGAATAAAGGAAGAAATACAAGACGATCAAGACGAAAAAATAAGAAAGAGATAAGGAATGAAAAAACAGAGAAGGATAAGGAACTAGGCTTCCAACATATAATCTTGTGAAAGCTAGAAGATTTGGGAACTAAAGGAGGAAATAAAGGGAATGCAAATGGCCTAGTAATAGGGGAAACAACCTTTAAAGGTAAATAATGAAGATTATCTCCTGGAATTGCAGGGATCTTGGTACTAGAAATATAATAATGGAAGTAAAGCCTTAATTCAAAAAGAAAAACCAGATGGAGCCATTCTCCAGGAGACTAAATTTAGTGTGACCAACACCTCCTCTACTCACCCTTCACTGTGGGGTTTAAGTGAAATAGAAGCTAACAGCTTAAGAGGAGCTTCAGGTGGTATTTGCACAATGTGGAATAAAAAAAAATCACATTTGGTAATTTCCTTGAAAAACACTCACTAGATTTCAACCACTTTCAAGAGTTTAGAATTAAATCAAAATGTTGTAGTTATAAATATATATTTCAGTCCATAATAGAGAAAAAAAGAGTGTTTTAAGGCTTTATTGGATTTAAAAGACTCAAAGTATGGGATCAAATATATTCTTGGGGGAGACTTTAACACTACCTTGGTTCAAAATGAGAAAAGAGGAGGCTCCCCGGTTAGAGATGCCTCCCAAGAAGACATGGAAGACTTAACCCTTAACCTATGTCTTTTTTATTTAAAACCTCATAGGTTCCTTTATACCCAGAACAATAAGCGCATTGGGCCAGGCCATATTACCATGAAACTTGACCGGTTCCTGGCCTTAGAATATTTTGTCTTGAAAAAATGCTATCTTAAATCCTCCATCCTCCCTTGGTGCGGCTCGAACCACCGCCCTATTTGCCCTGTTGTTTCTCCATCGATTAACCTTGGTATTATTCCCTTCATATTCTCCCCCCTCTAGCTTGATTCAACTGATTTCTCCCATATGGTTTCGAACTCATAGGATGGGTGGGTTGAAGGTAGCCCCAGCTATATTTGGGAAGCTAAAATTAAAAGGTTAAAATCAGATATCAAAAAATATATAAAATAAAATAAGACTAAAAGGAAATATGTTATCATTGACATAGAATACCAATTGGTCTATCTTCAAGGACAAATTGAGTCAGCCTTAATTGGACTGGTTGATTTTCAAAAATAGGTTGAGAAATTCTAGTCTCTCCACATTCATTTGAGAAAATAGGAAGAGTATTGACGTCTAAAGTCCAGGAACAACTAGCTAAGTGCGGGAGATAGAAATACAATTATTTTTCACAAATAGTGAAGGCAAATATAACATGAGGGAAATATTTTAACAAATTTTGAAGAAATAAAAAGCACATAAGGGGATCATTTTAGGATTATTTATTAGGCAGAACCTTTATGTAACCAGGCCTGTGAGGAATTTTTCCTGGACTCTATCCCAGAGTCTGTCTCTTTGAAAATGAATAAGTCCCTTACCTCCCCCATTCCTCTAAGTAAATTAAGTTGATGGATAAAGCTCCTAGCATGGACGGATTTTCCGCATGCTTATATTATTCCTTTTGGGGGGTTATCCAACAATATTTTTGCAGAATGATTGGCTATTCCTTCTAAATTTTCATAATAGGAGGTAGCATCAACCCCTCGATTTTGGCCCTCATACCCAAAGATTCAAGCCCATCCTCATTTTCCAGATTCATGACAATCTCTCTTTATAACGTGTCTAAGGTAATTTCGAAACTTTTAGCCACAAGACTTAAAGTTATCCTCCTGGATCGAATTTATATTAACCAAGGGGGCTTTGTATCGGGTCATCAAATTTTTGACAATATTGTTCTAATTCAAGAGGCCATATACTCTAGCTAGAGAAGAGGAGATTGGGGTATGATAATAAAGCTATACATGGTGAATGCTTTTGATAGAGTTTGGCATGAATTTCTTTTCAAATTTATGAGGAAAATGGGATTTGATCCAAAATTCATAAGATGGATTTCTTTATGCATCACCTCTCCTTGGATTTCTCCTCTGATAAACGATAGGGCTGCAGGGGTTCTTCAAGGCCTCTAGGGGGCTGCGTCAAGGGTTTCCCCTCTCTCCCTTCCTATATATCATAATGGGGGATGATCTAAGTCATCGTTTGGAGGTGGATCATCATTCACAACTTCTTCCAAGTATTATATCTAAAGAAGGAATCAAAAGCATAAAGCATGGATAGTTTTTTGATGACACTGTCTTCCTTGGGGGGCCCTCCCACGTAACCATTGGACGCTTCAAAGTGAATTTGGATAAATTTTAGCAAGCCTCAGGAGGAGCCACAAATGATAAAAAAAATCAAATTTACACATAATACATCTCGTCCCAAAAACCAAAAAAAGATAGAAGAGATCATGGGCTTGAAAACTGTTAATGAATGAAAAGACTTCAACTACCTTGGGGTACCCATCTTCCTCATAAGAGAAACTCCAATTTCATGGAAGAATATTCTTGTCAAAATAAATATGAAAATAAAAAACTGGGGTGGAATATGGCTAAATATTGTTGGGAGAACAATATTGGTGAAGTCAATGTTATCCTTTCTCCCGCTTTATTAGTTTTCCACTCTTCAGGGCCTGAAATATGTTCTGTAGTAGCTTGGAATATATATCAGGAAATTCATATGGGAAGGATGAAAGAAAGAAAATAAAAAATGTCACCTAGTAAATTGGAAAAAAATAATATCTCCCAAGTTAGATGGTGGGCTTGGAATTTGTGACCCATCTTTGGCTAATATGGAAATGGGAGAAAACATATGGTGGATAATGGAAATAAACAGAGACCAATGGTGGTTTCAAGTCATCAGAGAAAAATATATAAATAGGTTGGATGATAGGGAATTTAATGTAGAGACAACACAAGGATCCTCCATCTGGATGCTTATGAAGGCATCTTCCCCCCTAATCAAATACCATCTATGTAAAATCCCTGGGAACAAAGCCTCAGTAAATATATGAAAGGATCAAATTCTTGACCTTACACCATTAGTAGAGGATCCATCTCTCTCTATGCTCCATGATTTTCTGTCCCAGAGGGGAGTGGAGTTTTTATCTCAAATTGCTATGTGGGATGCTTTTGGTAATTGGTTGGGCTGGAAGATGGATAACATACCAGCTAATCTGATTCAAGAAAAAGAAAATTTCTTGGAAAAACTCAAAGGTGGAACTCCAATAGCTCTTTCTTCAAAGGATGCTTGGGGGTGGAAATTTTTTTTCTTCACAGCCAGAGAGGGATATGAGAGGCTTTTGTTTGATGAACAAATTCCTCCAAAATCCACTATTTGGAAAAATATATGGGCTCCTAATGTTATTCCCAAAGTTAATTTTTTCATTTGGTTGTTGGTTCAAAAAATAATAATAACAACAAAGAATCTTCAAAGGAGAGGCTACATAGGACCCTCCAGGTGTCCACTATGTGAAGTCTCAAAATAAATTATTCCCCATATATTTATCCACTGCCATTTCTCCAAGATGGTTTGGTTGGTGGATCTTGGACCTCTCTTTCAGAGAACAAGATGGCCCACTGACCTCTTGAGATTTTTTGACTCCTGGCCCAAGTTCTATGAGGGATCCCTTTAGGCCAAAAATTCGCTCAAATTCCTCTGGACAACCTTGCCCAAATACATATGCTGGCATATTTGGTTGTCTAGAAATAAAGCAATTTTCTAAGTGAAATGTCCATCAGCACATAATACCGCTATGAAAGCCCTTTATTCCTGCTTTGAATTCCATAAACCCACCTTGTAACACTCTTTGGATCCTCATGAATCGGCCTGGCTTCATCTGTGGGCCTTGCCTAAATGCCCCCCTCCCCCAAAAAATATTCATAGATCCAAGCAAATTTTTTCATATGCGCTTATCCTAGGAGGACTTGGCAGAATGGTTCAGCAAGGAAAAGGAACGGACATTAAAATTGATGGAGCATCAAAAGGAAATCCTAGGGTGGAAGGCAGGGAGGGGTTCTCATAAACCTTGATGGAATAATAGTAGATTGGTATTCTTGGGGATTAGGAAAGAAAATGAATAATCAAGCAAAGACATATGGTCTTTTATTTGGTTTAATCATCACCCAATAGAGAGGGATCAGGGTTATGAACATCCTTGGGGACTCACTCCTTATAATAAAAAATGGTCAACAATAGTGCAGCTCAGAATAATAAGTTGAACCAAATCATATAAATAATCAAAGGTATTTGCCGAAAATTTGAAAAATTAATCTTCTACCACATTGTAAGAAGATTGAATTAGGAGGAAAAATACTAAGTGAATCAATCTTGTCAAAGAGAGGAGAATAGGAGCCTAGTAAATGGAAATGAAGGTCACTAACCTATTCCATATTCTTGATATGAGAGAGTAACAAGTATATGGCAAAGGTCCCCTCTATTAATTATAAAGGGAATATACGGAAAAATTTTGAATTCTTTGACCTTAGGCAAGTGATCATGGTCCTTTCTTTGGCCTTCTCTCTCCTCTAATTCCCCTCGCTTCTTCGCTAGCTACCACCCCCTCACTACCCTCCCCTATTCTCCCCTCTTTCCCATATTTTCCTCATCCATATTTTACCTGGCCCTCTAAAACCTCACCCCCACATCCCCCTTCCATTCCCTGATCCCCTCATTCTCCATCCGTGCTCCTCCCTTATCCTCAAATAGAATACACGTAAATCAATGTGCAGGTGTCACTGTATGAGTAAACTGTGAAATTTTTTTAACGTTATGGGTTACGTCAGTACAGAGAAGTGCAAGAAACAAGGTTTCAGGAAGGGTATAAGCATGGGAAATATTAAATTCAATCACAAATTCAGGTTCTTCACATGATCCATATTACTAGAAGAAGTTCTCTTCTACCACATTCTAAGAATATTGAATCAGGAGGCAAAAACCCAAGTGAATCAACCCTATCAAAGAGAGGAGAATAGGATCCTAGTAAATGGAAATGAAGGTCACTAACCCATTCCCTATTCTTGATGTGAGAGGGTAACAAGTATATGGAAAAGGTCCCCTATATTAATTCTAAAGGGAATATAGGGAAATTTTTTGAATTCTTTGACCTTAGGAAAGTGTTCATGGTCCTTTCTTTGGCCCCCCTCTCCTCCAATTCCCCTCCCTTCTTCGCTAGCTCCCACCCCCTCACTCCCCTCCCATTTTCTCCCCTCTTTCCCATCTTCGCCTCATCTATCTTTCACCTGGCCCTCTTTCTTAAATTTGACTCTTTCTTAAAAAAATCTCCTCGCTCCATAATCTTGGAGAGACCAAAATAATGATTGATAAAATAAAAAATATCTTACCTAGGGCCTTCTAAATTTAATTATATACTTATATAGATATTTCAATTTAAGAGTAAATAATATCTAGGTATTAAGGGGCCAAAGGTTCTAGGGGGATCATCCTGTTGGAAAGTGTAATTAGGATCGGTCTTCATAATGAGTAGTAATTGCTTGAATCATTGGTTTCATGAGCAAGGAGTTTTTATACAGCATAGACTTCTTCTTGATGTCTTTTAGGGATTTGTCATCTTGTCATAAATATATGATTCATGTATTTGAAGATTTTTACACTTGTAAAGGTCAATAATAAATGTAAAAGTATGCCTCAAATACCTTGTCATCATGCTATAATAATTTGGCCTAAAGATACTGGAGAAAATCCCTTGGAAGGTTGGCTAAAAATAGATGTAACTATTCACTGTCAAGTCATCTTATTATAGGGACAATTAACTATAAATTGTTGGACATTGGGTTCAACTCTCCTCGTGTGTTTCGCGACATGGACTAACTGCCTCTCATGGATCATAACTCCGGTGATTGTAGAGGAGACTAATGCCTTCGGGTTTTGGTCTAACGAAAATTGTGATTCCAACAATTGGTTTCATAGTGACAGGTCTCAAGTTCGAAACTCACCCGGCTCGCGTTGGGGGGGAGATTGTTGGACATTGGGTTCAACGCTCCCCGTGTGTTTCGTGACATGGAATAACCGCCTCTCATGGATCCTAACTCTGGCGATTTTAGCAGAGACTAATGCCTATATGTTTTGGTCTAACAGTAATCATGATTCCAACATAAATACCCCACTATACTACACAAAAAAGACATAGAAAAATTTGGATATGTCTGAGATCAAATAGAAGGAACGGTTTGTGGTTTAATGCAAGTAATATAATGCAAAAACAATGAGGAAATAGGCCTATACAAAAAAGGAGAAGAGACCCTTTTGGGTCTCTACTTTGGGCTAATAATATTGGATTTATGGGTCGCACATCAGAATTATAGAAGTTATATTGACAACTAGAAATAGGGACCTTGCAAGGAGTGAAAGGAGAAGGTAACTTAGGTCTATCATTTGGATTCTATACATCTCGAATATCTCAAAAGTATACAATGTGTAAAGGAGGGTATAATTAGTATTAGTCTCACTTTATTTGGAGAAATCCTAGGGCATATACACAACATGGAGAATAAGGCTTCACAATTAGGAAATAAGTATCAAGGGTATTGTAAGGTAAGATGAGAAGGATTCTCTAGGCGACCGAAGAAAGAATAAGAAGAATAGGGACTGAGTTTCCCTAAGACTGGTGCAGGACAATGAAAAAGAGAAGTTCATCATAAGAAGACTAGTGGAGCAGTGATGAGGTCTTGGAGGCATATTGAAGTCAAGGGTCTAGGTCATGGTAATGGTACTTATCTATTGAACATTTATAAGAAGAATTACTTGTGGGTTTTCCTCTCCAAGAGGAAGAGGTTTTTTCCCTCTCTTAAAGAGCCAAAACTTCTTGTGTATTTTGTGTTTTGATAATTGACTTGATGAAATACCTAATAAGCTAATGAAGAGAAGAAATAAGTAAGAAAAATAAGTTCACAAGTGATTATCAAGTATAGAATTGAATTAAAATATGCCCTATTAAATTATCAACGTGGTTTCAGAGCTGAGGCTAGAAGGGGATATTTGACAAGAAGACACTCAAGTACCAAGAAGATCAAGGATCAGTTTCCAGAAGGCGAAAATCTAAATTTAATAATCAATCCTCAAATTCTAAAGAAGGAGTTTGTAAATTGGAAAGCCATCTCAAAGATATCAAGGACACCATCACCATCATTAACTTTTGGTGTTGAAATCAAATCAACATTGTTGAAGTCACCATCAAGCAATCATCATCAAGGATTGAAGGTAATTTTAGCTCTCCTAAGGAAGCCAATAAAAGAGGAAGCTCCTACTACCTTTTACATCATCATCAACAAGGAAGGTGATAGAAGAAGAAATCATATGCTCAAGTAAGTATCTTAATTTCCTTATTTGAAGCTGTCACAATGAATTTTTGCAAAGAAAGAAAAAAATTGTCTCGGACTACAAACTTTCTTGCATGGAAGAAAAGGATAGATTTAAATTTGATTGAAAATGAAGTTATGGATTACATTAAAGGGCCAGTGACTAAAACATCAAAGGAAGACACTCAAGCTTATGCCAAATACATGAAGGGATACATAAGAGCCCAAAGGATTCTTATAGAATTCATAAAATACTATCTTATTCTCTATGTATCCAAATTAGAATCATCAAAATAAATATATGAGAAATTGGTTGAATTATTCTCTGTAAGTACTATAGGAGAAGTAATATCTTAAGAAAAGAACTATATAAATTGAAGATGTCAAGAGAAGAAGGAATAACTTGGTGTTGAATGCTCTACTAGAGGAATGTGGAAATTTCACTTTTAGTATCTATGGGAAGAAAGAAAAAACACCATTCCAAGATATGTGGTCTCTATGTAAGATAGAAGAGACTAGACTAAAAGACAAAATTGATACTGGAAAAAATGAGGAAAATCAAGCCTATGCTACCATGTCAAGAAGGAAAGGAAAATTTGGTAAATCTGGTCATAAAAACAAAGGAAGAAACATGAATAAGATATGATGCTATGGATGTAACGAAATTTGGAACTATAAAAGGAATTGTCCCAAATCCAACAAGGACAAGAGGAAAAAGGAGGAAGCCCATGTTGTTGGAGAAGTGGAAGAACCTGATGCAAAGAAGCCAAAGAAAGAAGAAGTGAAAGATCTCCATTATGATTAATATCATCTTCATATTTAAGTAATATATGTCAGGTTGTAAAATAGTATGATAGGAAGCATTGTATTTTAGGAATATGCATCTCGTTAGGGTAAGCATAATGATGGAAGCATTTAATGAGGAGCACTCGTTGTAGGAATATGTCTATGCTATAAAAAGATCCTAGGAAACTCACTGATAAAATATATATATATATATATATATATATAAAAGGAATTCATTAAGATCAAAGGTCATCATTCAATAATCAATAAGGAAACAGATGTTGGAATTCTCTAATGGAATCCTTTTTGGAATCACTTATTAGAAAGAAAGAGATAGGTTTCCTTGAGAATTCCAACTTGTAGAATTCTAAGATTAGGATATGATGACATATTGATGAAGAGGGTCAATGGAATGAAACTATTCATTCTAAGAAAACCTGCCATAAGATGACTCAAAAGAAAAAGAATGAGGTATATATATATATATATATATATATATATATATATATATATATATATATATATATATATATGTTGGCACTGGATGCTATGAAGTCATATGATTGTAGGTAGTATACTTCTATCTTTAGAAGTATGATCAAAATGGAAATCAGAAACGCTTCTGATGCACAAGTTTCCAAAAGGCATGATCTACACTAAATGAAATCAACATAATATGTCCTCATATGGAATATGAGGTGATTGTACATTATCAAGGAACTACACTATCGAAGTTCTTGGGAATGAAATAAAGTTGTGTAGAGAAAGAAAAAGGAAGAGATCATGGGAATTACAACCATGAAAAGAAGCAGTCAACATCCAAGGAAGCCAAGAATACTTGACTAGAAAATATCCTAGGAAGATATGTAGACTTTGATAGAAGTCTGGAAAAGATAGAAAACCTTGACAATACATATTTTTAGGAGATGTGTCAATATGTAAACAAAGGATTTCAATGCCTACAAGAAGATGTCATGGTGAAAGATCATAACTAAGGTAACTTTTGATTTAAAATCTCATATTTATAGCTAATTAATATCTTATGAGCTTATTCAAGGCTACCAAAGGGAAGTATATGTCTTCCATAGGTTGAAAACCATATGGCAGGATGAAATATCCTTTGAAGAAGTATGGTTCGAAACAAAACAACATGGCATGAAGCTAGACTAGATTAGAATATTTATGGATTACTTTCTCATAGATTACATGAATCTTGATGAAATTGATGGATGATATGTGCCTTATAAAAATATCCCAAAGATTAATACTCCTCAACAACAAATAAATTCATGATTAAAGAAAGGAGCTCTTCATGAGAAACTGGGTGTTTTCATCATTGTTTTTGCAGGTCCCTGATTAAGAGGGATCATGATAATGAGTTTCTTACTTGGAATAAAACTTAGTGACTCCTAAGCCAAGAAGAAATCTTAGGAATAAGTCCTCCCTAGTTGAGAGGGAGAGATAGACACATCATTCTGGGAGAAAAAATGGAGGATTGGGTAATCATCTGACATCTGATACTCTTTGAGAATGTGATAAGAAATTCTGATAAGAGTATTCATGGAAGGATTGATATTCTTTGAGAACTAGGAATCCAACAGTAAGAATAGTCTCGATGGACATATCCTAAGTGAACCCGGGTGGGATATGATCCAAGAGATACAATTATGAGGGTGTCTACTCATCATTGGTCTCGCCAGCATTGTAGCTAAGATCTTGTGGAGAGATGGAGTTTTTAGTCAAGGCCTTGAAATATGACAATGCTGATGGATAAAATGATGCTATAATAGATGGATTACAAATCAAGTTCTTCTTATGAGATTCTTCATATTGAAATTAGCCATGTAACATTATGAATACCTCCCTAGTAAAGAAGGAGCGTTGGAAAGTGTAGCTAGGATCGGTCTTGATAATGACTAGTAGTTATGAATTTATGTAATGAAGAAGAAAAAGATAATAAAATGTATTTTGTAGATTCTTGATTCATGGGTTTCACGAGCAAGAAGTTTTTATAGGTCAAAGACTTCTTAATGTATTTTATGGATTTTTCATCTTGTCATAAATATATAAATTATGGTCATGTATTTGAAGAATTGTTACACTTGTAAAGGTCAATCATAAATTTAAATATATGCCTCAAATACCATGTCATCATGCTGGAAGAAGTCGGCTTAAAGATACTGGAGAAAACCCATTAGAAGGTTGGCTCAAAATAGACATAACTATTCACTGTCAAGTTAGATTATTACATGGATGGTCAACTATAAATACCCCACTAGACTATGTAGAAAAGACAGAAAAAATTGAAATTTTTGAGATCAAATAGAAGAAACAGTTTGTGGTTTGATTCAAGTAAGATAAGGAAAAAATAATGAGGAAAGAGGCCTATCTAGCAAAGGAGAAGATACCCTTTTGGATCTCTTTTTTGGGCTACTAATCTCAGATTTCTGGGTCACACATTAGAACTATAGAAGTTATCTTGACAGTGAAAAACAGGGACCTTGCAAGGAGTGCAAGGATAAGGTATCTCAGGTCTATCATTTGCATGCTATACATCTCATATATATCAAAATTATATAGTGCGTAAAGGAGGGTATAATCAGTATTAGTCTCACCTTATTTGGAGAAAGCCTAAGGCATATACACAACATGGAGAAGAAGATTCCATATTTAGGAAAGAGTCTCAAGGGTATTGTAAGATAAGTTGAGAAGGATTCTCTAGGTGACCTAAGTTAGATCAAGGAATAAATAATAAGAAGAATAGGGACCGAGCTTCCCTAGGATTGGTGCGGGACATCAAAAAAAAGAATTTCATCATACGAAGGCTAGTGGAGCATTAGCAAGGTCTTGGAGGCATACTGAATTCAAGGGTGTATATCATGGTAATGGTACTTGTCTATTGAAGATCTATAAGAAGTATTACTTATGGGTTTTCCTCTCCAAGATGGAGAGATTTTGGCCTTGGCTTAAAGAGCCAGAATCTTCTGTCTTTTGTGTTTTGGTAATTGACTTGATGAAAGACCTAATAAGTTAATGAAGAGAATAACTAAGTAAGAAAAATAAGTTCACAAGTGATTATCAAGTAGAGAATTGAATTAAAGTACGCCCTATCAAATTATCACCACATCCTTGATCCTAGATGAAACTAGCAACAACAGGAAATAGGTGAGACAACAAGTAATCAATTAAAGGCATTATCATTACCCCAAGGGTTGTCACTTCTTCATCAAAAAACAATTTTATGAGTTCTATTAGTGAGAGGGGACTCAACAGTGATAATAATACATATGCATCTCAATTCAACTCAAGTGCATAATAGATTGTTACGATATTTTTTAAGTGATAATTCTACCAATTTTTGATTGATTTTATCAATGAAGCTAAGAAAGGTGCAAATGAAGAAACCTTTTATAGATTAGAGTTCTTCAAATAAATGGGGGGGATTCAAAATTTATCCATCTTCTATGAATTCCAATACATCCTTGCAATTTAAATTTGGCCATAAAATCAATTAAAACAAGTGAAGTTCTCCTTTTATAGCAAGTATTGTACCATTTAAATTTCTTTACTATGCTTCTATGTCACTCAATCATTTAGAGGTGGAGTCTTTAAATTGAGAAAGGATGGGGGGAAAACCCTCATGTGGGTTTATTTTCCATAGCTAGAATTATAATGAAGCATTCCTCAACATGCCTTGGAATTATTTTTTTGTTTAAGAACCAAACCTAAGATTAGTCCAAATTTAAGGATGTTTGTTGTGGAAATAACAATCATCTTGTTGTAGTAGTTATTTGCATAGGGTATCATGATATGATGGAACTTTCGGATGCCCATTCAAATCATTATGTATGTTGTGCTTCCTTTGATCTATCTAGAGGAATTCAATGCTATGAAAGGAATATTGATGAGAATTAGGAGATTTTTCATTATATTCTAAAAAGTGGGAAGGATAGAGGAAGAAGTGCTCTAGATGCTTAGGAAATACATAGACATAAATGGAGTCAATTTTCAGCTAAAAACATCAAAACAATACCAAAACAATATTGGAAATAATGTTAATAATAATACCAAAATATTTAATATCTTGTTGAAAGAGTGGAAATGCTACAAGCTAGGGTTGATAATTTGGAATTGGAGAAAAATAATGTCAATGAATCGAAGAAACACTTATCTATTTTTGTTGTCAACAAAAATTTATATTCATTCAATTTCCAATCAACTATAGAACTAAATCATATGTAATGCCATAATAAAAAAACCAACATAGAAAAGGATGGGGTTGTCAACACAAACCATAAGGAAAATATTGTGCAGTGTGAGAAGAGGAAGACAAAGGTGAACAACAAGGTGGAGGAAATGAATCTATAAGGGAAGACTTCATAAAAATGAAACAAATTTTACAAATGAGGAGAGGTATTAGTCACAAATTAACATTATTATAATTATTTTCAACTTAAATGGGCAAGTGTAGCCATGAAAATGGGAGAAGTGAAGATGCCTAGAATGAATTTTGGATTTTCCACTTCCATGGGATGAGTGGTATGCAATATTTGTGACCTACCCTCCTTACATATACCAAAAATATAGGATTGTCAATACAAGACACAAGGAAAGAATACCAAACACCAAATGAAACAATATGAAAATACCATGTAGGACAAGAATATAAAGAAAACATGAACAATGAAATAGAGGCATTGGAACCAGAAGGGAAACCTTGGTAAAAAATACAAAAAATAGACAATAAAGGAGAGGTCTTAGTCACCATTTAACTTTTTTTAGGTCATTTACAAGCCTAAATTGTCAATATTTCCAATGCACAAGGAAGAAATGAGGATGCCTTGAATAAATTTTTGTTTCCTACTCCCATGAGATGAGTGGAATCAAACATATGTGATATTCCATCCTCACACCTACCAAAATGATAAGGTTTCTAGGACAAGCCACAAGGAAAGAAGACTAAACACAAAGAAATTTTCATGCTAGATGAGAAGATAAAGATGAATGAAGACAACAAGGTAGAGAAAATAAAACAACAAAGGAGTTCTTGGTAACAAGTTACAACATAATTGAAAAATACAGATAGGTCTTAATCACTGCTTAACTTTTTGGGGATGACTTGTAAACCAAAATTGGCAAGCATGTCTATGCATAAGGAATAAATGAGTAAACCATTAATAGTTTTTGGATTTCTTATTTCCATTAGATGAGTGGCATGGAATATTTGTGAGTGGACATCCTTAGACCTACCAAAAATATGGGGTTGAGACAAACCATGAGGAAAGAAAACCAAATTCTAAGCAAAACACAATGAAAAAATCATTTATGGACAAAAGAGGAAGACAAATATGAACAATGAGGTAGATGAAACAAAACTAAAAGGGAGTTATTGGTACAAAATACAACAAATATGACAAAGAAGGAAAGGTTTTGGTTACCACTTAACTTTTATGATATGGATTGCAAGCCCAAATTGGAAGGCTTGCTCAAGCACAACAAAAAAGTGAGGACACCTAAAATCAAATTGGGGTTTCCCACTTCCATGAGATAAGTGGAATGGATATTTGTGAGACACCATCCTTACACTTTGCAAAATTATAGGGTTTTTAATACATGCCACAAGGAAAGAAGATCAAACACTAACTAAAACACAAGGAAAATGCCATGCAAAATGAAAACCGCATAATGAGATTCTAACATTAAATATTTAGAAGTGCGTAATGAGATTCATGATGTTAATATTTGTGTGACATAAATCCCAGTTCTCTAATAGTCTTATTATTGGATTAATGCTCACAACGTAATTTTTTACTTACCTATAATATCTACAAATTGATAATTTAAGCATTACCTCTTCAAGGTTGTTTGTATTATATAGTCTCTTCTCAATCTTTATTATTCTACAAGTATCTTCATCAAATATGAACTAGAGTCAACACCAAGGTAAATGTAGGATGTCACCCTTTATATCTCTTTTCCATTACATTAGTTTTATATATGTAACCCTGAATTAGGACTTTTGAATTACTAACTTAACGGAAAATAAGTATCATTGATGAAAAGCCATAATGGTTACTTTTTAATATTTTAGCTACAAGGTGGTTTATTGGTTTGTAATTAATGCAATAGTTATTATAGAGATAGAATCACTATATGAAGTAATATAGTAATGCATTGTTAAAGGCTTGCATGAATAATGTAAAATGACAATGAGTGACCATGAGCACCAATGTATGGCCAATGTAATAAATTATAAGATAATTTAATGGAATATTTGGTTGGAGTAGAGATTTATAACTAATGAGGGTTTCTCTACAGTAAACTTGGTGTTTATCTTTTATAAGTTTTTTTTCTTATTTGTCTTGGTTTATAATATGGTAACAAAACCTTATTTTAATATGAATATTTCATAGTGGACATGGTCTCTTATGCATGTTATTTTTGTGTAATCAATATCATTAAATAATGAAGTATTTTTCACAAGGTTGAAATTCACTTTAAAGACATTCTATTTCTCTTTGGATCACATATAATGATTAATAATGTTATCTCTAGGACAATATGCATGTTTTTTCTTGAAGTTTCACACCTTAGGGTTTATTATTTAGTATTTAATGATGTGTTTCATTACATAATATAATATTTTGAATCAATTTGGCATTCTCACTTCCTTGAGACAAGTAGAATTGAATATCTACAACTTTTAATCCTTACACCTACCAACTAGATAGGGATGTCAAGATAAACCATAATGTAATAAATATAGACACTAAACAAACTCCATTGTTTAAGGACACGACCTTGCCCAGTAGGATTACATGGCCATAAGTGAACTAGTGTTCAAATATTCAAGAGTTAAGTTGGTAATTCACAGTCAAATTGAGATTAATGATAACAATTATGTGATTCTTATTCATATTAACATAAGGAAAAGGACATTAAATCAAATTCCCGAATATATATTAGAATTGCTCTTAGACACATGCTATTCTTGCAAGTTGATTAATGATCATATTTATGAACATCTCCACTTTGTAACTTTAATTTAGCTTTCTAGGGAAAAAATCATATTTTTTTCTGAACACATATGTGAGAGGATCCTCAACCAAACATGTGAACATGTCCACTAAATAAATTCTCGGAGAAAATGTTTCCTACAACCCTAATATATATTATGGAGTTGTACATACCAAAAAATAAAAGACAAGTGCAAATACTTTAAAGACTGTGTTTAACAAATATATTTCGATTACAAAACTAGATTTGAATCATTGAAAATATAATAAATATGTCGTACTAACCTTATCCAATAAACTGTGCTAAATAGAATCCTCTTTTGGACCATGACAAGTATGTCCACAATGAGAAAATCGATGTAGAACAATTGGGTTGGAACTAGAATGACCAACCTAGCGATATGTAAGCGTACGGTCTAAAATGTAGCATGAAGGGTCTACACCTAGTGGTATAACATCTTTAGAAATGGTTGTTTATGAGAAGCTTCCACAAACAAGTTATACTAAATTAGACTACATGTTAAGAATGATATCACAATACTAGTGACATGAATCCTATTCCAAGATGAAGTGGATTGTTGGGGGTGGTTAAACATATGTTTAAGTTTAAAAAACCCTCTCGATGGGTTATGCCTAGATATTTCTCAATCCTCCTATAATTAGCTGATGTCAAAATAATTGACATGGTGATCCATAATGAACTCCACCCATAAATAGGAAGAAAATACAAGGGAACTTCCTTGTTGTTGAATGGAGGTTCAATAAGCAATAGAACAATCATATCTTTGGTTAGATGTGGCATTTACATATCTTCTTCATTAATGAAAATTGAGTAATACTCTCTCATTCTACCCATATATTTGGATATATTAGATAATTTTCCATGGGCATGGCCAATGGAAGAAGAATGATGTCAAAGTGAAGTGGCCAATGAAATATGAGATGGCTCTTTAGTGTTCCCAAGCTTACCATTTAATTTTTTGAGTTCCTATAAATACTATTTAATTTCTATGTATGTGTCTTGTAGGGGTTAGAATTCAAGTTTAGACAACGGTTTTTCTCCATAGTGCTGAAATAACAAATAAAGTTAAACAATAACAAAATGTTATTAAAACTATGTAAATTCTATAACTTAACAAATATAAAAATGAACTTTCAAATAAAATGTAAGTGGAAATGAGAGAATATACTTACAAAACTTTAAGGGTTTCTTTTTTAATGAGATTGGGCCTAGTTAGAGAGAAAAACAATGGTGAAATAATTATGGATCGGGGTTTTTAAAACACTAACTAAGATGTGCATTCTTTAGTAATGAGTATGTATTCCTGAGACTTACAGATTTTAGAAATGAGCATGCATTTCTAACATTTGCATATGTTTTTTCTTATTTAAAAAATAATGTGGATGTATATTTTCATATACAAATGGCACATTCCTAAAGTGTATGTGAATTCCTTAAAAAGTAATAAGTGTGCATTCCCATTGCAACGAAAAATGAAATGAACTTTGTACCCACTCTAATACTAATCAAATACAATCAAAGACAAGAGATAATCAAGTGAATAAGGAATATCACAATAGAAAGCTTTAGTTGAGCCAAAATAAATACATTCAAGGGATACTTCAACAATATAGAATGATATATTCTAAGCTACTTTGTAGAAACTTTAAGCTTATAAAATAAAAATAAAAAGTGTCCCAAATTAATTAAAAATGAAAAATGAAAAAGAGATTACTAAGCAAAACATTTGTGAGGATAGTTAGACTTTATATATGCTCTGATATGCATTAAACTAATCCTTGTATAAGTATTAGGATTGCTAATGAAACTCATAGCAATTCCTAAAACGGAAACATTGGATTGTTGTAACTATGAGCCACGCACTAGGAGTTTTGGAGTATTTTTTTAGGTAAAAAATGATGTTGAAGTGAAAGTTTCAAATTTGCATGGGTATCTTTTGACAAAATAAATAAGAAATGTAAAAAAAAATTACTGTTTTCTATGTTCTGATTTGTTATTTAGAGAAAACATCATTTGAATGAGCAAAAACAAATTCATTGTTTACTTACCAAATACAAAAGTTATTGAAAGACCCAAGGGTTAGTTTAGTTGGCTAAGACACATTTGATTGAGAAGTCATGAGTTCATTTCTCTCAATATTGTTGTCTTTTATACAAAATATACTATCATCAAAGCTAATTAAGAAAGTTATCTCAACACATTGAAGAAAAGAAAATTAATATTCTTCTCCTTCCTATTGTATTCTCTCATTAATACTTAGAGAAGAAAATCCATTACTTTTTATGTCAGTAAAGAAAAAATACAAAATTTAAATATAATATATAACTATCATAAAAATTAGTTACAGAAATTAAATATAAATATATAACTATCATCAAAACTAATACTTCATTACAAATAAAAATAAATTAATATTAAAACTTAAAATTATAATAAATGGTTGTCTTAAAAAAAAAAAAAAATCCATTACTTCTTAGGTCAGTAAAAGGAAAAATAAAAATAAAAATAAATAAATATAACTATAATCAAAACGGATTAAGAAAGTCATTTGAGAAGAACACTATTATTCTCCTCATCTGCCTAAAACTATAATAAAATATAATGAATATAATAAATTATAATGAATATAGATAGGTAATGTTATCTTTTATACCAAATTTTCGAACATGCCCAGCTGCATTCACCTAAAATTAAAATTATAATGAATATAGATAGGTACTGTTATCTTTTTATCCAAAATTGTCTAACATGCCCTGCTGCATTATCTAATTAACACTTAGATAAGGAGGTAAGAATATTCATTACTTCTTATGTCAATAAAGAAAATGGTAAAGTTTTTTTTGGGGTTGTCAGATGCATGATGTTGTATCCTAAGTTACCAGGTTGATGGACACAGGCATTTTTTTTCTTAATCTAAATAATGAAAACATCCACGATACTTATGATTTTGCCATCGGGTTGGAAAATAATCTCCATATCACCTGTTGTCAGAGAGTAGCAGTTTCCACCATGCCAACCAAGAAATTGGAAGATATTTCAGTGACCTCAGCGAACAGTTTTCTGGTTGAAAAAAAAAGAGGCCTCACAGCCGTATGTAACACGCGTTAATACTAAGAAGAAAATTCTATTAAAAAATCATTTCCAAGACTATAAACATATAAAGGTCTGACCCGTGTTGTGGATATAATTATCGTCTGGTGAAAATTCTTTCATCTGTTTAGTGTCAGATCACGTGATAATGGAATTGCACACTCAAACTGTTCTAGGATTAGGTTTAATCAGAAATAAAAGGCACACAGCTTATTGTAACAATTCATATTATCAATTTTGAAGATGAATCTTGATTTAGAGTTTTAAAATGGTTGATTTGAGGCTTTTGTGATTTGGTGTTGAATTTTTTGGATTTATGGCATTCATTTTTATTAGAATCGAACTAATTCTTTTTGGTTTATCATTAGGATAGATCAATGATCTATTTTGATAAACTACAGAAGATTGGTTAGAAAAATCGATTCTAATAAAAATGGATGTTATAAGTCTAAACATTAATAAAAAAATAATGGAAACTGTAAATTATCATCTGGTTTTAAATTCTAAGAACTCATATTCTTTGTTTTCATGGATTTCTGGAAGAAAACTTCCCTCTGAGCTAATCAGTTTCTCGCGATGAACTTACAGAAAAATAACATTGTTCTAAGAAAAAAGAAGAGTAAGAGTTTGCTGATCTAATTTTGTATCTGCAATCCTGGCAGTATATCTATTCATTGCAGGTCATGGGCTATAATTTTAGCAATTGTAGAGTTGAAAAGTCTTGGAGAAATGAATGAAATAGCTCTAAAATCAACCTTAATACCACAACATACTTACTCAACATTTCTCTTCCTTAAAAACCAAACATTCATCTTAACCCTAATACCATATCATTTGAATAAAACTAACTCATGATTTATCTTCTTTAAACACCAAACATTGATCTTAACCCTGAGGGATCCAAAAAGAAGCATCGAATTTTAAACCTAAGTTTATTAATCCCTTTCAAGTCTTACCCGGATCTGATAAAAAAAACTCAGATATATTCATTTCAATTCTCTACGAAGTGCCACTCTTCTGAAAAACAAAAATGAATTACAGATCTGGAACCTGCAAGGTTCAAGAGATCCATCTCAACATGACCAAATAAGAAACCAATAAACACAGAGAAAGAAGAAAGCAAGAAACAGTGCCTGGCCCTCCTTGTGTATGCCATAAGTCTACAGTAAACTTCTTTGCAGCTCTTAAAAATCCTCAAAGCCCATCAAGCAGTAACTGATATATATATATATATTTCATATTCATGCAAACCCTGAAAATTGGCAAGCCATCAACTCATGGAGACATGTCCAAAAATACTCTAGAAAACAACAAGCATATAGCTTACAATATTTGTGAAGCTTTGAACCAGCCATTTCTGCAAACACAAATCCTGTTTTCTCCCATAGATCCATACTGGACACTGTAATATATGACAGAGATCCTTGCAGCTGCAAATCTAAGGAACCAGATATGTAACAGAGCAGAATATTCATACCAAAATTGGAGACATTCTTTCTCTTCAATAATATAGATATTGCATAATGTGCATAAATAGAGATCTGTATTGGGACCCATGGGAAGTAGGTCAGTTCAACACTGTGGGTCTAGTCTTTATTTTATGGGCTTAGTCCTTATTGGATCACTAGTTGTTTGTTTAGTTCTCATTTGATTATCAGTTCAATTACTGTAACTAATCAAATCCCTTCAAATCTATCTTGGAAAAAAACCATATGTATTCTTTTTTTAGCAAGGAAAAAAATAACACAGAACCAACCATCTCAGGACATCCATCTAATTATGGCTTCCACAGACCATTTATTTTAAAGTATGTATATATTCTATAATTCTGCTGTACTTCCACTAGCTCTCCATCATTTTTCTTTCTGAAGTGCAAGATGCTCATGGGCTATGACTTCAAGGCTGAAGCAGAATGGTGTGGACCCTTCTATCGCTTAGTGCAGTGCCAACAACCCCATACTTGCCTCCTGATCGAGCGTGCTCACGTTTCTATTTTGTGTGTCTGCCGGGACTGCAAATCTCTAATTAATCATTGGTTAGAATATAATTATCATTCCATTAAGGTTGTATACATTGTCTTTATTCTTTTATGTATTAAATACGACACAGAACAAAGGCCGGCGGATCATTATGTATTTTTTTCTGGTCAAACACCATCGATGAGTGGTAGGGAAACATCCTGTTTTAGCAAAATAAAAAGTCCAAATGAGCAGCGCCCTGAAGTGATCAACGCAGACATAATTATGAAAAAGAAAAGTGGGTGTAAAGAAAGTTGTATTCTAACTGTTGTATGTTTGGAGGTTTTAAACCTATTTAATTTGTTTAAAAAATTATTATAATTTATAAGTATTTAAAAATACTAAATTAATTTATTTATATATAATTGTTTCACCTTATTCTAACCACTTTTCTAAAACATGTCAGAATTCCTAACAAAAACTCCAATATCTAATATAACCCAGCTCTCGCAAAAATATTTCAGAAGAATTTAGTGAAAGAAAAAATTATATCAATGACCTAGAAGATATTTAACTCTTTTCTTTTTCTTTTTTAGAATATTAACTTATTTGGATGGGATTTGATTCCATAATATTGTAATATACATTTTTTGATAATGTAAAATTTATTATTATTATTATTATTCAATTTTAAGGTCACCGCTAAGAGACTTTAAATTGGTGTTGAGATATATTTGTTTGTGGGACAAGGCATTCATCTCTGCAGAGTGATTTGACTGCTAAATATATGAAGGCATACATACTCTACCTCTCTAGTTTTGACTGCTAAATCTATGAAGGCATGCATACTCTACCCCCTCCAGTTTTGACTGCTAAATCTATGAAGGCATGCATACTCTACCCCCTCTAGTTTTGATTGTTAAATCTATGAAGGCATACATACTCTACCCCCTCTAGTTTTGAACTTATGACCTTTTAGGAGGAAACACATGCTCTTAAAATTAGACCCAATAGTGCTTGACCTAATGATCAAAGTCAAGTTGACATTGAATTATAAAGTTGAAACTTAGTTATTATGAGAGTAATTTATTAAGAGATTTGTTTAATATATTTATACTTTATTTCTAAAGCGATATGAAATATTTTAGCTAAATTGTATTGATTAATATTATAGATTTATTTAAGTTGAGCACTGAGTTTCTATTTCCTTCGTAAATATTGCATTTTTGTTTTCAACATGAAAAAATTAACAGTTTTATACATTAAAAGTTTACATCAACATAATTTTACATATAGTAAAATTATACTAAAATCCACAGAAAACAAAATCTTCCACCAATTCCAACTTATCAAAAAAATAGACATATCCCCAAGTATATATGCATGTACAAACTAATTGTCCAGATATCAGCAACAAATTCATCTACAAAATAGTTCCCAGAGGTGCCTCCAAGACTTTTTTAGAAAGGGCATCCACCTACCCATTTAATTCTCTATAAATATGTTCAATGTTGATGTAGCTAAAAGAGTTGAAAAGACTTATGACTCTCTACTTCCAATGACCATTAATCCATTCAACCACCACTTTAGAGTCACTAACACTCTGTAGAGAGTCCAAGCCAAGGAATTTTGCAAATGACAAAAACCCCCCACAAAGCAAAAAAATTGGGTTTCATATTTGAGCCCCCTCCACATCCCAATATAACCTAAAATAATGAAATAGGTCCACAAAAATCACTCCACCGCAACCACAAGAGAAATATCTAGCAGCCCCATCGAAGAAATCCTTTGGGAATACTCCCATCAAGAGATGTGTAGTAAGCATCTTGGATTTAAAGGGTCTTTTATTTGTCCCAATTCCAAGAAGTATCCCAAAATCTTAACAACTATGTAGTTGAGGACTCTCTGTTTTCAAAATTAAGCAGTTCTTAGAGGACTCTATCTGTTTTCAAAATTAAGCAGTTCCTAGAGTGTGAGATACCCCACACAATGTAAATAGGAAGTGTGGCAAAGGGAAATATGTACACCAATCCTCTAGGTAGGATTTCAAGTCCCTACCATTCTAAGAAAAATGTATCTTAATTTCCATTAAAACTTAATTCCAAGCAGTCATGGAAAAAGGGCACTTCAAAAATAAATGTCAAATATTATCCTCCTCCCATCTACAAATAGAGCGGACCCAAAAAAACCTCTCTTGGAAAAATTATACATCTTATTTTTCAAACATAGCCAACCAAATATCTCTAGCTTCAAAGGGAGCTTCCATCTCCATATTTCAAAATGCCACCAAACTGATTTAGAGATTGTCAAAAAGTAGACATCTCCAGATCATAACGCATCCCTTGTTTCATGCCTGCCCAACCTCAACCAATCCATGATGCTTCAAAAATGTATTTATCTCTGCAAATTTCCTACCAAAGACCGTCCTCAAACAGTGCTCTCCAAAGTGTTTTCATGGCTAGTGTTACGCTAAAAAATGTCACCCTGACATTCTGTTGACTGTATGAGCTCATTGACACTCATACTTACCTCCTCTGCAAGTCTTACAACCTTTGTTCCTCATTCCAAACCTTGAAAATCAGAGAAAAGTTCCTAAAAATGGAGGAAAAACCCTTAAAACTCAAAAAAGCCTTGGGTACGCAGGTAAAATGAAGCCTACCTGCGTTCTTAGCTAGGGTACGCACGTAATTTGAAGAGGAACTGCGTTCTAGAACACATTTTTCCAGTGTTATGCCTGCGGAACCCCTATAAGATCAAAAAAGCGCGAAATTAAACTGAAAAAGTTGAATTTTGGTAAATTCTAGAAGGTTCTAGATGAGATTTTTTGGGGATGAGTACACTTTAGTAAGGTGCATGTATCCCACACCTTAAGGAACTAATCCCTTGATGTGAGGAGCCTATCCCTTTGAAGGAGGGTTCTATCCCTTTAAAGGTGGAATCCTAACCTCCTCATCTGCTCTATAAAAGGAGGCATTGGGTAGCCTCAAAGGGTGAAGTAAAACTATTGGAGATTGAGATTCTGGAGATGGAGAATTAGAGTTCAAGCTTTATGTGTGATTGATTTGAAGTGCTGTGGAGATTTAGACTTCTTTCTGCTAAGCTTTTGAGAGGAAAGATCACATACCTCTTTGTGCTCCTGGAGGAAGAGTGCAAGACTTATCAAAGTAGAGAAGATTCCTGCTTCGGACCCCGGGAAGGCCTTTCGAACATCAAGACTAAGGTTGTAAGGTTCTTCTGTATATTTTAAGATTAATACAATCAAGTTCTGTTTTTCTCAATAAATTGTCGTTCGATTGTTTATTTCAATAAGCTGTCGTTTGATCATTTATTTCATAGATTCCTTGATCACTATGATAGGTATGTTTTATAATTATTTGTTATACAGGTGTTATTTAATATTTGCTTGTTTGTGATTGCAGGTCGACGAAAGATGATACTTTCTTGCAACAAAAGAGCTCTTGTTGCGACGAAGGATTATTAATGCGACGGAAGCATTACGACCACAAATAAGCATTTGGATCTAAGGTAGGATCGACACCTTTATAACATTTATTTGTAAAACGAATATATTTAGAGAAAGACAAACTTAGTTGTTCGTTTGTTGCTAGATTGTCTTCTGACACTAGGGAGATCGATCTTGTCCGCAAGAATGATTTATCCGGCCAACAAATTGGCGACCATACTGGGGAAGGAACTTGTTGTTTTTGGTTCTCTTTTACCTTGATTTGAGGAAAAGTTCTTCCTGGTTTTTGATTGATGGATATCTGCCTGGGTAGCTTGGTTTTTCTCTGTTTTTGAAAATTTTGAAATCTTTTACGTTTTTCTTGAACTTTTCTGGGGACCGCACTTTGTTCTTTTGAACAGTGCGGGCAGTTTCGCACTTTCATTAAGTAAACAGTGCGGGACCGCACCTGCTACTCTTGGGAGCCTGCGGACCCTGTTAAATTTTTTGAAAAACTTCAGATTTATTTTTTCTAGCTTAGTTTAGATTTAATTTAGGATTCTTAGCATCTACCCAGATCTGTATTTCTCTGTCAAAAATCTCTTGTTTCTAAATTTCTTTCAGCCATTCTTCATCTCATCAATCTCCATTAAGTTAATGGGGTGTTTTGAGTCTCTTTTTTGAGAAATTCTTAATTTGATTTCCTTTGTTCATTACTTGGAGGTTTGTTCATTACTTGGAGTGTTAATCGCCTTTGAGTGTTTTTTGATCTTTGGAACTCTCACCCGATTTTCTTGACTTCCACTTGATTGGTTCTTAGATTACATTAGAATCATCTTGTGTTTGAGAATTCTCTTGCATAGATCACATTTGCATAATTAGAATTCTCATTTTCAGAATATGAATGAAAAATGTGCATAGATTACATTTGCATACTTTTCAAGTGAATTGTGCATAGATTTCAACTACATAGTTTATATTCTCAAAAATCAATCATAAATTTAGATCAGTTTTCTTTGATTTGAATTTCGATGTTTTTATTCTTGTTTTAAAAACACAAAAATAAAAATTGTTTTGGGATTTATTTGCATTAGTTTTTCTTGATGAAATTAGTGCATTAGAGAATTTGTTATATTTTCTCTTAGTAATCAATTTTTTGCATTGTTGGAAGTGAATGGAAACTCTTTCCTTACTTTAGTTAGGATTCATCGAATTGGAAATATTACATTATCATATTCGATTGCATTTAGTTTTGGGTCGGGTCATAACACCATTGGTTTCATATCCATTTACCCTTTTGAGTAATAATAGCCTAAATAACACAACGCTTAAATAAAATTCAACTAGTAATTTTTACATTTTTAGGGCTCTTTCCACCAATATAGCTTAATATTAGTGCTTTGGAATAGGTTGTAGTTAAATTTCCAAAGAAACTAAAAAAAACAAGTAGTCGATCTTGCGGTAGGAAAAATTCCAATTGTAGCATGTATGCTCTAGGAAGCTCCTCTTAAAGGAGTCAAGCATGAGATCATATCTAAACTAGTGAGGTAATCAATCCTTCTTCATTGGGAACGATAGCAGATATACACGTATTAACAATGGTAAACCTCGGATTGACCATTGTCAAGGAGCCTGGGGTCACTTTTCGGTAAACCTCGGATTATGTCAAGGAGCCTTGAAGGGGATTGAGCTTTGTTACTCTACCCTTGCATGTGTGTCGAATCGTAGACTGTTCCCCCAGGTATATTTGTTTATGTTGGTAACCTTAGTGGCCATAAACTGTAGGAGTCTTTCCCAAGGTGACGGTGGAGGGAAGATCCCACTGTACCTGGAGCAGACATCGACTAGACTCACTTGGACTCTCCAAATGGTTCTCTTCACTCAGGATGGCATAGTGGGGAAACTTGAAACGGTCTGTTTCATTAAGCAGGTTGTCGGGGTAAGTGTTCCAATGACCATTTCTGCATTAAAATTCTACGATGTTGGATTTCATCACCAACTAGTGTTTTTAGTGTGGGAATCTATTGTTTGTGTGTGGTTTGACTCCTAGATTTGATAGCGCATGTTCATTTGTTTGTTTTTACTTTTAGAGACCATAGGTGTGATTTGTGAATTTTAATTGTTAGGTGTGAATTGTGAATTGTTAATTTTATTTTAAATTGTTAATAAAATTCATTGAAGTTGAATATAATGGCAATTGTTCCGGAATTTACCAACCAAGGAACCCCTCTTAATGAGAATCCTAGTACTTTTCCTTGCTTTGGAAATGTTGGTCCTCCTTATATGGCTACATTGTCATTACCTGGATTTACAATAGGTTTACCCATATGGTTATTTTCAACTTCGTTGGCCCCGAATAATCCAATTTTTCCACCTCAACCAGATGCTTCAACTCAACAGAGTTCGCCATCTCAACATCACCAACCTTCTGTTGACCCTTTACCTTCTTCGCCTAATATTTCTTCTTCCATTTCTTCCTCTTCGCTTGGTAAAAGCCTTGACGCTAGTAACCAGGTGACTAAGAAGAAGAAGAAAGGGAAGAAGAAGAAGAAGAAGAAGCAAGATAAGAAAGAATTCAACCAACCAACCATGGCTGTAAGTGTTAGTTTTGTTGAGGAAAATTCCAACATGCATCGTAAACCCAAATACCCTTGCAGGCTTTGTAAGGGTGACCACTTCCTTATCAATTGTCCTAGTATTCCAAAGGTCTTGGAAGTGTGGTCAGAAAAATCTCATCAACTTTCTGTTGATCCATCAACCAGTGATAGTCAGGTTCCTGGGAAAAAAGGTAAAGTTAGGTTTCCTTGTAAGTTATGCAAAGGGAGTCATCAAACTCATATTTTCCCTCACATGGATGAAGCCTCAAAATTGTTGGAAAACCTTACTGTTCCACAACAATAATTTCCAACCGGTTATCGTAAAATTTCTCCCAACCTACCGTCAACTGACGGAGTGATTGATCTAATTTTAAGTACAGCCGATCCCACTCTTCCATTGGAGAGTGAAACTCATATCACTCAGGTTGATGATCCATTAGTTGATCAAGTGGTCGATTCGATTTCACATTCGATCGATCCCATTCTCCCTGTAGAGAGTGAATTTCATACTGCTCAGGTTCTTCTTATTACATCAGATTCTTCTATGCCGGGGGGCATTTCACCTGTTCCTACAGAACCCCCTCCAAGTACTGAGGTCTTTTCCTTTGATTGGAATAGACTGACAGAACCTCGTCTTCCTCCCTCCATCCCTTTCCAAATCATTGTGAAGTTTGGTGGTAGGGATATACACCGCACACAGGTAGATGAAGGTGCTTCTGTTAGTATTTTATCCTCAACTGCTTGGAAAGCTTTGGGTTCTCCTCAACTTGTGCCTATTATACAGAATCTGAAAGCTTTTAACAGAACCATTAGTGAACCTTTAGGGATCCTTCCTAAGTTCTCTATTACTTTGGAAGGTAAAACTGTCTGTATTGATTTTATGGTAGTTCAAGGCCCCTTGGATTTCAATTTACTCCTTGGGCGAGACTATGTTTATGCAATGAAAGCTATCGTATCGACACTCTTTCGCGTGATGTCTTTCCCTCACAATGGAAACATTGTGATTGTAGACCAGCTTTCATTCGCTAGTCTTGATTCGACTACCAATAATCCGAAACCCCTAAAATGTTCCTGATTCTAAAGTGGTATCTACCCCGCCACAAGTTAATTATGTGGAAACTAGTCCCATGTTTTCAATTACTGATGGAAGCGAGCCTCTCACTGTTTGCTCGAATTCCTATGACTTAGATCTGGTAATTGACATAGAAAACTCTATGGGATTATTTGAACGCGATGTTCTTATCCCTTTTGAGTCCCTTGACATGTGTTCCTTCCAGAGAAATATTCTTCCTTCTGATGAAGACCTCTTGGAAGCCATGACCAAGGTGTGTCCATTGACATGTGTTACTTCCAGTTGGAAGCCATGATCAGTTGGTTTTGAGGATAGTTCTTTTTACTGTGTCAACCTTGTTAAAAAATGAATCAGTTGGTTTGAGGAAAGTTCCTTTTATTGTGTCAACCTCGTTAAAAAATGAATCAGTCAGTCTGAGGGCAGTTCTTTTCCTGTGTCAACCTCATTAAAAAATGAATCAGTAAGTCTAAGGAAAGTTCCTTTTACTGTGTCAACCTTGTTAAAAAATGAATCAGTGGCTAGCGAGGAAAGTTACTTTTATTGTGTCAACCTCGTTAAAAAATGAATCAGTCAGTCCGAGGAGAGTTCCTTTTACTGTGTCAACCTCGTTAAAAAATGAATCAGTCGGCGATGAGGACAGTTCTTTTCCTGTGTCAACCTCATTAAAAAATGAAACAGTAAGTAGATTGATAGATTAGAAATAAGTAGTTTCTGAGGACAGTTCTTTTCCTGTGTCAACCTCATTAAAAAATGAATCAGTGAGTGTGAGGAAAGTTCTTTTACTGTGTCAACCTCGTTAAAAAATGAATCAGTGGGTGTGAGGAAAGTTCCTTTTACTGTGTCAACCTCGTTAAAAAATGAATCAGTGGTCAGTGAGGATAGTTCCTGTTACTGAGTCAACCTCATAAAAAAATGAATTAGGTTTGAGGACAGTTCTTTTACTGTGTCAACCTCGTTAAAAAATGAAACATTTAGGTGAGGATAGTTCCTTTTACTGTGTCAACCTCGTTAAAAAATGAAATAAATCCTCCCCTAACTGAGTCGAGTCTTTGACTAGATCTCGTAAATTTTAAGTCATATATTTAGGTTAGTTATTTCAAATTTTTGCATAATTTTCTTACAGTTTTAGGTCGGGTCTTTCATATGATCTCGTAAATGAACCTTCATTCCATCCAGCTATTTTACCAACAATGTACTTAGTTGAATGAAATGAAGCTGGGGGGGTATGCGCTCTAGCAGTTACGCTTAGGGGGCATCAAGCACAGTTTTCTCTTTGTTTCAAGCTTGTGTAAAAATGAAACCACTCTGAAGCATAGTTTTTCTTTGTTTCAAGCTTTTGTTAAAATGAAACCTATCTTGAGTCAATTTCGGTTATTTTCAAGACTCGTTAAACTCATGAAAATCCCGAGATTATTTTGATATCTTTCATTCTCGTAAAACACATGAAAATTTCGAGTTCTTTCCGTTCTTTCCTGCTCGTTAATTAAATTGAAAGTCGGCCACAGGAGTTCATTTTTATCCCTTTTTCAAACTCGTTAAAACTTACGAAAAAGTGAAAACCATGAGTACATTTTTATCCCTTTTTCGAACTCGTTAAAATTTACAGAAAAAGTGAAACTATTGAGTATACTTTTATCACTTTTTTGGACTCTTGAAAATTACGAAAAAGCGAAACCTTGGAGTTCTCTTTTAAGCCCTTTTCAGACTCTCTAAAAATGAAAAGATTGCCGAGTAATTGACTATTAGAACTCGTTAAAGTAAATGAACAGTCATCCCTTCAGTATAAGTTTACCCATTTTCCAGACTGAAATGGACTATTTATGAAAAAGGTATACGTTGACTAATTACGGTCAATAGAGTTCTCTCCCGCATTATTTTATCCTTTTTCGGGCTCGAGAGACTAAATTTACGAAAAAGTACACCCATGGAGTTTTCTTAAGTTTTTCTTCTAACTCCCTAAAACTGAAAAACACTGAGTTTCTCCTATATTGGACTCGTTAAAACTTAACAGTAAAGGACCTGTTCAATTTTAAACAGGAACGAACCACTCCTTCTTAGGGTTCGAATCTTAAACTAAGTTGGACTCATCCGAAGGATGAGCTTATAATCAAGCAAATGTTATCCTCCTCAAGCTTGTCAAAAATAAAGAGGTACTTGCCAGAAATGGTGGGGGAAAAAAGAGAAAAATGGGCGTGTTTGTTGTATTTTAAATTTTTCGAAAACCCAGTCAACCACTCTTGAACACGACACTTTTATTCACCTGGGTTGGGAAATCCTTTGCCTAACAGTTAATCAAACCATATTGAAAGTCTTCAGCCGGTTTCTGGGTATTAGCTTTGGGTCAATTGTCACCAAACCATCTGCAGTGTCGTTATGTGTTCAAGAGGACGGTTCAAATAAACCATTCATATGCAAAATATCTGTCATCCATTTTGACCATCCCTGAGTCAGTCCTTGCCGATATATTTTCAAAACTTGATCTATGATTTCGTGTTGTGGGCTTGCCTACGACGGATCACTTTCTATCGACGACAACTCATTATCTAGGAAGTTGATCCAGAAATCGTCAGTACCTTGAAATATGCATGCCTCAATGGCAGGTTTCTCGCCTTCGATGACAGGTTGCATCATTGACCTTCGATCGAATGATTCCATGACATGTTCGACTTCATCTCATTCATTCACATTTCATGGATTGTACTGAGTACTTTGAGAGCCATTGACATTACTGGTGGTTACTCTCACACTTGTTAACAGTTCACATCATTGACTGGTAATCAAGTGGTTTCTACCATGTTCGACTTCAACACATTTAATCGCATGGATAGAATCATACTGGTTCGAGAAGCGGAAATCAAGACCCTGGATCTAGTTTCCACCATCCAGGCTGCGAGGAGTTTTATTATTATACAGTAGACTACTCATTACAGATGGCTGCGCCCATGCTGTGTCTACACTATTGATGTAATATTAAAATCATTTCTGTATCAGAACAATTTTAGTTAGTTTTTTATCTGAGTATGGGAATGCCTACCTCAGCGATGATATGATTACATATATATATTTTGCATTGAATATTTTTACAGGTTCCGACTGGGGTGTCCACAGGATGATCCTTGAAATGATAAAGTACTTCACTCTTCATATATGACAGACTTCATCTTCATCTATTTCAGACTTCGCACTTTAGGGGGCAATCTGTTACACTAAAAATTGTCACATTGACATTCTGCTAACTGTGTGAGCTTATTGTCACTCATACATGCCTCCTCTGCAAGTCTTACAACCTTTGTTCCTCATTCCAAACCTTGAAAATCAGAGAAAAATTCCTAAAAATGGAGGAAAAACCCCTAAAACTCAAAAAAGCCTTGGGTACGCAGTTAATATGAGACTTACCTGCGTTTTTAGCTAGGGTACGCAGGTAATGTGAAGAGAAACTGCGTTCTAGAATGCATTTTTCCAGTGTAATGCACTGTATTCCTATGTAAGATCAAAAAAGGCATAAGTGGCGAAAGAGTTGGATTTTGGTCGATTCTAGAAGGTTCTAGATGAGATTTTTTGGGGATATAGAGTACGCTTTAATCAAGGTGCATGTATCCCACACCTTAAGGAACTAATCCCTTGATGTGAGGAGCTCTCCGCTGAGAGGAGGTTAATCCCTTTAAAGGTGGAATCCTAACCTCCTCATCTGCTCTATAAAAGGAGGCATTGGGTAGCCTCCAAGGGTGAAGTAAAACTATTGGAGATTGAGTTTAGGAGATGGAGAATTAGAGTTCAAGCTTTATGTGTGATTGATTTGAAGTGTTGTGGAGATTTAGACTTCTTTTGCGGAAACTTTTGAGAGGAAAGATCACATACCTCTTTGTGCTCCTGGAGGAAGAGTGCAAGACTTATCGAAAAGTAGAGGGATTCCTACTTCGGACCACAGGAAGATTCGAACATCGAGACTAAGGTTGTAAGGTTCTTCTGTTATTTTTAAGATTAATACAATCAAGTTTTGTTTTTCTCAATAAATTGTCGTTCGATTGTTTATTTCAATAAGCTGTCATTTGATTGTTTATTTCATAGATTCCTTGATCAATATGATAGGTATGTTTTATGATTATTTTTTATACAAGTGCTATTTGATATTTTCTTGTTTGTGATTGCAGATCAACTAAATATGATACTTTCTTGCGACAAAAGAGCTCTTGTTGCGACGAAGGATTATTGATGCGACGGAGGCACTACGACCGCAAATAAGCATTTGGATCTAAGGTAGGATCGACACCTTCATAACATTTATTTGTAAAACGAATATATCTAGAGAAAGACAAACTTAGTTGTTCGTTTGTTGCTAGATTGTCTTCTGACACTAGGGAGATCGGTCTTGTCCGCAAGAAAGATTTATCCGGCCAACAGCTAGTGCCCAACCAAACCAAAAGAGATTTTTATTACCCCAACCACCATCTTTCATGGGTAAAATAATATCTTCCCACTTGGCCAAATGTATCTTATGATGATAAAATGTGGCATCCCAAATAAAATATTCCATAATAGAAATGAGGATTTTTGTAACGGACTTGGGCTAAAAGTTCAAGTAATAAAAGTTAATAAAGGAAAAAATAAGACTATGGTTAATGGACACTTATTCCAAGTTGAATGTTGGGAAACGATATCCTAGTGGGTGTCATTGGATGTGTCTATGGATAAGGAGAAATTGGCAAAGGCACAGGCTAAGGCATTAAAAAGGAAAAAAGGTATTTCGACACATTTATTTATGAAAATAAAAGAAATTAGAAGAAATGAAGGTGAAAGGTCACAGGTTGCATATGAGGAGGAAATTGAAGGAAAATAATGGAAATTTGAATAAATTAGAGGCATGAATGATAAAAAGACCTCAGAGCATCAGTTGGTAGCCTTTTTTTCAGTTCATTTTCATATTTACACATAGAGAGGAGAAGAGCACCAAGAGGAGAAAGAGATCAAGCAAGCAAAGGAAGGACAAGGAAAGGAAAGGAAAGCAAAGATCAAGCAAGGAAGAGCAGGATCAAGCAGCTTTAGCGGGAATACTTGCAAGTAACAGATTTCATGTGTGATTTCCTATTTCGTTTTGACATGCATGGTATGTGCATGTTGGTATTTGATTCTTTTGTTGTCAGTGGCATGGTTTTTTCGGGTTTCGACAGTGGTTTTCAGCCTTGCCTTGTCTTTTTTCAGATAGCCATGGTGTGATAGGATTGTTCTCGGTTTTGATCTTTGGAATGGTCGAATGGTTTCGAAATCCGAGGCGAAGGTGGTCTCAGGAACATTCCCAAAGGCCTAGGAATCCCTTGACCAGTTTTGGCAGGATACATGGTAAAGCCTGAGGGTGGTGTCTCGGTAAGGGCCTAGTGATCCAGTGTAGATTGTGGTAAAGCCTAGAGACAAGGAGACAGAAACTTCCTCAAGCATAGTGATGAGATCCAGATTCATTCCAAGCTCTATTCGGTTTAGTGATCTCGGTGTCAGTTTAGGTGAGATCACGGTATGGTGAGGGCGGAGGTGGTTTAACCTCTATATTCCCTTGGTTGTTTTTGGATTAGTTTATCCATGAGATCCCACATTCATGCTTGGAATATGGCATGGGGGTGACTGGCTGAAAGAAATATTTGGTTCAACCATGTCTATGATTGGGTGGTACGTGGATGTCCCGAACCTGATTGGCTCTTGCCTATGTTTATGAAAGCTAGGTTCTATTTCTTTTGTATATTTTATTATGTGGCTTTAATAGTTGTTATCTTATGGTTATTTTGTGGTTCTATGATGCGAACTTAAATAGGAACGCAACATAATATAGATATAACCATAAATACAGAGATGGAGCAAAAATAAGACTTCATTTCATTAATATCAAACAAAGAACCAAACAAAGAAAACCCCAATCAATGTATATTGTAAGAACCAAACAAAGAAAACCCCAATCAATGTAGTCATATGCTTTTTTCAGATCTAGTTTAAGAATCAAAGTTCTTAAATATTATGCCTTATGATGTATATTCTTCGGGTTCATTGGATTTTCCCTTTTTAAACATTACTCCCTATGACGTATATGTGATGGTTTTCTCCTTTTTTCTAATTAAAATTTCATTTCCATATTATGTTAATAAATTAAACAAAATTGTAACATACAAATGTGTGGATCACACATATCATCTTCACAAAAATGATGTAAAAATAAAAATTATATAAATTGGTTTATGCCAAAACATTAAGAATCATATCATCACTTACTAAATTATGTATAAAATAAAGAAATAAAACATTCAATGACAAAGATAAAGAGCTTGATCATATAGCACTAAGAAGTGAGAGGCATATCATCACTTATTAGATTATGTAGAAAATAAAGAAATAGAGCATCAAATGATGAAGGGAAATCATTTTATTATATAATGCTAAAAAGTAAGCACGTTAATAGTAATATATGGTTGGCCATGGTAATGTAGGAGAGGTGCTATCCAAAAACCCATGGATCAACATTAATTAGTTTCATAGGTTCCCACCCATATATGGTATGCCCCAAGGGATTGGATCTTTATAAAATGGCCAAGAATAGAGTTGGAAGATGTTTATCAATATGAGGTAGAGCTAATGGTCACCTCTATTATGGGTGTGTAAGATAATGATGGTCTCTCGTGATGTATTAACAACAATACAAATAGTGGAATGTGAAATTTGATAATTCCTAATAATGTTATGTTATTTTTCATGCAAAATATAATAGATGTGTTTACATCAATGTTGAATTTGAGAACTTCAATGATGGAATTCCTTTTTAAAAAAATTAGAATTGTAGAGAACACATTGTTCTTTTACACGACTATTTTCTTTTTGTGTTATATTTTTAATTTTATAACCTTTTATATAAAAAGAGTCATTATAGCCTTGAAATTACCCTAGGATTTTGTCAACTCTAGGTACAAGGGTATTAACATTATCGAAGAATTTTCCTTTTATTTTGATTTTAGA
Source organism: Pinus albicaulis (assembly GCA_034641835.2). Classification (NCBI taxonomy): domain Eukaryota; kingdom Viridiplantae; phylum Streptophyta; class Pinopsida; order Pinales; family Pinaceae; genus Pinus; species Pinus albicaulis. The sequence continues at coordinate 416,550,848 of CM076576.1, read as the reverse complement.
GATTTTTTTTAGATTGTAGATCTCAATCTATACGAGTGTAGTATATAACTTATTTTAAAAATGGTTAGGGAAAAGCTAGTTATAACAAAAATAAATGACTTATGTATTTTAAGATTCTAGTATATTTCAAGAATTTTTTTTATTAAAAATAGTAAACGATATGTTTTTTTACTTATATATATTTAAAATCAACATAGTGAACTATATATGTGTGTGTAGTTTCAACAACAATAGAATTATCTATCCTAAAGGAAAATTATGTCAAAAAAATAGTTATCAATAGGTTTTCAAAAACATGAAATCTTTAATGTATTTGCATCCAAAACCACTAGGTTTGTCATATTGAAGCTATATATGAGGCAACCAAGTCGACAAATACATATTACTTTCGAAGATATACAATGTGGTAGTTAGGATTTATGATTTGATCTTGAAACCAAATTCAAATGAGCTATCTTGGTATTTTCACTATAATTTTATTTTTGGGACATTCAGATCATGAAATTTTGAGAAAAACAAGAAGACATCACAACGTATGTCTAGTAAAAATTTCATCTGTCTCTCTATAATTTCGGAGATATACCCTATGGAATTTAGGGTTTGTGAATGGTCCTGAAATTTGTGAATGGTCCTAAAATGGTCCTTTCTTGTAGATAGGGGGAGTATTTTATCAAGGGGGTATTATTAGTTGTAGAAAAGGGAAGTATTATAGCAAAGGGAGAATTTTTTCTATTCCTAGTGGATTATGTGTTTCATTGCAGGATTTCCATAAATTACAAAGGGGGAGATTATTGAAAAAAATCTTGTCATTGATTTCAAAGGGTTATGTCATAGATAACACACACACACACACACACACACACATGTATATCTATGTATTTATGTACGTATCCAAGTATATTAAAGTGGGGTGCTCGTGAAAAAAGGTGAAGTCAAAATAAAAAGTGAAATGGTGGTTTCAACCCCATGGTTTAAGAAGCCAAAGGTATTTTCCCATGGTATGTGCCATGTTATTTGGAAAAGTGAAATAAAAAGAGAATTATTTATTTATTTAATGAATTTACATGTCTTTTTCAATTAATATGTCTTTTCATGAAGGGTTATGATAATGTATAAAAATATTTTTTGGAGTAAATGAGCCATCTTGGAATTTTTACTACAAATATTTTTTGAAATGCTTCAAATGTTGAAATTTTGAGGATATTTAGGAGATATCAAGGGAAACATATTATTAAAATTCCATATTTTTCTTTTCTATTATATTAGAGATATATGTTGTGAAAGTTACAACTTGTGATTGGCTTTGAAATCCATTTCAAATGAGTCGTCTCGGGAGTTTGTCTATAATTTCTTTTCATGGATGTTTCATACCATGAAATTTGGAGAAGGTTGAGAAAACAACTCAAGGTATGTTTGGTGAAAAAATTATATCTAGTTCACTATAATTTTGGAGATATACCTTGTGGAAGTTAGGTTTTGTGAATGGTCTTGAAATAAATTTTAAATGAGTGCACCTGGAACTTTTGTTACATTTCGTTTTTTGTGAAGAATCTAACCATGAAATTTTGGGAATGTTGAGAAAATAGTTCAATGTGCGTCTAATAAAAATTCAATATTCTAGTTGACTATAATTATATATATATGCCTTATGGAGTAGGGTTTGTGAATGGTTTCAAAGAAATTTCAAAAGAGTGATTATGGAATTTTTCACTATAATTATGTTTTTGGGACACTTCAGATTATGAATTTTTTTAGAAATCTGAGGAAACATCTTGAAGTGACTCAAACAAAAATTCCAGAATCAAATATAAATATTTGGACATATGACATGTTATAGAAGCTTTCTCTTGGGAATAGGAAAAACATTAGCAATTTTTTTGAAAGTTTCCACACAAACAAAGAGATTGGTGTCTCTTATTAAGTCAATGATTAATAGGGGGGATTGGTGTCTCCAACAAATTAGTGTCTAGGAGATCTGGAAGAGTAGGTTGATACCTACCATGGTTTTTTTCTAGTGGGCATTGGTGTCTTCAAATATTTGTAACAGTAGGTTGGTGCCTAGAAAGAATTATAAAAAGAAGTTTTGTGGTTTTCTTGCAAAAGAGTATCCACATAAATCTTGTGTTGCATGTTCTATAGCCAATATATCTCATATGTGATTATTTTATTTTGGTTCATGAATGTTTAAATAAGTAAAACCATGTCTTATATTAATTTACCCCTTTGCCTTAGTATAAATATGTGCTCAAAAATTCTCAATACCACCTGAAAAAATTGAAATGAAAAGAACATGCATGCACTCTAGGACATGGATGTGCTCTAGAACATGTGCATGCTCTAGAAGGAGCATACACTCTAGAAAGTGATGAGCTCCATCATTAGACATATTTGGAGGGGTTAATGGTCACCTTTTTGCCTTCTTAGATATCGTTTTCTTGCATTTTGATTATTATTTGGTTTTATGATGCTAGTATAGGTGGTGATTAAGGCTAACATAATTTGAGTGTCTAATATGAGGTTGAGTGCAGAAAATCATGATTTATTAAGAAATTTTATAAGGATTTTATCATAAAGACTTGGAGGAGACAGGAAGGAGAAATTATTGGGGGATTTTCCACCCTCCTTAACTCTCAAAGGCAGCCAAAGGATCCCAAAGATTCTCTCCAACAATTTGAATTTCAAAGGCAGCCAAAGGATCCCCAAGGATTATCTCCAGCAATTCGAATTCCAAAGGCAGCCAAGCAATTCCAAGAGGAGTGTACTCAATCTTTGTTTACTTGGAGTCAAGTGGACTAAATCACTATTTTATAGGGTGTTGTTGGTAGCTTCCCTGTAGAATAAATAGAGCAGATCTAGAGCTAGGAAGAGTTATTCGATTCTAGTTGAAACTCTTTTACAAGCTATTGAGATTTTTATTATTTTACTCAGTGATCAAACTTTCAGAGATGTATGAGGTTATTATTTTATGAAATGAGAAGACTGATTTCATTCGACTAATTTAAGTTTCAGACAGCTAGGCTCATGGGTTAGGGCCCAATCCATGTTCCTCAGCCTCTTTGTTGTTACTATCTTCCTTTCTTCCATTAAGCTAGTTTTCTTTCTGTCATTCAATTATTTTTGCTTCTCATAGTTTCATCGCTGCTTAGTTTTTTGTTTTAGTGTGTTGTTGTAGTTTTTCATTTTCTTGTGAGTGATAGAATAGAGGAGAAAAACCAAGAAAATATGTGGATCAAGACCCCTTTCTCATCTCTGTTAATAGAGCTCGAGGAGGGAAAACCTTCCCACAGGACCAAAAATTTCTTTTTGTTCACTATTTTGCCACGTGTTTCCTATATTTTTTGTACATGAATCTGTAGCTTTGTTTGCATGAATAAGCATCAAAATTCCCAGGAAGATCATCAAGCCATCCCGCTTCATTTCCTAGCTCTGTTCTCATGCCTGAGCACTATTGTTGTGCCTCCATTTCCCTCCTTTTTCTCTTACTTGCATCCATCGCCCTTTTCATTCCCAAAATGCTTGAAAATCATTAGAATTAGACCTCCGCCCCTTTCTCCTCAAAGCTCCCGCTCGATGTACCTCGCTCCTTTGCAAATCGCAAATTTCTTTTGATCTTTGTTAACTCTCTCTCATTCAAAACCCGAATGCGATATCCCTTTCTACTTCCCTTCACTACTCTTTTATTAAAAACAGTCAAAAACATTAAAAACCACATTTTTTTCCCTTTGGACTTACCGTTGCTTCTCATCGTAGATTGCATATTTTTCCTGTTTCCTTTAAGACTTACTGCTTCCAAACGCCGATTGCGATATTGCGATCGCACTTCGCCGCCGGTACCACCGCCATGTCACCCATTGCAGTCGCACTTCGCACCTTTTCCTTGTCTCTTTAAGACTTACTTCTTTCAAACGTTGATTGCGATATTGCGATCACGCTTCGCCGCCGGTCCCATCACCACGTCACCCATCGCAATCGCACTTCGCACCTTTTCCTTGTTTCTTTAAGACTTACTACTTTCAAACGTCGATTGCGATATTGCGATCGCGCTCTGTCACCGGTCCCACTGCCACGTCACCCATCGCAACTGCACTTCGCACCTTTTCCTTATTTCTTTAAGACTTACTGCTCCAAACGTCAATTCCGAACTCTGCCGCATTGTAAATCTCCTTTCGCAATTTTTGTTTTGTTCATGTTAACCTTTACTGCTCCAACCTTGCGACATTGCTATTGTGATATCGCAGATCGCATATCGCACTTCTATCCACAATCATAACTCCACCATCACATATTTCAATCATTCCGCTCCAAAATCATCTTTTTTCCATATCATAAGTTTTTATAAGGATTAAACCCCCGCTTTCCACTCCTAAGCCTTGTTTCATGTGTTAATCCCTCCATTATCTTCTTTAGCCCTTTTCTTTCCTCCAAGCTGCAAAATCAACGCTTTTTCAATTAGGATTAAGTCATGGATAGCTTAGTTGCATGGGTAGAAGCCTGGCAGATAGACCATAAGATAAATAGAGTGCATTTATCCATTTAACCAAGTTAAGTGTGGTTTAGAATTAGTTTCCTTCCTGCCATTAATTTTCAGAAAGTTAAATTAGTTTCCTTTCTATCATTTATTTTATGCAAATCAAATTAGTTTCATTCTTGTCCTTTATTTTTAGAAATTTAGTTTAGTTTCCTTTCTGTCATTTCCTTCCAGCAATTTACTTTCCAGTTCTTACAATAGTTTAAAAAATAGCACCCTTTCGTAAAGCAGAAGAGGATGACATGAATAGATTGCATCTATTGTGTATATAGCACTGTCACCTCCAAGTTTGTACAAACCTCGGGTTGATAAAGTAAAGTAGGGAATCCCCTGGGAGTTACAATACTCTTGGTGTAATACCACGGCTCACCACTTTTTGGCATCGTTGCCGGGGAGGTGTTTAGTTGATGCTTTGATTTATTTTTTAGTATTATTTTCTGTCATTAGGGGAATTTTGAGGTCTAAAATGGGCCTCCTAAGGAAAATGTACTATCAAAATTCACTTTATGATAATCGATCACATTTTAGGGGATGTGTAATATTCCCAATTAGCCCAAGCTAATGGGAATATACAATTTTGATTCATTTTCCTGTTGCATGAATAAATGTGTAAAGGAGGACAATAAAAACTCCTAAAATAGTGAATAAATCAATGCCCCATGTGAACAAAGATAAATCTGGGCCATCTTAATAAAACACCCTTATGTGTGAAAGGGATTGATACATTTGACTGGGTCAACCATGACCAGATCATCAGCACTGTCTAGAGGGGATGAACCTCATGCATGCACATCGCAGTCTTAGTTGGAGGTGGCACATGTGAAAGGAGCTAAATCATTGAGATGGTTTAGTGTTTTGCAAGAATTCTATCTTATAAAAGGAAGAGGTGGGAAACAAAAGAAGGTTGTTGATTGGATTATATTTCTGAATATATTTTTTGTTTATACATATATCATTCTCTTGTTGTTTAACTGAGAATAGTGATGTTTAGCACTGGGTGTTCCTAATCGGGAATCCCACCTCTTTCCTTGAGAGGCCTCTTGGAAGAGTCTTGTTGATATTGTCCACTATCAGGCATTTGGCCAAACTTCATCTTCCAACTACAACACAGATCCTGTTGAGGGTTTTGTTTTCCTTGTAAGCTGCAGCAAGTGGAGGCTAGATCTACTCAGATCTAGGCCAACCTAATGCCTCTTTTCAATGGGAAAGTCTTCTATCCCCTTGACAAGAGTGTATTGGATCATTGGAGCTTCAGATCCATATCTTGGCATCAGGCCAAACTGTTCTTCAAGTCTACAGCACAGTCAATCTTCCAGAACTGCGTTATCTGCAAGTATAAAGTTGCAGGGTCTTTGGCATAACTTTGGAGGAGTGATATCTAGTGATGGGAATCTGCCCTTCACTGTGGTGATCCATGGATTTTTGATCTATTCCATGTCATATTCAGATCTGATCTGAATACTCCTGTATTTTCTTTAGAAATTCAGAATCATTCTGCAGATCTGCTACATAAGATCTCAGATCTACTCCATGTGCTTCATGTTTTGCTGACAACCCCAAGTGGTAAGTAAAGTAGAGACTCTATAGTGTATGGATCTGTCATGGATCTTACTTTTCATGCATTACTTAGCTCTAGATCTAAGTTGTAATCTTCAGCTGTTGTATGCTCAATAAAATAACGTTGTCAAGCCTTTGCAATGAATATATGCGACTGCAGCACCTCTTTATGAGGGATTTCTTCTATATATGTCCTCTATTTCCTATTATACATTGTATGGGCCTTATTGTAAATCTGATTGGCTGATAGAAATGTTATTTTTGAGCCTCCATATTGGCCTCCTACTCTTACTTTGCTGAACTGCGTTATTTTTGAAGTAGTATTGTTTAATATTGTTATTGTTCCCAATTTGGGATATTAAAGTGGTATCAGAGCAATCATCTTGGCACAGCCTGTAAGAAGCCAATATGTCTTCAGAGGAAGATGAGCCTCTTACTAACAGGGAGAAGAGGTATCTAAAGAGAAGACAGAAGAAATTTGATTACACAAATGATGATCAAGACAAGGGTAAAGCCCCTGAATCTTGAAGTGATGTGGAACGAAAGGACTTTGCATAGATCCTTTTGAAAGCCATGCAAGATCTTGTTAGAGAGATCAAAGAGATGAGATTGGAAAGACTCAAGGAATCTCCCAAGAGAGTCCATCTTGGTGAAATCTCTAGCATGTCTCATCACTGGAATGATCAACCAGTGAACCATCCACAAGTTCCACAAGCTCCACAATGCTCTACCATGCCTACCTTTTTGGTTGTGGAAAATGAAGGGCCTCAAGAGCAAGCATCCCTTGAAGACTACTTTGAATAATATGAGTCTCAGAATCAGAGATTCAAGGATTACTTGAGTTTTCAAGATTTTTTTCACCTCAAGGACAAAAGAAGACCAAGGCATCAACATAGAGAGGGTGGATTCACTCAGAATCATGATCGACATCACTCTATGGGCAGATTCATTTTACTCAAGTTTGATGGGTCATACACTTGTTTTGCCAAAGCATGGGTAGAAAAATTGGACAGATACTTTCAGTTGAACAAGGTTCCAGAGATGGAGACTATAAGGATTGCAGCGCTGCACTTTGAAGGTGAAGCACACAACTGGTGGTTCCATGGCTTATCTACATTGGTTCATGCCAATGTGGCTACTTATTCTGAGTTCACTAGAAGGCTGGTGGAAAGGTTTTACAGAAAATATCCAGAGGCACCTTTCATGAGCCTTGCAAAGTTGAAGCAATCAGGTAACACAGAGTCTTATATCTCTGAATTTTTAAGATTATCTATTATGGTTCCTGATTTGTCTGCAACAAGAAGGGTGTACATGTTCATCGATGGCCTAGATGAACCTCTTCATGGGTTGGTAAAATATACCAAGCCCACTACCCTGCATGATGCCAATGAGAGGGCTAGAGACCTTCAAGATTCCTTGCCAAAAGCAAAGGAAAACTTTCAGTACAAGCCCTCTTTTCCTTCTAAAGGAAAGGAAGAGAAAGCTGCTCCTTCAAAGGAGAGCTCATACAAGAAGCCTCTTGATGATGAAGTCTGGAGAGATATAAGGAGAAAGAAGCTATGATTCACTTGCCAAGAACCATGGGTACCTAGACATAGATGTGCTGCTGGTAAAGCACATTACATAGAGGTCTTATCAGATCTTTAAGAAGATGAATATGATGAACCAAGAAGGGGTCACAACATTGACAATGTTGAAGGAGATCCAACACCATCAGGAGATGGAAATGGAGCCTTTGCTCCCATTGGAGGAACTCTTGCATCTTTGAGGGCAGTACCCAAGTACTCGACCTTAAGAGTTCAAGGTTCAATCATGAATCAGAGGGTTTCTATATTGATTGAAAGTGGGGCTACCCACAACTTCATCGATGCCCATCTTGTGCAAAGGAAGGCAATACCCACTGATACTTTTGAGGGATTCTCTTTTTTGGTCCCAGGAGATAGAAAAATGCAATGCATGCACTATGTCCCATCACTTTCAGTCACCATGGGATCCTACACTTTGGTGGATCACTTCTTTGTAGTTGGCATACCAGACACCAATGTTATCTTGGGTGTTCAATGGTTGTTACATTGGGGAAAGTCACCACTGATTGGGAGGCTTTGCAAATGGAATGGGTGGACAAGAAGATTGGTGAACCTCAAATGGTCAAAGGCATGCATACTTACTCTCACATAACACTTCCACACAGAAAACAGAGATGGATTTGCACAGTGGAAGCAAGGACCTCACAGTCCCATCTATTATGTTCATGAGATTTCTGCATGGGACACTCTTATCTAGTGGCAAACCACCTGGGAGGCCACCTGATTCAGTTTTGGAGGGATATCTCTCACTACATGATGCTCCAAGATCAGATCCAGGAGGGATGGGAGCATTAGAAGACACAACTATAGCGCTGGGAGGCTTGGTCAAGCATAAGAAGGAGGGAGATTTTCTTTTTTCATCATCATCACCCAACATCATTTCTGATTCTGCGTTGTTGAAGGAGAAAAAGGGAAGGTGTGTCCTTCCAACATATACCTTTGGCATAGGAGATGTGAAAGAGGAGATTAGAAACATGACAGACATTCCTATTGATGTATCATTAGCACTTTTGTTGTTGGGGAGTGTAGATATATACTGGAAATCCCAGCTGTTGGTGGATTATTCCAAAGATCTTCACACTTGTATGATGCTTGATGACCAGCTGCATGAAGAGGGCTATCTAGTCCATGAGGGAGTCATCTATCATCATGATAGGTTCTTCTTGCCTAGAGCCTCCAAGCTCAAGGAGAGGATGATACAAAGGGCCTACAAAGAGTTCTGTTTTAGCCCTACCTATTCTATGATGATCTACAACACTATCATGGGATGCTTTGAATGGGAAGGCTTTGGAGGAGAGCTACATCAGCATTTTCAAGAATGCATGAACTATGTGGAGTTGGGGCAGCCATGTGACTCTATGCAAGAATTATTTCAGCCATCTCTTCTTTCTTTGGAAAGAGGAGAAAGATCCATGCACAACTCCATGTGTATGAGAGACATTGTTGGTGAAGGATCTGATCATGTTAAGAAAGTTTCATTTTCTGATTTTTCATATTCTTCCACCATGTTTATGCAAGCCATGACTCCAAGGAGGATTAATGTATCATTTAAATCTCATGGAAAACATTGGGCCACTAAAATTTCTGAATTTGGCCACTCCCTTGTTGAGCAAAGGGAGATTTCCTTTCATGATGGGCGCTTCACAAAGGCACCAAAAATATCTCACACTTTCAGCCATGGTGAGATGACATGTGCAGCAAGTAAGTGGTGGGGAAACCACTTACCACACCTTGATCTGATGCAGGCAGGAGATGCACTGCGCTGGTACCATATGTGGGACTATGACCCACCTCCTCATGCTCAAATTTATGTTTGCTTGTATGTAGTTTTGCTTCCATACCTTGATGATATAGTTGTACTTTTTATGGGTATGTATAGAGGGAGGATGGGAAGCTTGTATGTACCACATGGGATGGAGACTCTCTTTGTATCTCATGCTACATGCTTCAGGGAGAGTATTGGTTCAGCAATGTTTGTTTCATTTGATTTTTTGACTCCTTGTGGGATGGACTATGTACATCTCATAATGACTTTGGAGGAACAATTCATGGAGGGTTGGATTGATGAACACTTAGCTTATGCAGAAAGCTTCACTCATGATGGTGTCACCAATGGAGGAGGAAAAGTGTTGCAGCACTCATCCTATCAGTTGCTTTAGGACAAGAAACATTTTGGAGGGGAGGACTGTAATATTCCCAATTAGCCCAAGCTAATGGAATTTACAATTTTGTTTCATTTTCCTGTTGCATGAATAAATGTGTAAAGGAGGACAATAAAAACTCCTAAAATAGTGAATAAATCAATGCCCCGTGTGAACAAAGATAAACCTGTGCCATCTTAATAAAACACCCTTATGTGTGAAAGGGATTGAGACATTTGATTGGGTCAACCATGACCAGATCAACATCGTTGTCTAGAGGTGATGAACCTCATGCATGCACAATGCAGTCTTAGTTGGAGATGGCACATGTGAAAGGAGCTAAATCATTGAGATGGTTTAGGGTTTTGCAAGACTTGTATCTTATAAAAGGAAGAGGAGGGAAAGCAGAAGAAGGTTTTTGATTGGATTATGTTTATAAATATATTGTAGACATATATCATTCTCTTGCTGTTTAGCTGAGAATAGTGTTGTTTAGCACTAGGTGTTCCTGATCGGGAATCCCACCTCTTTCCTTGAGAGGCATCTTGGAAGAGTCTTGTTGATATTGTCCACTATCAGGCATTTGTCCAAGCTTCATCTTCCAACTACAACGCAGATCCTTTTGAGGGTTTGGTTGTCCTTGTAAGCTGTAGCAAGTGGAGGCTAGATCTACTCAGATCTAGGCCAACCTAGTGCCTATTTTCAGTGGGAAAGTATTCTATCCCCTTGACAAGAGTGTATTGGATCACTGGAGCTTTAGATCCATATCTTGGCATCAGGCCAAACTGTTCTTCAAGTCTACAGCGCAGTACATCTTCTAGAACTGCGGTATCTACAAGTATAAAGTTACAGGGTCTTTGGCATAACTTTGGAGGAGTGATCTCTAGTGATGGTAATCTGCCCTTCACTGTGGTGATCCATGGATTTCTGATCTATTCCATGTCATATTTAGATATAATCTGAATACTCTTGTATTTGCTTTAAAAATTCTAAATCATTTTGTAGATCTGTTGCATAAGATCTCAGATCTAGTCCATGTGCTTCATGTTTTGTTGAAAACCCCAAGGGGTATGTAAAGTAGAGACTCTATAGTGTATGGATCTGTCATAGATCTGACTGTTCATGCATTACTTAGCTCTAGATCTAAGTTGTAATCTTCACCTGCTATATGCTCAATAAAATAACGATGTGAAGCCTTTGCAGTGAATATATGTGATTGCAACACCTCTTTATGAGGGATTTCTTCTGTATAAGTCTTCTATTTCCTGTTACACATTGTATGGGCCTTATTGTAAATCTGATTGGCTGATATAAATGTTATTTTTGAGTCTCCATATTGGCCTTCTACTCTTACTTTGCTGAACTGCGTTGTTTTTGAAGTAGTATTGTTTAATATTGTTGTGGATATTACAGGATGACATCATCCCTAATGGTTGAGGTGGCATTTCCTAAGTTAAAGGTACTTACTTGTCACATTCACAATGGTGGATAAAAACTCATGGTTAACCATGCTAATGCTCTACGTACTTTTAAAGTCAAAGTAAAGTACGCATAATAAATGTCATTTCACACTTTTTGAATAAAAATATATTATTGTCATTTCATATTTCTTAAAAGAAACAATGCATATCCCTATAGATTTATTATATTATATTATATTATTTTTATATAATATATTAATTACATGTTTTTATGAAATTTAAATAATAGCATATAATATAATTAATAATTTATAAATTTATATTTATATTTTATTTTAAGTTATTTAAATACAAAGGACAAATGCATTAGTTGTTCAATGATAATGATTTTTTCTTGAAAAGCTCACTCTTATTTATAGTCACATCAATTTTTTTATTAATTTTATTTTGGTACAACTTTTGAATTAAATTTAACTATGGTTGCATGTATTGTGGTGCAAAAAGTGAATTGAAAATTCATAAATATTATTTTATTGGTTTAACTATTATTTTATTATTTCCTTAGGAGGCCCATTTTAGACCTCAAAATTCCCCTAATTTTTCCTTTATTTTCATGTTATTTCAGAAATATTGAAAAAATACAAAAAGATCTGATTTTCATGCCTTGTAGGACTAGGAATACTCAAAGACAAATCTTACCTAAAACCCCCAAAGCACCTCCTAGCCACCATTCACCCTTCTTCAGTGGCAGTGAGATTGAACCCCCTATAGGAGAGCCTTATGAATATTTTTAGGATCCTATTGGGGAAGAAGAAGAAGACCTTGTTTCAACCGAGGGACCTGCTTCACCTATCTTAACCATGGCTAGGATCCAGAGATCCTTTCCCATAAGAGAGGCAGGTGGGGAAACTAAGATGAAAAACATTATCCCCTCAGCTCTTCCACACTTTCATGGACTTACCTCTGAGGACCCTGACACATTCATGTTTGAATTTTTTGTTGTCTGTAGGACTTATGACTACACCTCTGATAATCAGAAGTTGAAGCTATTCCCATCCACCCTTAAGTATACATCCTTGCGTTGGTTCATGGGTCTGCCTGGGGACAGCATCACTACCTGGGCACATATGGAAGAGACATTCAACAATGAGTACAGAGACTACAGTAGGTCTAAGGAAAATAAGGATGAGATATTTAGGATGACTCTAGGGCCTGATGAATCCCTAGAGGACTATGAAGAGAGGTTTCAATTAAACTATAAGAGATCCAACTGTACTCTTGAACCTGCATCACTTAAACGTGTACTTCTTCGAGGGATCGGTGAGGAGATGATAGAAACCTTGAATATTCTATCGAGAGGAGATACCTACCAACAACCCTATGAAGAAATCAAAACTATCTTTTGGAACCATTATAAGGCATTTAGTAAGATGGGAAGAGTTGGCCAGACCACATCCAATACCCCTTCCTCTTCCACCTTCATAAAACATGAGAATGGAAACATGCTATAGGACTTCAAGAGTGACATGCTGCACACCTTTGCTTTGAAAATGGACACAATGCAGGTCAATAGGAAGCAAGAGGAAGCAGAGAGAGCCCTGCCTATATTTTGTCCTAGATGTACCCAGAAGCACCCAATAAATGAATGTCCACTGAATGTCATAGAGGTTTTCTTAGTCGACGAGGAGAATCATGCCACAGAAAAGTGTCCCTCCTTACCTAGATGTAAGGTTGTATATCAAGGTGGGAAGCAATGTCAGAGCAACTCTATTTCATCAACCAGAGAAGGCCTCAAGGCCCTCGGCCATATCAACAAGGTATGCAAGGTGCACCTTACACTTATTATCACAAGAATCAGAGTGCACCCATGTAACCTTCATACACCCCCACTCCTCCATCCTGGTCTACACCTCCTATTTTTCCTTACAACCCTTCATATCATCCTTAGCAAATAAACCAACCATTCCAGCAATATGTTCCACAAAAACCTTAGTGGAAAAATCCATCCCAAGGGTGGAGGCCTCAACAAAACACCTGCTCTAATGCCTCCACCCCAACCTCAACCTCAGCTTACTCATGCTGCTCCACCTAAGCTACCTATACCTGCACAGCCCAATCTGAACCCGAACATTAGATAGGCACAACAGACTCCCAGTGGAGAAACATCCTATCCAGCTTATGTTGTGGAGATACAGGAGTTTAATCTCAGGTTGGGAAGAGTACTCCCAGAAAACCATCCTCCATCTCCACCTTTAAAGGTTGAGGAGGAAAAGGAAGAAGGTAACACTCAGATCCAAAAACCTCCTTTTCCTGAGCACTTGATCCACCCTAGTCAGCACACCCTTGAGGATACTAAACTCCTAGGAGAATTGGAAAATTTGTGTGTAAAGATACCACTTCTCCAGGACATTAAGGTTTTCCCTATCTACAATAGGCTCATCAAAGAAAAGTGCTTCAAGAAGCCTGGGAGAAGGAAGAAAGATACCCCCACCATCAATGTTGTAGGACAACAGTCTGACCTAATGCTGGGAAGGGTGATATTTCCAAAGTACCTGGACTCTGCTAGTCCAGTTTTTTATGTGCCTGTAAATGGCGTCATCATCCCCAACACTTTGATTGATATAGGGGTTGCCATCAAGGTCCTGACCAAGGAAACTATGTTGAAATTTAATCTCCAAGGGACTTTGAGGAAAACCACAATAGTTCTGCAACTTGCAGATCGATCCACAGTAACTCCGAAAGGAATTTTTGAGGATTTTATGGTTACCATTGACTCTTAGGAGTATCCTATAGATTTCTTGGACCTGAACCAAAAACCAAGTTCAATGCTTATCCCCTCATCTTAGGAAGACCTTGGTTAGCCACTACAGATGCTTATATTAGTTGTCAGGTCGGAAACATGACTATCAAAAATGGGTCTTTGTCTAAACAACTAGTGTTATATCCTCAAACCCAGCCTTCCATTGATCATGATCTCCCTATATGGTTGGAGGATGAAGAAGATGAGCTATATAACACTTCCCCTATGTGTACCATAGATTTTATTCTTAGAGGAGGGCATCTTGATGAAGATGAACTCATCGACCATGCCATTCAAAACCAGTCCTCCACTAACATTCCTCTCGAAACCTTAGTCAAAAAGTTTGAAATCCAAACTTGGATGGAAGTGCACTCAGTTGAGTCAACCTCTAAATCCACCAAGTATTTTGATTTTGGCCCATCCAGGTCTCTGAAAATCAACCCAAACCTCTCGAATGAAGAAGAGAAGTAATTGTGCCAAATTTTGAAAGAGAATCTGATGTAGGGGCATTGTACACTAGCTAGCAATGTGCAATGTGAAAGAATTATTCAAGGAATGTACCAGCAAGATGTCAATAGCTTAGTTGTCTATTGCATTAGAGCAGTTAGGATTAGTTCAGTAACTGTAGAAGTCGAATAGTTTGATTCGTGTCTATCTATTCAGTTTCTGTTGATATAATATTATGTAATTAGGATTTTTGTTAAGAATAAAACGGTCCTCAACGAGGAACCAAACAGTCATGTAATAGTTTATAAAATGTATCCCCTGATATAGTGGAAAAGGGGGATTTTGTAACAGAAGGCTGGTTTATGAGAGATTGATTCCTGTTAAATAAAATTACAGAGTTATTTCATTAAGATATTATGGCAAAATTCCCGAAGGACTCATTCCTTCAAACTCATGAATTCTGTGTATTCAATTGATAGTAATTAAAGTACTGGTCTTTGTATGAATATTTATGTTCCTGAATGCATTTGGATATATGCTTCCTATATATGAATTAAGCGTGTAATTGTCTTCTGTGAAGAGGCTCTATTGGGAGAGCAAGATCATAGTTATGCTCTGTCTATCTTGGGAATATTAACTCTGCATGTTGGAGCGATTGCGTTGTTTTATTAGTGGTGGAAGGATATCAACAAGGTCGTTCACAAAACCAAGCGGAGAAGGCAAATTGAAGGAATAAATCAAATCGTGTGGAAAGTCGGGCAAACACTGTTCAAATACCAGTTGGTGGTTTTGAGAACCCATACCACCTATTTTTCACTGCTTTTGGTCTGGGGGCGAATTCACGAAAAAAAATGTGATCCAATATATTTCTGACACGTCACCAAGCTAATACTACCCATTTCGCATTTTTCTGGAGCGTTAACGCTCAACCCTTGAAAAAACACGAGAGCTACCCGAACCGTTCGATCTGGAGGACAAAAGATCAAACGACGATCGTGCAGTGAGTTGCATGGGAGATAATGCGAGGTATGGCCCAATGGTTTTACGATATTAAATGTTTATTTAATTCATAAAAATCGAATATCGGTTGTGTGGGCCCGAAAGAAATAAAGTGTTTGTGGCATAAGTAAATGGGTTTAGTGTATTAAGGCTGATATTATAAGCGCTTGAGTAATTGCTCAAAGGTTTTGAACCATTTGTTATAGCATTATCATACTATGGTCGGGATAGTCTAAAATTCATTTATAAGTCAAGGTGTTATGCTTGGGTTTAAATGAATTAAAAAGAAGCCTTGTAATGTTGGTGCAAGGGTGATTTCATAGTTAAAAGGTTTTGAAATATTGTGGGAAGGATTAACATATTATTAAAGTGTTTTCAACAAGAAGATATTGCCTAAGGGACTTTAAAAGTTAATTTGCATTTCATTAATCAATTTTTTGTAAATTTGATGAATGAATTTGGATTAAGAAAGTTTAGTAGACTCCCACGATGAAGGAAAATACAGGAAGAAGAAAGACCCACTCTCCTTAGCACCAGTCCATCAATTTAGCTATCATTTGTGGTATCAGAGCAGATTTCAAGACATTTGCAGAGACTGAACTAACTTCCAAAAAAAAAAAAAACCAGAAGAAGAATTCCAACATGGATGTCCGAGTTGCCAGAGGTGCTGGTAGAAGAAGAGGCAAGCCAGTTGCCAATGCAGAATTATTGGAGACCTTGCAGCAGGTCCAAACCAGACTAGATGCGGTGGAAATGGGCCACCCAAGAGATCCTAAGGATGTCAGTGAACCTGAAACTGAAGAAGAGGCAAGAAAGAATGTTGAGATTCCTCCTGAGCTGAGACACTTTAAGTCTGTTCTGGGGTTTACATTCAAGCCTAGACTAGAAGTGTCAAGCTTTGCAGGAGGGTTGAATCCAGAGGAATTGATAGACTGGATCAATGATATGAACAAATGTTTTGATTATGAATAGATGGGTGAAGACAAAAAAGTCAAGTTTGCAGTGAAAAAGTTGAAGGGACATGCAGCACTTTGGTGGGATGGAGTGCAAGCAGAGAGAAGGTGATCCAGGTGGATATTGGTGGCCACCCGCCTATTCCACTCGGGCCCCCACCATTGTCTCTTTCAGTTTTTCCGTTTTGGCATAACTTACTATTTTTAGCAGTTTTTCGGGTCCTGAACTTCCGGAGCCGTTTTGAGGCCCTAAACGACGTTTTTTGGGTATGAAAGCGCCAACGAATTTTCTAATAAAATTCGTCCCGACAGCTGTAGTCCTCGGATAGAGCTTTCTAATGATGTATCATATGCATCAAACGGAGATAGTATGCCAAAGTTACGTCCCTGGGAAGTTGAAACACCAATTTACCCAAACGGGGCCCATAGTTTTGGCGCTTCATCTCCTAGGGTTAGGTTTTTGGGATGTTTAGGGTTCTCCATTGTTTCTCAATAATAAATAGGCCCTCGTGCCTCATTGTAAAGGGTTCAGAGGTCTGTAGCCACCACATCTCTTCTCAGAGATTCGCTACCAGCACCCTAGCTATTTTATTTCCATTATGTCTGTAAGCATCTTTCTGTTATTTGATATTAATGAAATGAAGTGTTATTTCCGCCGCATCTCTGTATTTATGGTTATGTGTTTATTCTGTTGCGTTCCTGCATAAATCCGGATCAGTGGTATCAGAGCGGTCTGCTTTTTCTCGATCCTTCTTTGCATGTCCCCAACGAGGTCGGGGTATAAGGAGCTAGGGCTTGATCTCGTGGAACCTTTGCAAGATCAGCCTCGTAAACCTCGACGGACGCCCATGGGGGACGAAAAGAAAGATGAGGGAGCAGGAGATCCTATCAAAATATTGCTCGAGGAGGCCCTCGAAAAACAAAGGAACGCGATGATGGATAACTTTGCTCAGATCCTTCAACGGCTGCCCACCGGCGGCGCATCTGCATCCAGTAGCCACTCCGGAGTTGCGACTCCCTTTAAGGTACAAGTAAATTTTGACATTCCCATATTTGAGGGTCAAATAGACGCAGATGCCATAGATAGATGGTTGAATCTATTAGAAGGATATTTCTCTGTTCATGACTTTTCAGACCGGGAGAAGATTATTTTTGCACTTCTCAAAGCTACCCCCCATGTTAAGGACTGGTGGGAAACCTACTGTGAGAACAAGGACCAGACAAAACCCTCTCTGTTCTCGGCCGTACCAACTTGGAATTCTTTCCGAGACGCCATCAAGGAACAGTACTATCCCGTGGGGAGCTATGAGGACAAGTACATACAATGGACCACGCTGCGACAACAAAGGGATCAAGATGTGCATGAGCTGACGAATCTGTTCCATACCCTACGCACAAAGTTGGGTATCAAAGATTCAGAGAAACATTTGGTGCTAAAGTATTGCAGCTATCTGCACAGATACATTAAGGAGGAAATGGAGTTCTCGACATCTCCTCGCTTGGTACGACATACCGGTATGCTGCCAAGATTGAGTAGAAATTCAAACAGAAGAAGCAAGACTTTGGATCTGCGAATCAAAAGCAAGGGAAAGGTGCTTCCAAACTGCAGAACAAAGGACAGAGCCAAGGAATGGTGTCTAAAGACAACCCATCAAAGCCACAAGAAAAGAACAGCACCGCAAAGCCAAAGAAGGACACGGGAAAGTGGTGTGAGTTCCATAAGAGCTCCACTCACAACACAAGTGAGTGTCGGGCCAAGCAGTCGCTAGTGGCCGAGATGAGGGCTTCTGAGTCAGATGCATGCTCCGACTCCGAATCAGAACCTGAAAAGGGGAATGAAAAGGGAAACAGATTATTGATGCGGAGCCCAACGCCACTGTTGCCACTACAAAGGTCCAGAAGGAGGAACCGGAAGATCCAGAGGAGGAGGAACGTCTCTTCCACTCCCAGATGTGGGTAAAGGGCTCCCCTGTACAGCTCATTGTCGACAATGGGAGCCAAAAGAACCTCATTTCAGCAGACGCCGTGAAGCGGTTGGGCTTGCCGACCACAGCTCACCCACATCCATACACCATCGGGTGGCTTCACCAAGGACGAGATCTCCGCGCCAGCCGGCAGTGTCGCCTTCCCTATAGCATCAAGCCCTTCACGGATGAGGTATTATGTGACGTTGCTCCTATTGATGTTTCTGATGTATTATTAGGACAACCATACTTGTGGAAGCGTCATGCTGTGTATGAGTCTCGACCTCGTGCCGTTATTATTACTTTGGGAAATAAGTTGTACAGGATACCAGAGGTACCACCTCCTACGACTATCTCTTTGGTTACTGCAAAACAATGTAGTAAGCTCATTTCCCAAACCAGGAAATTCATTTTTCTGATGATCCGCCCCCAGGGCAAGAAGAAGACCGTGGCCACGACCTCCAGACAGGGCCCCTCTGCACGACAACAACAAATGGATAAGGTCGTGGAGGAGTACGGGGACATCTTCACCTCACCCACAGGGGTTCCTCTGCACTGCCAGGTCAAGCACCCGATTGATCTGACCCCATGTGCGCCACTACCCAATGGACCGATCTATCGACGCTCTGTTCTGGAAAATGATGAAATCAAGAGGAAGATTCAGGAGCTGTTGCAGAAAGGTCACATCAGACCAAGTTCATCACCCTGTGGGAGTCCGATCGTGTTGGTATAGAAGAAGGATGGGACGTGGAGACTCTGTATTGACTATCGGGCGCTGAACAAGATCACTGTCCGGAATAGGTACCCAATCCCACGGATTGATGACCTTCTGGACTAACTCCAAGGTGAAAAATATTTCAGTAAGATCGACCTGAAGTCTGGGTATCACCAGGTACCAATTGAACCCTCTGATGTGTGGAAGACTGCCTTCAAAGCTAAGGAAGGCCTTTTTGAATGGCTGGTCATGCCTTTCGGGTTGACGAATGCTTCCGCAACCTTCATGAGGATGATGGACGAAATCTTGCGGCCATTCACCAACTCATTCGTAGTGGTGTACTTGGATGACATTCTGATCTTCAGCAAGACTTGGGAAGAGCACCTTCATCACATCCGACAAGTCCTCCAAACACTGCGGCAACACAAGTTGTGTGCCAATTTGGAGAAGTGCACGTTTGGCATGACCCAAGTTCAATATCTGGGATACATTATTGATGAAAAGGGGGTGCATGTGGATCCAGCCAAGATCCAAGTCATTCGGGATTGGCCAGCCCCGACTACTATAACAGAGCTTCGCAGCTTTCTGGGTCTTGCTAACTTCTACCGTAGATTCGTGTTGGGATTCTCTCATATCACTTGGCCCTTGAGTCAAGTCACCAAAGGAGGAGCGAGAGCAAAATTCTTTTGGTCGGAACCTCAACAGAAGGCATTCAAAGAATTGAAAAATCGCCTCTGTTCTGCCCCAGTGCTCACCTTACCAGACTTGCAGCAGCCATTTGAGATCGAGACAGATGCCTCCGACTATGCTATTGGGGCAGTTCTTACTCAACAGGGACATCCAGTGGCATATCACAGTGAGACATTGTCTGAGACAGTTCGCAAGTATCCCACCTATGACAAAGAAATGTATTCCATTGTGCAAGCTTGTTGACAATGGAAGCATTACATTTTGGGGAAGGAAACAATCATCCACACAGACCACCGGCCCCTGCAGTTCATACAGACACAAGGGAAGTTGCAGAATGATCGCCATCAGAAGTGGTCCACATATCTGCAACAGTTTCATTTGAACATCAAGTACAAGAAGGATAGCACCAATAATGTTGCAGACTGCCTCAGCCAACCACCGATCGTGGTGCTCACCACCGTGCTCAACTCTTGTGGGCACGAGACTTCTGATTGGCCGCTTCTCTATGAGAGTGACCCAGAATTCGGCCACACTTACAAGGCACTCTTGGGGGGCACGCAAGTTCCAAATTCTCACCTCCAAGATGCACTTTTATGTCACCTGGGACACCTTTGTGTTCCTTCAAGCGAGCGTGCCAAGATGATATGGGAAGCACACTACAGTCGAGTCGCTGGGCATTTCGGGGTCGAGAAAACAGTAGCAATACTACAGAAGTATTTCTGTTGGCCGAACCTTCGAAAGGATGTTGAGAAGCACATCAGATCCTGCACTGCTTGTGCCATTGCCAAACCGACCATCAAGAAGCAAGGCCTATATACTCCACTACCTACCCCTAGTCGACCATGGGAATCCATCTCCATGGATTACATGTCGGGCCTGCCCTCTACTAAGAATGGAAATGACTGTGTTTTCGTGGTCGTTGACAGATTCTCGAAGATGGCCATTATGGCGGTCTGTAAGAAGAATATCACAGCAGAAGCTACTGCTAAACTCTTCTTTGAACGAGTATGGGTGCACTTTGGGATCCCACAGTCTATCATATCGTCAAGGTGATTATCACTGTTCTGCACTTTCAATAATGTTGGACATATTGCACCATCCAGTTGACCTCCACCATGGCTGACAGATAGGGCTTATGGCGTGCTTGGACGAAAACGGAGCTAAGATAATAACTCAGCATTCACTGCACATAACAGACGAGATATGCCTTCCCATGTAACACATATTAAGGTAACTGGCTCACAGTCATTGATGCTGGTAGCCTTTTCAAAGGGTTTGATTCTGTAACCTACTGGTGTCCCATTACAGACATAGTGCCATGTTGTTTGTAGCTGTTGTGTTTATTTGATGGCATGCCACTGTCACCCGGGCCAACTAAAGGTTTGTCAGAGCTAAAGATGACAATGACACACCACCAAACCCAACAGGCTCATGATATATTGGACAGAGCCAATGCGAAGTACAAGCAGCGCCATGATCAACACCGGGTGCCACACCACTTCCAGGTGGGCGACAAAGTATGGCTACATTTGCAGAAGGAGCGCCTCACTGGACCTCACCGCAAGCTTCGCCCGCTACGATACGGGCCGTACACCATCACCAAGGCCGTAGGTAACAATGCCTTCGAGCTTAGTATTCCACCATTCCTTGGTCTGCACCCAGTCTTCAATGTGGATCGCCTTCGTCCTTACTTTCCACCTCTACTGGACACCTCGGACATTGCAGAACAACTCACACCAACAGAGTTAAACCCAGACTGCATGGAACAGGCCACCATAGATTGTATCATGGACATGCAAATCAAGAACACTCGTCAACAACAGATCCAACTGTATCGGGTTGTCAAAGCTGGCCAACTCCTACACCAAGGAAAGTGGTTCACCAGGGACCAAGTTCAGCAGAAATTTCCTCATCTCATGGAGGAACTTAACGCAATGGGGACCATTGCTTCCTAAGGGGGGAGGAATGATCCAGGTGGATATTGGTGGCCACCCGCCTGTTCCACTTGGGCCCCCACCATTGTCTCTTTCAGTTTTTCAGTTTTGGCATAACTTACTATTTTTAGCAGTTTTTCGGGTCCTGAACTTCCGGAGCCGTTTTGAGGCCCTAAACGACGTTTTTTGGGTATGAAAGCGCCAGCGAATTTTCTGATAAAATTTGTCCCGACAGCTGTAGTCCTCAGATAGAGCTTTCTAATGATGTATCATATGCGTCAAACGGAGATAGTATGCCAAAGTTACGTCCCTGGGAAGTTGAAACACCAATTTACCCAAACGGGGCCCATAGTTTTGGCGCTTCATCTCCTAGGGTTAGGTTTTTGGGATGTTTAGGGTTCTCCATTGTTTCTCAATAATAAATAGGCCCTCGCGCCTCATTGTAAAGCGGTTCAGAGGCCTGTAGCCGCCACATCTCTTCTCAGAGATAGCTACCAGTGCCCTAGCTAGTTTTATTTCCATTCTGTCTGTAAGCAAATTTCAGTTCTTTGATATTAATGAAATGAAGTGTTATTTCCGCTGCATCTCTATCTTTATGGTTATGTGTTTATTCTGTTGCGTTCCTGCGTAAATCCGGATCAGAAGGAGAACTCGGTAAACAACCAATCAAGAGTTGACCCGGTATCGAGGGTAAAAGTTAAGAGGTGTAAGTTCTTTCCTAGTGATTATCAACTTACATTGTTTAGACAAATGCAGAACCTGAGACGGAGATTGCTGACAGTGAAAGAATACACAGAAGAGTTTTATAGAGTAAGTATAAGAGCTAGAAAAATCCAGGACATAGCAGAGAAGGTTTCCAGGTATGTGAATGGTCTCAAGTTGGAGCTCCAAGATGAGATAGGTATTTTGTCTCCTAAGACAGTTGAAGAGGCTTATCAAATGGCCTTGAAAGCTGAATAGAAACTCCTGAGAAAGCAGTCTGCCAAAGGAAGAGGTACTTTCTGAGGAAAGCGAAGTCAGGATGGTAGAGGAAGGTCTATGGCACCAAGGGATGGAGCTACAGTAGCTCACCTTAGAATGCATCCACAGAGGGTGATGCAAGGGGCAGAAGGAGTTCCTACAAAGGAAGAGGAGGTAGAAACAAAGGAAGAGAAGTGAGGTGTTACAGATGTCACCAGTTGGGACATAAACACTGTGAATGCCCAGAGAATGTGGGTATAGGCCAGAGAAATGCAATTGTTGCTCAGGCTGGAGAAGAGGCAGCAAGGCTGTCTGAAACTAAAGAGGCAATTCTGCCAGAGAAGGGAGAATCTTTGGTGGTCAATAAGGTCCTGTTGAAGCAAGCAAAAGAAATTGCTGAACTAGCACAAAGGAAGACTTTGTTCAGGAGTGTGTGCAAAGTCCAAGGGAAATGTTGTCAGTTGGTCATTGATAGTGGCAGCACAGACAATCTGGTCTCTACAGAGGTGATAGAGAAACTAAAATTGAAGACAAGGGAACATCCAACACCCTACAAGGTGTCATGGCATCATAAAGGGCACTAGCTGATTGTGATGGAGCAATGTGAGATAGAGTTGCAGATGGGCAGCTACAAAGACAAGGTCATGTGTGATGTGATGCTTATGGATGTGTGTCACATACTACTGGGCAGACCTTGGCAGTATGACAGAGCAACGGTATATGATGGTAAGAAGAACACTTACAAGTTCTTTAAGGATGGAGTGCATCACACATTGATACCTATGGAGGAAGGATAACCATCAAGAAAAAATTCTAATCCAAAGACTTTATTTTTGAGTGGGAAGGAGTACTTACAGCAGATTGAAGATGAAGAGGTAAATTTTGCTTTAGTTTGCAAACCTAAAGTAGTGCTCACTTCCACAAAAATTTCTGATTTGCCAATTGAAATTCAAGAAATGTTGGAAAATTATTGTGATATTGTTGTGGATGATGTTCCTGATGAATTGCCACCTGTAAGAAAGATCAGCCATCAGATAGATTTGATTCCGGGATAAAATCTGTCAAACAAAGTAGCCTACAGAATGACTCCCACAGAGAATGAGGAAATCAGTAAACAAGTGTAGGAATTGGTTAACAAAGGTCTGATCAGAGAGAGATTGAGTCCATGTGCAGTACCTACAGTACTGAGTCCAAAGAAAGATGGAGGTTGGAGAATGTGCACTGATTCAAGAGAAATCAACAAGATAACAATCAGGTATAGATTTCCTTTGCCTAGGATTGAAGATTTAATGGACTGTTTGAGTGGAGCGAAATATTTTTCAAAATTAGATTTGAAAAGTGGATACCATCATATTAGAATAAAGGACGGTGATGAATGGAAAACAACCTTTAAAACAAATGAAGGATTGTATGAATGGTTGGTAATGCCTTTTGGGTTATCAAATGCACCTAGTACTTTTATGAGGCTCATGAATGAGGTATTAAGAGAATTTATTGGTAAATTTGTGATAGTGTATCTGGATGACATATTAGTTTTCAGCAAAACAAAGGAAGAACATTTAGGGCATCTTAATTATGTCTTGAAGAAGTTACATCAAGAGAAGCTACTGATAAATTTAAAGAAGTGCTCATTCATGAAAGAGGAGCTAGTATATCTGGGTTTTGTTGTTTCTGTTGAAGGACTGAAGATGGATCCAGAAAAGGTCAAGGCAATTGTGGTGTGGCCTTCACCAAAAAGCATTTTTGAGGTAAGAAGTTTCCATGGACTTGCCAGTTTTTACAGAAAACTCATAAGGAATTTCAGCAAGATTAATGCACCCATCATAGAAACAATAAAGAAGGACAAACAGCCATTTAAATGGACTGCTGAAGTAGAAAGGAATTTTAAGCTTTTAAAACAGAAGATAACTGAAAATCCTATTCTAGTTTTGCTTGATTTTAACAAACCATTTCAAGTGAAGTGCGATGCCAGTGGAGAAGCTATTGGAGCTGTGTTGAGTCAACATGATAGGCCTGTAGCATACTTTAGTGAGAAGCTGAATGAGACAAGAAGAAAGTATTCCTCTTATGAGAAATAATTTTATGCAATTGTGCAGGCATTGAAGAAGTGGAGGCATTATTTAATGTCTAAGGAATTTTTGCTTTACTCAGATAATCATGCTTTACAATATATTATGCAGCAGCCTAAATTGAAGCATAAACATGCCAAATGGGTTGAAGATCTCTAGAGTTTTAATTTTTTTTGAAGCATATAAGTGGCCAAGCAAATAAAGTAGTTGATGCTTTGAGTAGGAGAAACATGTTTG
This sequence comes from Pinus albicaulis, assembly GCA_034641835.2. Classification (NCBI taxonomy): domain Eukaryota; kingdom Viridiplantae; phylum Streptophyta; class Pinopsida; order Pinales; family Pinaceae; genus Pinus; species Pinus albicaulis. Next base: position 416,525,847 of record CM076576.1, on the reverse strand, counting down.
TTCAAGAAAACAAATTCGAAGTGGTAGGATTTGATTTTCTTAAGGAACTTTATAAGACAGATTCAGATTTTAAAGAAGCATTTGAAGCATGCTGTAACCCTATTTTGACAGATAGAAGCCAGTGGTTGGATTATTTCTTGCAGGAGGACTTATTGTTTAGAAGAAACCAATTGTGTGTACCAAAATGTTCCATGAGGGAGAATTTAATCAAGGAGAAGCATAGTGGTGGACTTGCTGGACACTTTGGTACTGATAAAACTTATGACCAGCTGAGTCATTTTTATTATTGGCCAAGGATGAGAATAGAGGTCGAAAATTTTGTGAAGAATTGCAAAATTTGTCAATATGCAAAAGGGAGAAGCCAAAATGCAGGATTGTACATTCCATTGCCCATTCCATACAGGCCTTGGGATATGGTGAGTATGGATTTTGTTCTAGGATTTCCCAAGACATAGAGAGGGAATGATGCAATCTTTGTTGTAGTTGACAGATTTTCCAAGATGGCACATTTTATTCCATGTTATAAAACCGGTGATGCTACTCATGTTGCTAACTTGTTTTTCAAAGAAGTTGTTAGATTGCATGGGTTGCCTAAAAGTATTGTTTCTGATAGAGATACTAGATTTGTGGGCCATTTTTGGAGGACATTGTGGAAGAATCTTGGTACTAATCTGAGCTTCAGCTTAGCTTATCATCCTCAGACTGATGGACAATCTGAGGTAGTAAAAAGAAGTCTGGGAAATCTTTTGAGAAGCCTTGTAGGAGAGCATCCCAAATAGTGGGATCATATTTTGCCACAGGTAGAGTATGCATACAATGATTCACCAAACATAAGTACAGGACAGAGCCCATTCCATATTTTTTATGGAATGCACCCCAGAGGAATATCTGAACTAAGGAACTTGGGAAAGGCAGAGTTGAGGAGTGCAGATGGAGAAGAATTTGCTTCAGAAATACAAGACATACATGAGCAGGTAAAACAGCAGCTACAAGGCAACAACATCAAATACAAGGGCAGAGCAGATTTGAGCAGAAGAGAAGTCAATTTTGAAGTTGGAGATTTGGTTTTGGCACACTTGAGGAAGGAAAGATTCCCAAAGAAGCAGTATAACAAATTGAAGTTCAAGAAGATAGGGCCATGCAAGATACTGAGAAAAATTTTTGCTAATGCTTATGAAATTGAATTGCCTCCTGATGTTGGGATATCTCCAATATTTAATGTTGCAGATTTGTATAGGTATGAAGATGGTGGCACAGACGAAGGACCAGCAGACAAAGAACAGATTGAGTGGGTAAAGCAGTTACCTCCAGCACAGCCATTACAGCCAGAGAAGATCTTGGACAAGAAGGTGTTCAGAAGGACTAGAGGACAAGAGTACTTCCAGTACCTGATCAAGTGGAAGGACCAGCGAGATGAAGATGCTACTTGGGTAACTAAATTTATGTTGCAGAAGCTAGGCAATTCTGTAAAAGAGCTCATGGACCGGAGTCCATGAAGAAATTTTCCCTCAGGAGTCTGATGCAAGGGCATTAGACACTAGCCAGCAATGTGAGAGAATTTTCCACATGTTGTGGCTAGAAGAGTTCGAATTTATTCAAGGAATGTACCAGCAAGGTGTCAATACCTTAGCTGTCTGTTGCATTAGAGCAGTTAGGATTAGTTCAGTAACTTTAGAAGTCGAATAGTTTGATTCGTTTCTATTTGTTCAGTTTCTGTTGATAGAATATTATGTAATTAGGCTTTTTGTTAGGAATAAAACGGTCCTCAAGGAGGAACCGAACAATCATGTAACAGTTTATAAAATGTAACCCCTGATACATTGGAAAAGGGGGATTTTGTAATAGAAGACTATTTTATGAGAGATTGATTCATGTTTAATAAAATTACAGAGCTATTTCATTCAAATATTATGGAAAATTTCCCGAAGGACTCATTCCTTCAAACTCATGAATTCTGTGTATTCAATTGATAGTAATTAAAGTACTGGTCTCTGTGTGAATGTTTATGTTCCTGAATGCATTTGGATATATGCTTCCTGTATATGAATTAAGTGTGTAATTGTCTTGTGTGAAGAAGCTCTGTTGGGAGAGCGAGATCATAGTTATGCTCTGTCTATCTTGGGAATATTAACTCTGCCTGTTGGAGCAATTGTGTTGTTTTGTTAGTGGTTGAAGGATATCAACAAGGTCGTTCAAAAAACCAAGTGGAGAAGGCAAATTGAAGGAATAAATCAAATCGCGTGGAAAGTCGGGCAAACACTGTTTAAATACCGGTTGGTGGTTTTGAGGACCCATACCACCTATTTCGCACCGCTTTTGGTCCGGGGGCGAATTCACGAAAAAAACGCGATCCAATATATTTCTGACACGTCACCAAGCTAATACTGCCCATTTCGCATTTTTTTGGAGTGTTAACGCTCAGCCCTTGACAAAACATGAGAGCTAACCGAACCATTCGATCTGGAGGATGGAAGATCAAACGGCAATCGCGCAGTGAGTTGCATGGGAGATAATGCGAGCTATGGCCCAGTGGTTTTACAATATTAAATGTTTATTAATTCATAAAAATCGAATATTGGCTGTGTGGGCCCAAAAGAAATAAAGCGTTTGTGTCGGAAGTAAATGGGTTTAGTGTATTAAGGTTGATATTATAAGTGCTTGAGTAATTTCTCAAAGGTTTCGAACCATTCGTTATAGCATTATCATACTATGGTCGGGATAGTCTAAAATTCATTTATAATTCAAGGTGTTATGCTTGGGTTTTAAATGAATTAAAAAGAAGCCTTGTAATGTTGGTGCAAGGGCGATTTCATAGTTAAAAGGTTTTGAAATATTGTGGCAAGGATTAACATATTATTAAAGTGTTTTCAAGAATTAGATATTGTCTAAGGGACTTTAAAAGTTAATTTGCATTTCATTAATCAAATTTTTGTAAATTTGATGAATGAATTTGGATTAATAAAGTTGAGTAGACTCCCATGGTGAAGGAAAATACAGGAAGAAGAAAGATCAGCTCTCCTTAGCACCATTCCATCAATTTAGATATCAAAATCTAGATGCATTTTCTTGGGATTACAAAGACATGAAAGGGGTGCATCCTTCAGTGTGAAAACATAATATTCACATCAAAGAATGATGCAAGCCCATGAGAAAACCCCAAATAAGGATGAACCCAGCTCAGAAGGAAATATTCAAAGAAGAGTTGCAGAAACTATTAGATGCAGGGTTCATATATCCTATATCGAACAGTGAGTGGGTATCTCCTCTTGTCTTAGTCCCAAAGAAGAATGGGAAGTGGTGAACTTGTGTTGATTATCGAGAACTTTAAAAATCCACCAAGAAAGACCATTTCCCTTTTCCCTTTATAGACCAAGTCCTTGATGGCCTTATGGGGAATAAGTTCTTTTCCTTCTTAGATGGGTCCAGTGGGTACAATCATATTCAAATCAGCCCTGAAGACCAAGATAATACTACTTTCACCTGCCCTTTGGGTACCTTTACATATAGATTCTTACCCTTTGGGTTGTGCAATGCCCCAACTACCTTCCAAAGAGCTATCCTGAGCATCTTTTCTGAGTTAGTCCATGACTCTGTTGAAATCTACATGGATTATTTCACACCATACGGGGATGACTTCCAAGAAGCTCTCTCCAATTTGGGTAAAGTACTAAGAAGGTGCATTGAGATGCATCTCTCCTTGAGCCCGGAAAAGTGTGAATTCCTTAAGAAAGCAGGGGTTCTGTTAGGACACTCCATATCCCAAGCAGGAATACAGGTAGACTCGAACAAAATCACTATCATCAAAAGGGTACCTTCTCCTCAAAATAAGAAAGATGTCAGGAGTTTCTTAGGATTAGTTGGTTACTATATAAGGTTCATCAAATATTTTAGCAAGATAGCTTCGCCATTATTTGGGTTACTAGCCGAGGATTCTGAGTTTATTTGGTTTGGTCCTTGTCAAGAGGCTTTCGAGCTCATTAAGGAACAGTTGACTACTACCCCCATCCTCCGAGGTCCAAATTGGACTCTGCCTTTCCACATCCACACTGATGCATCCGACAAAGCTATAGGGGTAGCATTGGGACAATTAGAGGACAAAATTCCTTATGCCATTTATTTCATCAGCAAGAATTTGTCAAAGGCCGAGCTGAATTATATAGTTACTGAGAAGGAAATGTTAGCCATTGTCGATGCATTGAACAAATTCAACCATTATGTAATTGGATATCAGACCTTTGTTCACACTGACTATGCAGCCATCAAGTATTTAATGGAAAACCAGATGTGAATGCTAGGATAATTATATGGTTGTTACTTTTTCAACAATTTGATTTGACTGTTATTGATAAACCTGGAAAGGATAATGTTGTTGCAGATTTTTTGTCCAGGTTAGCTCTCCCTACAGGAGAAGAAGGAATGGTGGATGACCAGGTTCCAGATGAGCACCTCTTTGCTATATCATCATTCTCACCATGGTTTGCTGATATAGCTAACTACTTGGTTGCTGGGAGACTTCCTCCTAATATTTCATTCAAGGAGAGGAGCAAAATCATCAGAAAAAATTCCCCTTTTAGATGGATTGGGGGAAACCTTTTCAAGCTAGGCTCTGATCAAATTCTAAGGATATGTGTGAGGGGTTAAGAATTTTTTGATATCCTCTCTGCATGTCATGACAGCCCATGTGGAGGCCACTTTGCTGTAAAGAGAACTTCTAACAAAGCTTTGCAGGCAGGATACTATTGTCCTACCCTTCACCAAGATTCCAGAAGATACACCAGCAAGTGTGACCAGTGCCAAAGGATGGGGAAACCCACGCAAAGGGATGAGATGCCTTTTCACCCTTAAGTGGCTCTTAAGCCATTTAACAAGTGGGGCATGGAATTTTTTGGACCTCCTAATCCACCATCTGGACAAAAGAAGTATATCATAGTCTGCATTGATTACCTAACAAAGTGGGCCGAAACAAAAGCAGTTGTTGGGTCATGAAGGTGATTATTTTAAAGGTACATTAATTCTTTTCATTAATTATCAACCTAGGTCAAGTCTTGTAATTTCAAGAGTGTAAGAAAAATATATGCAAGTGACTTCGGAGGTTAACTACTCTAAATCGCTATAAGGAAGATTGTTTAATTCTCGAAGTTCAATCAAACCAACTTGAAAGTGAATTATGAAATACTTCAGACTTTTCAAAGGAGCTAATTATGTTCTTAGCTTATGCAGAAATAACTACTCAAGACTGAAAAAGAATAGATTGCAATTGAACAACATGCTTTGATGAATTGAACAACTACCTTAATGAATTGAACAAAAATCCTACTAAATTGAACAACAATCAATTATTCTAGATTTTGCAATGGAAATATCTTTTAATCACTAATAGTAATATTCAAAATTAATTATCAACCAAGCTCATAATTATGACAAAAGTATCCAAACATTAACTGCACGCAAAATTGGACAGAAACAGTGCTGAAACTAGTCTAGCAATTTGTAAAAGCATTGATTCCAGATAAGAGGACATGAATGATAAATCCAGTCTAGCGAAAAGGAAACTATGACATCTCACACTTGAAATTAACCAATTAAATGATAATGTTATGGAACGCAATGGATAACTGTAAATGAAAATTATGTAAATAAACATATAGCACAGAAGTAGCAGGAGAACCCCCAGGGTTGGGCCCAAAGCCACTAGAAGCTTATTGCTAAGGAATACTCATAGGTTGTTTATTCCAAAAATGCCAAATTCTTCATTAATCCACAGAGCAATACATTAGTACAAACTTGAAGATTATGTATGAATACGTTTATTACAGGAAGATTATATTACAGTAACTGTCCTTCGCCTTGTTCATCTTCGGCCTTTTATAGCTTAAAGGAAAATTCAAAAGTAGTAATGGATCCTTTTCATTATAAGACCCTATTGCTTTGTGGCTATCGACTGAACAGTCTAAGAGTGGGCGTGCCTCTTCATCTTCCGGTGATTCATAGGAGCCGATATGATTCCATTTGCCTTCCTTGTCTGCTATCTTTTGGTCATCCAGTCAGTAGTTTGGTTGTTTTGCTTCCCTATCAATAAATACAGTGACAAATCAGTTTTTACGTTATTAAACACTCCTTTTATCATTAGTCCACTCTGCCTTATTTTTGCATTATTTTCCTTTACTTTATTCCTAAGATGAAGGGAAAATATATAAAAGTACATGAAAAATCATGGTAAATATGGGGGTGAAACGTACCTTCTTCTTGGCCCAACATACTCCCCTGCTTACCTTTTAGCAGGTCCTCATGCAAACAAATGGTTGAGGTGTAGCTGGGTTAAAGAATATGTAGGGTATACCTCTTCTTTGTAAAGTCTGAAGCCATGTCTCTGTTTAATCTTTGCAAATGCTAAGTTTCTGTGCCCCTCTGGTAACTCATAATCGTGATGATAGTCTTCAGGGGGGTACCAGATGATGGGGCATATGTATATGCACCCTATCCATATAGGACCCATGTTCAAAATTAGGTTGTTGTACATAAGGAACCTGGAAGCAGTAGATTTGAAGTTCCTATACCCAAATGGCTCTCTGTTCTTCACATTATTTGTAGAGGCTAGCCATCTTTGTTTAGCTGCTGATAATGCTTCTTCCTGAATGTCCTGGAAGTATGCCTACCCATTCTGCACAATATCCTTGTGAATAGGTCCCAATTTGGATATCACCCCTTTTCATTGCATGAATTTCTTATGTTGGGTAAACAACTAGATGGGTTTAGTAGGTTCTCCTCTGACCCATAGATCTAGGCCATGCTCTCTTTTTTGAAAGGTTTTATAGGCCTTAGCCCATCTAGTTTGGTTTTTGGCAAAGGACAGAAATGCCTGGAACTGAACATCCCCTATGAAGGGGTTGAGGTTACTGTCCCTATCCTCCTCTAGAAAGAAATTGTGTAAATATAATTCACACAAAAAATGTTGGACCTACTCATCCTACTCATTACAACAGTGGAAAAGTTCCTCAATGGTTTTAAAAGTAGTGGGCTTCCCTACCCTGACAGCCTTGATTTTCAACAATAATTACCGTTCCACTAGGAATAAAGCATAGTTAGTGGTTAGTGCCCTGCAAGTCAATACATCTGAGTAAAGAGAGAAAACCATATTGGTTTGCTCTTTAGCTTGTTCCTCTTGCTCCTGTGCTTTCTTCACTTTTTTCCTTTCCTCCCTAAGTTGGGAAAAGGTTTTGTCCTCAGTTGCAGAAAGGTCTTTGAATCGCTTTAGTAGTGCCTGATGCTCCAGTAAGGGTACTACTTCCTTTTTACACTGGGCCAATTCATGCTAGACTTAAATTAGTTTGTTGTGAAGCTTATGATTGGCAAATTTTTCTACTAGGGGAGTGTAGGCAGGTGTTACCTCTGTTTAGGTCCCCTTATCTTATGTAAGTTTCAGATTAGTCTGCACAAAGACTTCAGCAGTGTATATCAAATCCGTTTGTACAGAGGCTTCAACTTTATCCATTAACTCAGTCTGTACAGAAACTTTAGCGGTATCTATTAAATCGATCTGTACAGAGGCTTCAGCATTGTCCATTAGGTCTGTTTGTACAGAAAATTCATTAGTATCTATTAAATCAATCTGCACAGAGGCTTCAACATTGTATATTAAATCAGCCTGTATAGAAATTTCAATAGTATCTACCGTTTGGGTAACAAAATATTTTTGGGTACCCATGGTAGCCCATTCCTTCTCAAGATTCCAAGCCTTGTTTTCTTCTTCCAACTATTTCCTTAGTTTTTTTATCATTTTTCTCAATTTATTGCACTTCCTACTCATTTTCCTTAACTTAATCTTAGCTGATTTTTCTTTTAGAAAATTTTTGGCTGGAGAAGGAGGATCAGTGGCTTCGGTTTCAAAAATGTTTGTGCCAGTTCTAAGGTTATCAGCAATGGTGTTTTCTTTAGGCATACAAGAGGTTATTTCAACATTATCGTCCTCACTGGGTGAAATAATATTTCCTTCAGGAATGTGGGGAACTATCTCAATGCTTGTGTTTTGTTCTAATAGAATAGTGTCCCCTGACTGGTTTCCAGCTTCAGATCTTCTCTTTGTCTGGTCTTCCCTACTCACCCATTCATTGTCAGAGGGAGATAAACCCTCAAAGCCTAGAAAGGATTTTTGTATGGCCAGAGCTGCTAGCTGTGGCAGACTAGTTCAATAGGTCTCTCTATTCCTCGGATTGTTCAGATGGGCTCCCAATTTCACGAGATGTTCTCATTTTCTCAAGTACTTGAGCCATTTCTTCTCCATAGTCTTGTAAGGGCATATTTGAGGGCTTGAAGATGGTGTATGGGATGGTCCCGCCTCATCTGGAAATTCAGAGGTGTTTTGTTGTAGTTGTAACCTTTCAGACCGTCTCCATTTTCCTAGTTATGTGGTCGCAACATAGGTTCTCTTCCCTCTTGCTCTCTTGGGTATGGTTATTCTAGGGAGTTCAATCTCTGCTCTGTCATGGTTTTCTTCAGGGGCAGGCAAGGCAGGATTAACAAAGTTGTCCCAAGTTATCTAATGTTTTCTTAACTCATGAATGATGTTCAATTTAATCAAGGCACGGTGACTGACAACGGCTTGGGGGTTTTTGGCTTTTCTAATTCTAACAGCAGTATTATGCAATACATAATTTAGGAAAAAGGGAAAATTAACTGAAATTTTTCGCTTGAGAATAGCTAATAGTTTAAGTTGGTGGGACTTTACCACATCCCGGTGTCTGTCACATGTGATATATCTTTGAATGAAGACTGCTAGTTCTTTCCAAGGTTGTTGCAAGGACGCATGATTAATACCTTTCCCTTTGCGTTCCAATGGTTCGCCTAGGTCTCGGTACACTGATATTTCTTCTTGTATAAGGACATGTTTTTTAGTCCATATTTCTCCTTCTATTGGTAGTCCGAAGACCTCAGCGGTGATTTCCTCGATGACCAGTATGATTCTTCCTCTGACTATGGTATGCCCTTCCCGCAGGTCTTACAGGAATTCAACTGATGTCTCTGTACTAAACCCTTGTAGTCTATGTAGATATGAAATCTAGCCAGCTTGCTGGAGAACGGTGCAAGCTCATTCTGAGACTTGGAAATTTGTGGGTTCATTGCAGAGAGAATTTCCACCCATGTCTACTGTGTTATTCGAACTAGTTTCTTCTTCTGTATGCATTTCTTTCGGCCATGTTGGTTAAAACGTTATAAACACTGCATGCGCTTATTTTTAAAATGTATATGTAACTTCATGTCGTAAATGAAATGATATTTTAGTCCCATCATTGTATCCAAATGAATTGGCGTGGGTAATTCGCATGCTTATTCATTATGGATATTCGTGCCCCCTCCATCAAGAAAAGGGCGTACACAGCCTTAAGCGCAAGAGAAGCAGAAAGATTGTAACAATCATGAATGCACATGAAGCAAAGGTCAGAATTTGATAATCATCACAACTATACATCCAGTGGAAATGACCGAAGAAGGGGGGAAAGCAGAGTAGCAATTATTATGAAAGGATGTCCTATTTTTATGGTGTAGCATGACAGAAGCATGACAGGGGATAGATTATGATTGGTGATGTCATCCCTCAATTCAACATGAAAAGATAATTCACTCATAGTTAATTATGCGAGTAGGTATTGATAACACTTATTCAAGTAGTGCATTTATTTCAGGAATGGATCAATAGGAAATAGGGCATATAAAATTAATTGGCTATTGTTAGAAAAATACTTCAATACCACAAGCAGAGCCATTGCAGACAGCAAGCATTCATAACCTCAATAGGGTTGCTATTTTAACCCGGAAATGAGCCAAAATCCTCTATTTAAAGGTATAAATTTTGCTTATTTTATGGAGATACCATTGTGTTAGTGTGGTGGCCAGATAGTCATAGTGCTATCACGGGGATTGTAACAGAGTGATCAGGCTGGCTCATGATGAGACCTCCTGTCCTTCAAGCAGTTTTAGCTGTCAATAAGGTCACTACCCTGGTGTGTTGGCCATTATGGGAATGTCACATGTTAAACCCTTATGATCATGGTAGGTTGGCTCGTGATGAGACCCCCTATTCTCTCTTAAAAATTTTCACATAGACATAATATTTTTCTTTTTGAAAAGTGGGAATTTTTCTTGTTTTATTGAGAGACCACTGAGCTGGTGTGGTGGCCAGATAGTCATAGTGCCATTCACGGGGATTGTAACAGAGTGATCAGGTCGGCTCTTTATGAGACCTCCCGTCCTTCAAGCAGTTTTAGCTGTCGAGAAGGTCATTACCCTAGTGTGTTGTCCATTGTGGGAATGTCACCTGTTAAACCCTTATGATCATGGCAGGTTGGCTTGTGATGAGACCCCCTATTCTCTCTTAAAAAATTTCTTATAGAAATAAATTTTTTTTTTATTTATACACGGAGAGAGGCTCATTAACTCCTTAAGAGTTAGGGATGGTGTGAGAAGTAAAAATAATGCCAATACAATTAATACTTTTTATTCCTATATCCTCATGTCAAGAAGAATTACTACTTGAGAGTGTAGAAAGATATACCAGCATAAGACTATGGAAAGTAATTGTGTGATAATATGTCTGAACAAGAGATATCCATCCCTTCATTACATAGATAAACCATGTCAGCTTCTGGAGTAGATATTTCCATCAAAATTTCAAAGGATCACAATATTAGTAATATAGCTACTTTTCTCCTCTTCATGTGCCAACTCCTTTCCAAAAATGGCTTTTATGGCAAGGATGCGTAAGGGGGGAGTGGATATTAGAAAATAAATCATCAAAAGACAAAAAAAAATTCTTAGAAAAGAAATCAGTTGTTTAAAAAAACACAGTCTTTCAATTGAATTGAACAACAGTTGTTCAATTCGATTGAACAACAACTATTCAATTGGATTGAACAGTATCTGTTCAAAGGTTTGAACATCAAAAAACAAAATCAGGCAAAAACAAAGTTGTTTAATTGAATTGAACGACAATTGTTCAATTCGATTGAACAACGACTATTCAAAATTTTGAACAGAAAAAATAAACACACTAAAAAACACAGTCGTTCAATTGAATTGAACAACAGCTATTCAATTTGATTGAACAACATCTGTTCAATTGGATTTAACAACAAAAAATACAAAATAAAGGAAAAGAGAAAAAGAAAAAAAAATGTAGTTGTGAGAATGAAAAATAGATGGAATGTACAACAATGAAAAAAAATTTAAATTGCAAGAAACATATATACAATATTTACAAGAGGAAATAAAAAAAATTTATGAACTTAAAGCTGCGGGGCCATCACCCCCTGCAGCTAAAATTTGGATGGTGGGATCATCACACACCTGCTGGTAGAAAGACTCTTTTGTATGTGGCTTATGATATAGGCGCACCTTGTGTCCATTGACTTGAAAGGTGAAACCATATCCATCTATGGTGGTCAAGGTAATGGTACCATTGTTGTGTACTTCCTGAATTTCGTATGGACCGAGCCACCTTGTTTGTAACTTACCTGGGAAGTCTTGGAATGCAGGGTGAGAGTGCCCAATCTCCCTTTGGTTGTCTTCTCTTGTAGGGTTGGAGGTTGTCATGCCCACTTAGCTCGTTGTTGTTGAATAATTGCGGTACATTACAAAGCAAGTAGTTGTGCTTCATCTAATTCATTTATTTTGTTGGAGTCTTCCTAAATTGGGCCTCGTCGAATCCGGTAGGCTACGGCAGATGCAATGGCCCAATCAGTGATGTGTTGAGGTTGTTTTAGTGAGAATTTTCTCAAGGAGTTTGTTGGTTCTTTCAACCTGCTCGTTCGCCTGCGGGTGGTAGGGAGAGGTGACCCTATGGGTGACATGGTGATTTTTCCGAGAGGTCGTGATTTTATTTCCCACAAACTATGCCCCTCCATCAATTATTACTTCTCGAGCTAAGCCGTACCGTAAAAATAGCTCAAAAATAAAATTGATCACAGAGTATTCTGTAGCTCTTGATAAAGCCATTGTTTCTACCCACTTCATCACATAATCTATGGCAACTAGTATGTAGGTCTTCTAATTTGATGGCGGGTTGAATGGTCCAACAAAGTCTAGTGCCCACCATTCGAAAGGTTCCACTACTAATTGTGGTTATAATGGCATTTCGTCAGATTTGCCAAGGTGGCCCATTCTTTGGAAACTATCGCAAGCTTGGACATATTTTTTTGCATCTTTAAAAATTGTAGGCCAATAATAAACCATTTGCAATACTTTGTGCCCCGTCCTACGATCTGAAAAATGGCCACCACATTGTTCATCATGACAGGCCCTTAGGATGTCATAAATATTGTCTTCTTGGATGCATCTACGTATATAGATATCAGCTCCTGTATGAAAAAGATATCCACCGATCCAGGAGAATCTAGCACTGCGTTGAAAAATTAGCTTCCATTCCTTTGATGTCAAGTGTCTTGGCAGATTTCCTACTGCCAGATAATTCGATACATCTGTATACCATGGCATTTTTACTGCTATAGTGAACAAATGCTCATCAGGGAACTGGTCATCCACCGCTAGTGGGCCATCTAACTTTGGAACTCTAGACAGGAAATCTGCAACTACGTTCTCTTTCCCTAGGTGGTATTTGATAGTTATGTCAAACTCTTGTAAAAGCAACAACCAACGAGTCACTCTTCCATTTGTAATATGTTTATTTGCTAAATATCTAATGGCAGAGTGATCAGTATATAGGAATACTTGATAACCAGTTATATAATGTCTAAATTTATTAATAGCATAAATGACATCCAAGAACTCTTTTTCAGTCACTATATAGTTTTATTCAGTAGGAGTGAGATTATTTCTAATATAGTAAATAGCATAGGCCTTTTTGTCTTCTTATTGATCGAGAATTTCCCCTATCGTTGTGTCGGATGCATCCGAGGAAATGTGCAAGGGCAGCTCCCAATTGGAGCCATGTAAGACTGGTGCAGTCGAGACTAGTTTCTTCAAATCTGAAAAAGCAGTGTCACATTTATCAAACCAATGGAATTCAACATTTCCAGTTAATGCATACAAGGGTGCAGCAATTTGTGAGAAATTATTTATAAACCTACGGTAGTACCCTGCATACCCAAGGAATCTACGTACCTTTTTCTGAGTACAAGGTGTGGCGAATAAAAGAATTGCCTCTATTTTTCTGGATCTAACTGTATTCCAGCTACATAGATGTAGTTCTCTAGGATTACTCCTTCGATCATCATCATGTGAAATTTTTTTTTTCTCAAACAAAATCTAGTAGCAATACATCGTTCCAATACTTTTTCTAGTGTTTGTTGTGCTTGATCAAAATCGTCTCCATATGGATTAAAGTCGTCCACGTAGATATCGAGTCCTTCATTTATTAAATCAGAAAAAAAGTTGAGTATGGCTCTTTGAAACATTGTTGGGGCATTGCATAACCCGAACAACAATACCCTATAGGAAAATGTACCCCAGGGGTAGGTAAAGGTTGTTTTGTCCTGGTCTTCAGGGGCTATCTGGATTTGATTGTAACCACTGAAACCATCAAGGAAATAAAAGAATTGTTTTCCTGCTAATGTATCAAGGGCCTGATCAATAAAAGGGAGGGGGAAGTGGTATTTCTGAGTTTCTTTATTCAGTTCTCTGTAATCCACACAGATTCACCACTTACCATTATTCTTAGGAAAAAATACAAGAGGAGAGACCCATTTGTTTTCTGAAATAGGATAAATGAAGTTTACATCTAGCAACTTTTGCAATTCATCTTTTAAAATGTCTTTCATATGCGGGTTTAACATCCGCTGAGGCCGCCGAATAGGCCAAGCATCCTTTTCAGTATAAATGTGATGTGTGCATAGTTGAGGATCTATACCCTTCATGTCTGGGTAGTCCCAAGCAAATGATCCCTTATATTTATATGAAAACTTAATGAGATTTTGTTGTTGGTTATTATTCAGACTACCATTGATATTTAAAACCTTTCTTAGCTCAATTTCAATTGGTATGATGTTGTGAATAGCAGTCGTGGGTATGTGTTTATTATCAACGTCTGCCAAGGGGTCTTCTTGTGCTTCATTATCAAGAACTGCTTTTAAAATTTTGCATTTTAAATTTTCAAAAGTATATGGTTGATTCATGAAGTTATTGACTACATCGTCTTCAGTTTGATCTTTGAATTGGAGTGCTTCAACTATTGTCAGTGGTGAACAGATGTTTTGTTCCCAGAATGTATGTGGTTTTTTGTGAATATTTACAATGGGAAGACTTGGTTTGGAAGGTGGGTATATGACAATATATTTTATGGCATCACCTCTAGCAATGGTCATTTTGCATGTCCGACAGCCTATGTAAGCATCGGCTGTTGCTAACCAAGGTTGTCCCAGTATCAGGGGGTGTCCATCTAACCTAATTTTGGGTTAGTAACTAAAAATTCTATTGGATACTCCCATGAGTCCATAGAAACCAGGATGTCCTATAATATACCTTTTGGTTTGATAACATATCTGTCAGCAAGTTCCAGCAAGGTAGATGTGGGTTCCAACATTGTTATACCTAACTTCTCGCAGGTTTCTGTAGTTAAGATGTTGATGTCTGCCCCCAAATCAACTAATGTGTTCGAAAAGGAGTGGCCAGATATTTGTACAGTAACTATGGGGTTCCCTAGATCCTCGTATTTTACGGGTGTTTCTTTACCCAAGAGTAATTCTGATAGTGCTCCCACTACATGAACAGTTGGTACAATTTTTTTATTTCCTCACCTGTTTTTTTCCGCACAGCTCTTTAATTATCTTGGCATAGATAGGAATGTCTTGTATAGCCTGCATAAGAGGAATTTTAATGCAAAGGTTTTTTAATTCCCCTAGGAGATAAAAATCTGAAGAGACTATTGGTTTAGGCAATGTTAATCTCTCAGGGAATGGAGGGGAGGAAATAATAAGGTTTTCATGGTATTTTTTGTCAACTGTGTCCCTCCTTGCTCTATCTCTATTTTTTCCATATTTTATTGTTTAGGTGCTGTCAGAATTTTAGACTCAAGTTGTGGTAGGGCCGTATCTTCTTCAGGTGAAATAACACATCCTGATCTCAGCCTAAGTTCATTACATTAATTTTGTTTAGTTTCAGGGTTTGGGTTTTCGACAATCTGGATTAACTGTTGGACCGCGTATTGCGCTGGTAATGTAGGTTGATTCTGATCCCCTATCCCCATCGATAAATTGGTCATTCCCGGGGTTCGTTGCTAGTTTTGAGAGCAATTTGTATTCTGTGAAGTGGAGGTAGGCCACTGGGACTGATATGGATTGTTTTGCCAGTAAGGGAGAGAACAAGGAAAATTTGACCAATTATTACCTGAAGAGGGTTGTGTCGGCCACGGAGGCATGGAAAATGATTGGGATGGACAGGAAAAAAGTTGATGGGCTCTTTCATGTTGTTGCAGGGTTCTATTGATTAAATTGTGGAGGAGAAAAGAACTGAGGTAGGGCTTGTGGCATACTTGGTCGTGCTTGCCACTGCAGACGTTGATTTATTATATATATTGGTTCTGTCTCTTCTTCTTCCACTTTAAAAACCATTTTCAACCCTGTAAGTGAAGGGCAATGGTCAGTGGCATGGTCCTTGGTACAAATAACACATGTTTGGACCATGTCTAATGGACATTCCCGCTGGCTATGCTTCTTCCGACAACATGGACAAAAGAGAGCCAAGTTATATCCTACTATAGCTTGCTTCTTCTTGGCTTGTAGGACATCTAGCTGCATTATGAGGGTGCCCAAGATATCAGTTTTAAAATCTTCCAAAAGATTGTCGAATTCTACTTTGGTCACGTTGCCACTGAACTATTTATAATTCCTTATAGTTGAATCCCGCCCAGTTGGCCTACTTCACGTACTACCTCGAGAACACATGATGCACAATGCAATAATCTCATCATATTCTTCTTGATAGATGTCCCATTTTCCCATTATATTAAGTGTTTCAACCCATTCTTATTTCATTCCTTTAATCATCGTTACTTTTAATATATCTTTAGACAGTGTAGTATATGGAGATCTTTTCAAATTATATTGAAATATTTCAACGTGTTCTTCTAATGTCTCATTGTCTCTTGCAGAAATATTGAAGATTTTGTCTTTTAGTTATCGAGTCCGGTAGTATTCTTGATATTTGTTAATAAAATATTTTTTCATCTAATCCCAACTATTAATGGTTCCTCCACCGAGCCCCATAAACCAACGCAATTTTGTCCCCTTCAAAGTAGAGGGAAATAATTTCAATTTCTCAGGGTCAGTGGTGTAGTCATATCCCCTACATAAGACATCAAATTCAAATAATAATGCATTCGAATCTTCCGAGGTCAGCCCATTGAAGGTGGGGATATTTTGTAGTGGAATGGCTTTCATAGGGGCATTTGCGGCCAGATCAACAATGGGATACTCAAGTGTTGATGTTTGCTTCTAGTTTTGGTTGTTTTCCATTTAATCAAATATATGCCAATAACCTTCAGGGATTTCTTGTTCTGGGGGAATAATTTGAGTGGAATTAGGGAGTGGATTTGGAGGAGGTCTTACAACACTTCCCCGATCTCGGATACTGGGTGTCTCTGTCTCAACCACTCTCTCAAGGGATCCAGGCTCTGGAGTTTTTACTTGTACTACGTTGTTGGTTTCTCCCTCTCCTTCCTACAAATTGCAAGAATTTCCCTCTCTTGAAGGGTTAGGACTTACGTGCTGAGCAGGTTGAAGGCTTTGTTTAGACCCCTTTGTTTCACTGTGAATATCGGCGTGGGCTATATATGGTGAGGCTGCTGCCTGAGGGACTATAGTAGGACTCTTAGTAGGAATGGTTATAGGTCCTACGAATGCCTGGGATTTATCCTTCTTAATGATTTCGTCTATATACGTTGTTCTACCAAGGACCACCGATCCTTTGGGTTTTGTGGATTTAAGTGGGGGATTTTGATCTAATTCTATCTTTTTCTTCCTAGTCATAAAACAAGAACACCTATCCTACTAACCTCTGCACAATTTCTAAGAAGCGGGCTGGAGAGCAAGCGTTTTTCTTGCTGGCACGCGGGTTCTTACCTCTCATTTTCAATACCCAATTCTTTCACAGCAAAAGGAAAAAGAAATAAAGGACATCACTCTTAAACACTCTCCCCGACAACGGTGCCAAAATGTTGGGTCATGAAGGTGACTATTTTAGAGGTAACCTTAATTATCAACCCAGGGCAAGTCTTTTTATTTCAAGAGTGTAAGAAAAATATATGTAAGTGACATCGGAGGTTAACTACTCTAAATCATTATAAGGAAGATTGTTTAATTCTCGATGTTCAATCAAACAAACTTGAAAGTGAATTATGAAATACTTCAAACTATTCAAAGGAGCTAATTCTATTCTAAGCTTATGCAAAAATAACTACTCAAGACTGAAAAAGAATATATTTCAATTAAACATCACGCTTTGATGAATTGAACAACTACCTTAATAAATTGAACAACAATACTAATAAATTGAACAACAATCAATTATTCTAGATTTTGCAATGGAATTATCTTTTAATCACTAATAGTATTCTTCAGAATTAATTATCAACCAAGCGCTCATAATTATGATGAAAATATCCAAAAATTAACTACACATAGAATTGAACAACAACCGTGATAAAACTAGTCTAACAATTTGTAAAATCATTGATTCTAGATAAGAGGACATGAATGATAAATCTAGTCTAGCGAAAAGGAAACTATGACATCTCACGCTTTCAATTAACCAATTAAATGATAATGTTATGGAATGTAATGAATAACTAGAAATGAAAATTCTGTAAATAAACATATAGCACAGAAGTAGTAGGAGAACCCCTAGGGCTGGGCCCAAAGCCACTAGAAGCCTACTGCTAAGGAATACTCAGAGGTTGTTTATTCCAAAAACATCAAATTCTTCATTAATCCACAGAGAAATACATTAGTAAAAACTTAACGATTCTATCTTAATACGTTCATTACAGGAAGATTATATTACAGTAATTGTCCTTCGTCTTGTTCATCTTCGAAATTTTATAGCTTAAAGGCAAATTCAAAAGTAGTAACAAATCCTTCTCATTATGAGACCCTGCTAATTCATGGCTATCGACTAAGCACTCCAAGAGTGGGCGTGCCTCTACATTTTCTAGTGATTCATAGGAGCCGATATGATTCCGTTCACCTTCCTTGTATGTTGTCTTTTGGTCATCTGGTCAGCATTTTGGTTGTTTTGCTTCCTTATCAATAAAGATAGTGGCAAATCAATTTTTACGTTATTAAAAGCTCCTTTTATCATTAGTCGAATCTGCCTTATTTTTTCATTATTTTCCTTTACTTTATTGCTAAGATGAAGGGAGAATATATAAAATTACATGACAAATTGTGGTAAAGATAGGGGTGAAACGTACCTTCTTCTTGGCCCAACAGCAATGATGGTAGCAACCAAGGAGAAAGTAGCAAAATTTCTGAGGGAGAATGTGTTTTACAAGTTTGGTTACCCCAGAGAAATAGTCACTAATCAGGGAGCACAATTCACCTCTCACCTCATTGATAATATTTTGAGGAAGCACAAGATTCAGCATAGAACTTCGACTACCTATCACCCTCAGGCGAATGGCTAAGTAGAAGTAACTAACAGAGATTTAGAGAGCATCCTCACCAAGGTTGTGAGAAGTAGCAAAAAATGTTGGGCAAACAGATTGGTGGAAGCTACTTGGGCCTACAACACTACTTAGAAGACAACAACAGAATTCACTCCCTATGAACTAGTCTATGGTAAGAAGGCTCTACTTTCAGTTGAGTTTGAATGGTAGATGAATTAAATCTAGATCTATCAAATGCCCAAAAACAGTGGTTGCTACAACTAAATGGATTGGATGAATTCAGAATGCAAGCACTTCTTCACACAGAGGTAGTTCAGTTGCAAAGGAAGGTTATGCGTGACAAGAACATCAAATAAAAAACCTTCCAAGAAGGAGATTGGGCTTTGTAGTAGGTTTAAAGATTTCAAAGGCAAGATGATGACAAGATGGTTGGGACCTTACACAGTGGAAAAATATTTTGATAATGGCATAGTTAAAATCAGAACCATAGATGAGGAAGGAATCCCCTTGCTTGTCAATGGTCACAGAGTTAAAATTTACAAGAAGCCTTTGTCAAGGGAAGAGTTCGTAAATCCAATAAGAAGAGAGGTGTATGTGATGGGAAACTCCATATTTTCCCACACCTCCTAAAAAAAAAATAATAAATAATAAAGATCCATGGGTGAAAACCTCTCTGAGGCACCCAAGGCAAGTTTGTGGGTTGAAAACCTCAATGGAGGCAGCTCACTTGCTCAAAAAAGAAAAAAAGAGAAGAAAGAAGAAAAGAGAATAAATAATATCCATGGGTGAAAACCTCTCTGAGGTGCCCACGGCAAGTCTATGGGTTGAAAACCTCCATGGAGGCAACCCACTTGTTTTCAAAAAAAAAAAAGAGAAAAAAAAAAAAAAAAAACAAAAAAATTACATTTGCATCTTTGTGTTTGTTGTGTTTGTTGTTTTGCAGGTCATTAATGATTTTGGAAACACAAGGAAGCATTCATCTTATTTTCCCTTCTTCTATTTTACCATCCATCCCATCATTCACTCCATTCACTTCCATAACTTCCTCCATCACCTCCATACACCACATTCCTCCATTCCTGAGCACAATGTAGCAAGGGAAGCAAGACACAGAATGCTACAGACATCAAGGAATTTCTACAGCGTAGACATTTGTTCTTGAACATCAAGAAAAACAAGGGAGGAGCTCATGAAGTAGACCCCATGAAAGACAAGAGTGCCACCCATGGCATCTAGATCACCCCCCATGCAGCATCTACAACAGGAAGGAACATCAAGGAAAGATCAGCAACTCACTCAGAAAGTTGCTCATTCAGCGAGATACTCACTCAAAGAACAAAAAATAGTGAAGAACGCAGCATCTAAAAGGCTTGTTTCCTCAATCCAAATCCTAAAAACACCTTGGAAATTACAAGTAAACTCAAGTATAGCTTCTCACCCCTTGCTATGCATCCATAATATCCATAAATAATTAAATTTGTAGACTTAGAGTTTAAGGGGTAGAAAGGTGGCCAGTTAGCTTGGCCACCATCACAAAGTATGACTAGGGAGAACTGCAAAGTCACGCCACCTGGGCATGCAAAAATAAAGAATTTAAATCAAGTGGAGTAGAGGATAACGAGGGGAGGGCACACGCAGTCTATAATGAATTAACAGGGAGAAGGAAACAACTGCCTACAACAGAAGCTGGAGCCGAGTCGAGTTACATAAGTGCTCCAAAATTAGTTGCACAATCTAGTAAAAAAGAGAACTTGTCTCATCCAAACCAATAAATTAAAAAATAATTAAGGGGATAGATACTGACGGAAGCTGTAGCACAGTAGTACCTAGAGCGGGCTACATATTTGAACAGTGTGCAACAGCAGCAGCAGAACAACGTCACCCTACCCATGACCTGGTCCTCTCTTGTAAATATGAGCAGGGAAGATTTTATAAGGACTAAATCCCCACTTTCCACTCCTAAGCCCTGTTTCATGTGTTAAGCCCTCCATTATCCTCTTTAGCCCTTTTCTTTCCTCCAAGCTGCAAAATCAACACTTTTTCAATTAGGATTAAGTCATGGATAGCTTAGTTGCATGGGCAGAAGCATGGTACATAGACCATAGGATAAATAGAGTGCATTTAGCCATTTGGCCAAGTTAAGTTTGGTTTAGAATTAGTTTCCTTTCTGCCATTCATTTTCAGCAAGTTAAATTAGTTTCCTTTCTGTCATTTCTTTTCTGCAAATTAAATTAGTTTCATTCTTGTCATTTCTTTCCATCAATTTAGTTTAGTTTCCTTTCTTTCATTTCCTTCCAGCAATTTACTTTCCAGTTCTTACAATAGTTTAAAAAAAATCACCCTTTTGAGCAGAAGAGGATGACATGAAAATATTGCATCTGTTGTGTATATATCACTTTCACCTCCAAGTTTGTATGAACCCCGGGTTGATAAAGTAAAGTAGGCAGCCCTTGGGAGTTTCAACACTCCTTGTGCAATACCAGGGCTCACTAGAAAGATGTGCATTTTTTTATGCCTAAGTCTACCTCTCCTCACCTCCTCCCCATTTACTTCTCTCGCTCCACCCCCTCATGCCCATATATTCTAGTCTCACATATATCCTAAATTTTCCTATCTCTCTCCCTTATTCATCCACCTTTTAACATTATGTATATAATTTATTTTCAGGGATGTTTCATACCATGAAATTTGGAGAAGGTCGAAAAAATAACTGAAGGTATGTTTGGTAAAATAATTATATTTATTTCACTATAATTTTGGATATATACCCTATGGAAGTTAGGTTTTGTGAATGGTCCTAAAATAAGTGAACTTGGAACTTTTGTTATAATTCATTTTTTGGGAAGAATCGGACCATGAAATTTTGGGAATGTTGAGAAAATAATTCAATGTATGTCTAATTAAAATTCCATATTCTAGTTCACTACAATTTTAGATATATGCCTTATGGATTAGGCCTTGTGAATGGTATGAAATAATTTTTAAAAGAGTGATTATGGAATTTTTCGCTATAATTATTTTTTTGGGACACTTCATATTGTGAATTTTTTTAGAAATATGAGGAGACATATTGAAGTGACTCAAATAAAAACTCCATAATTAAATATAATTATTTGGACATATGACATGCTATAGAATCTTGCTCTTTGGAAGAGGCCAAACATTAGAAATTTTTTGGAAAGTTACCACACAAACAAAGAGATTGGTGTCTCTTATAAGTCAATGCTTAAGGTTGGGGATTGGTGTCTCCAACAAATTAGTGTCTAGGATATTTGGAAGAGTATGTTGATACCTACCATGGTTTTTTCTAGTGGGAATTGGTGTCTCCAGTAGGTTGGAGCCTAAAAATATTTGTAACATTAGGTCAGTGCCTACAAAGAATTATACAAATAAGTTTTGAGGTTTTCTCCCGAAATAATATCAACATATATCTTGTGTTCCATGTTCTACATCCAATATATCTAATATGTGATTATTTTCTTTTGGTTCATGAATTTTTAAATAATTAAAAACATGTCTTATACTAATTCACCCCCGTGCCTTAGTATAAATGTGTGCTCAATAATTCTCACTACCACCTGAAAATTTTGAAATGAAAATAACATGCATGCACTCTAGGACATGCATTTGCTCTAGAAGCATGCATGCACTCTAGAAATATGTTCATGTTTGTATGCCTAAGTCTACCTATCCTCACCTCCTCCCCATTTACCTTTCTCTCTCCACCCCCTCATTCCCTAGTATAACAAATATCCTAAAGTTTCCTATCTCCCTCCCTTATCCATCAACCTTTTACCTCTTCACACCTCCCTCTCCTATGCATCTCTTGCACCACCCCCTCATACCCACCTCCCCTTGTCACACCTACCTACCCATATTTTTGGAATCATGATTTCTGTTAGACCAAAACCCGCAAGCGTTAGTCTCCACTACAATCACCAGAGTTAGGATCCACAAGAGGCAGTTAGTCCATGTCACGAAACACACGGGGAGTGTTGAACCCAATTTCCAACAATCTCCCACCCAACGCAAGCCGGGTGAGTTTCGAACTCGAGACCTGTGGCTCTGATACCACTTGTTGGAATCACAATTTCCATTAGACCAAAACCTGTAAGCATTAGTCTCCGCTACAATTGCCAGAGTTAGGATCCACGAGAGGCGGTTAGTTCATGTCACGAAACACACGGGGAGCGTTGAACCCAATGTCCAACACATATTCTCACCCCTCCCCCTTTTCCACCCATAAACATAGACCTACCCTATTTTCCCACATCTTATACCAACCCTCATTGCATAAACCCCATATACACTCCATCCCCACCTTCTCCTATCCCACCACATCGCCCCTTCCCCTCTACCCAACCCTTTCTTCCTCCCCTCCTCTTCAACGCCCCATTCATCTTGCCTCACACTCCCCCTTAGCTCCTTCCAGATATCCTTCATGCCCACCACTCTCCCTCCCCTACCTATATGCCCTTCTCCTTTTCTCACCTCTCCCCCTTTTCCTTTCTCATGCCTACCTCTTCTAGTCTCATCTATCTCCCTTTATTCTCCACTCAAACTTTTCCTTCCATTACCATCCACATTCCCTCTCTTATCACCTTTTATCCCAACCTTATGATGAATTTTCCCTCCTTTCCTTCATGACCACTACTCCCCATCCCCTACCCATTTTCCTTTTTCCTCTTATCACCTCCATAGTCCACCACATCCCCCATTCCACTCTAGATCTCCTTTATCTCTCTCCCCCTCCCCCTTCATTTTGCTACCCTATCACCATTGGCTTCTCCATACTTTCCTTTATCGAGCTTTCACCTCTTCTCACCTCCCTGTTAGGATATTTAGACACTCAGGAGTTTGTTAAGTTTAACTTGGTCTAATGTGTCTATTAGGTAAAAATGTGTTTCTTAGTGTGTTTCTTTAGTATGTATTAGTTGCATTGTAATCTAATTGTCACAATATATTTTATACATAGAGTGATCTAACGATTCATAGTCTCATTGGTACTAACAACTATTTATATGTGACTTAACACTCAATTGGTCCATGATCTTTGCTTAAAGAGAATCGAGGGTTGTGGTTTATGATTGATAATGAGAAATCCCTTATGTAAAAAAAAATTGCATTAATATAATTTCCTTAAGTTGCCACATTGGTTAGGGCCATGGATTGTTTCCCTATTATAAGGTTTAAACCGCATAAAAACCTTCTCCTCTTGAAGTTTCTGATGTATTTTTAGGCCAACCATACTTTTGGAAGCATCATGTCGTGTATGATTATAGGCCTCGCATTGTTATTATCTATTTGGGTAATAAGTTACACAAGATACCATAGGTAGCCCTGCCTACTGGAATTTGTTTGATCTCTACTAAGAAATGTAGTAAGATCATCTCCCAGACCAGGAATTTTTTTTTCTTTCTGATTCGCTCTCAAAGAAAGGGGAATATTGTAGCCATATCCATGGCCCCCTAGAAGGGTTCCTCCACACAACAGAATCAGGTGGATATGGTCATGGAAGAATACAGGGACATATTCTCCTCATCCGCAAGGGTACCCTTGCATTTTCAGGTCAAGTATTTGATCGATTTGATTCTCAGAGAACCTCTACCCAACGAGTTGATATATCGCCACTCCATTTTGGAAAATGAAGAGATAAGGCAGAAAATTTAGGATTTGCTGCAAAAAGGCAACATCCGACCAAGTTCCTCGTCTTGTGGGAGCCTGATTATACTTGTACAGAAGAAGGATGGAACCGAGAGGCTCTGTATTGATTATCAGGCACTAAAAAAAATCATTGTCAGGAATAGGTATCCAATCCCACAGATTAATTACCTTATGGACCAACTCAAGGAGGCCAATTATTTCAGCAAGATCAATTTGAAGTCTGGCTATCACCAGGTTCCAATAGAGCTCACATATGTATGGAATGCCACCTTCAAATCCAAGGAAGCCCTTTTTGAATGGTTGGTTATGCCCTTTAGGTTGACAAATTCCCCTGTTAATTTTATGAGGCTAATGGATGTCATCTTGCAGCCCTTCACTAACTCATTTTTGGTTGTTTATCTGGATGACATCCTCATCTTAATAAAGGTTTGGGAATAATACTTGCAACACATTCGACATGCCCTTAAAACCCTTCGGCAGCATAAACTGTGTGCGAACTTGGAGAAATGAACCTTTGGAATGAGCCAAGTCCAATATATGGGTTACATCATAGATGACTGTGTGGCATGTATGTGGATCCAAATAAGATCCAATTCATCCAAGATTGGCCAGCCCCGACCACTCTAACAGAGCTTTGAAGCTTTTTTGGCCTAGAGTTTCGTGTTGGGATTCTCCCATATCACTTGGACTTTGAGGTAGATTACTAAGGGTGATACAAAAGAAAATTTTTCCTGGTTTGAATCCCAACAGAAGGAATTCCTTGAGTTGTAGCACCACCTCTTCTCTGCACCGGTACTCACACTACCAGACTTGCAGCAGCCATTTTAAATTGAGACATACGCCTCTGACTATGTTATTGGTGCAGTCCACACCCAGCACAGGCATCCAATGACCTATCATAGTGAGACACTTTCTGATACAATTCGGAAGTACCCCACCTATGATAAAGAGATGTATTCCATCGTGTAGGCTTGCTGGAAATGGTAGCATTACATTCGGGGGAAGGAGACGGTCATCCACATCGATCACCAACCTCTTCAGTTTATACAGATACAAGGGAAGTTGCAGAATGATCACCATCAAAAGCGGTCTACATATCTACAACAATTCCACTTGAACATTAAATAAAAAAAGGGAAGCACCAATCATGTTGCATATTGCCTCAGTCGACCCCCAGTTGTAACACTAACTATTGTTCTCAACTCTTGTGGCCACGTGACCTCTATATGGCCGCAACTAAACAAAAATGATCCAGAGTTCACCTCCACATATCAGATGCTAGTAGATGGAAAGAAAGCTCCTAATTTCCACCTCCAGGATGAATTATTATGCTACTTGGGCTACCTTTATTTACTTTGAGTGAGCGTGCCAAGATAATTTGGGAGGCACACTACAGTCAAGTCACAGGACACTTTGGTGTGAATGTGGTTATACTACAAAAGTAATTTTATTGGCCAAAACTTTGACTAGATGTGGAAAATATATCAGATCCTTCACTTCGTGTGTCATCGCCAAGACAAACATTAAGACATAAGGCCTATACACTCGTCTGCCTACTCCCATACAGATGTGGGAATCCATCTTCATGGACTATATGCATGGCCTCCCTTCTACCAAGCATGGTAATGACTATGTATTTGTAGTCGTGGACATATTTTCTTAGATGGCTATATTAGCGACATGAAAGAAGAGTATCACAACATAGGACACTGCCAAACTCTTCTTTGAATGAGTGTGGGTATATTTTTGGATCCCACAAACCATTATATGAGATCAAGATATAAGGTTCCTGAGCACATTCTAGTCAAGCCTCTAGACACTATTAGACACCAAGCTCACCAAGTATACTACATTCCATCCCCATACTGATGGCCAGATAGAGGTTTTCAATGGGATGATAGTGCGCATACTCCGCATGTACAACTCCAAGAATCTATGAACTTGGGATGAGAGCCTCCCCTAAATTCAACATATTTATAACAGAGCTCTCCATAGCTTGACTAGTTGAAATCGCTTTCAAGTGGGTCTAGGATTTCAACCATTGTGTCTGATTGATGTTGTCAAATCATGTGAATACACAAATAGAATCCACACATGTATTTTCTGAGGTTGGTAAAGTGACCATATTTATTGAACATATCCAACACGTCTGCCAACAGGTTCTCGACATACTGGAGAATTCCAATGCCAAGTACAAGCAGCAACATGATCAACACTGAGTGCCACACAAGTTTCATGTGTGTGACAAAGTTTGGTTGCATTTGCAGAAAGAACGTCTAACTGGAGCTCATCGAAAACTTAGACAACTCTGATATGGGCCTTACACCATTATCAAGGCTATGGGATATAATGATTTTAAGCTCACCATTCCCCCATTCCTTTTCCTGTGCCCAGTGTTCAATGTGAACCATGTTCGGCCATACTTTCCACCATTATTGGACACATCATACATTGCAGAACAACTCACACCAACATAGCTAAACCCTGACTACATGGAATATGCCACAACTGATCATATCATGGACACATAGATTAAGAAAACTCACCAAAATAATATCCATCTATATCGGGTTATCAAAGCTGGCAAACTCCTACACCAAGACAAGTGGCTCACTAGGGACCAAGTTCAGCAGAAGTTTCCTCATCTCATGGAGGAACTCAATGCAATGGGAACCATTTCTTCCTAAGGGGGGAGGACTGATCCAAGTGGATATTGGTGGTCACCCACCTATTCCACTTGGACCCCCACAATTGTTTCTTTCAGTGTTTCAGTTTCCTTAATTGTAGCATAGTTTACTATTTTTGGTAGTTTTTCGGGTTCTGAACTTCTGGAGCCATTTTGTGGCCCTAAACAATGTCTTTCAGAAAAATTCGGGCCAAATAGAAACTTTTACCCAACTTAGCCACTTAATTCCTCAGATAGATATTTCTAACAATATTATGCATGTAAAAAAGAGATCGTATGCCAAAGTTACATCCTCGGGAAGTTGTTGTACCAATTTACCCAAACAGGGCCCATAATTTTGGTGCTTCATCTACTAGGGTTAGGTTTTTGGATGCTTAGGGTTTTCCATTTTTTCTCATTAATAAATTGGCCTTCAAGCCTCATTGTAACATATTTTTGAGGCATGTCACAACCACATCTCTTCTCAAATATAAACTACCATCGCACGAGCTAGTTTATTTCCATTGTGTGTAAGCATATTTCAATCTTTGATTTTAATGAAATGAAGTTATATTTCTGTTGCATATATGTTTCCATGTTTATATTTGTATTCTATTGTGTTCCTGCATAAATTTGGATCTGTGGTATCAGAGTGATCTACTCTTTCTTTGTTTTTATTTTCATCTCCCCAACAAGGTCAGGGTATAAGGAGTTAGGGCTCGATCTGGTTGAACCCTTGCAAGATCAGCCTCACAAACCCCAACTACATCCCATGGAGGATGAAAATAAATATGAGGGAGAAAGATATATTATAAAAATATTACTCAAGGAGGCCCTCGAGAAATAGAGGAATGTGATGATGGACAACTTTTCCTAGGTCCTTCGGCGAATTCCCACAGGCAATGCAACTTCATCTGGTAGCCACTCTAAAGGCACCACTCCCTTTAAGGTACAATTAAACATTGAAATTCCCACATTTCAAGGCTAGATAGATGCAGATGTCATCGATAAATGGTTAAATCAGTTGGAAGGATATTTTTTGTTCATGATTTTTCCAATAGGGAAATATCACTTTTGCACTCTTGAAAGCCTCCTCCCACATCAAGGACTAGTGGGAAACCTACTGTTAACAGAAGAATGAGGGGGAACTCTCACTATTCTCGGTCACACCCACTTGGAATGCTTTTCAATATTCCATTAACGAACAATACTACATGTTCAAGAGCTATAAAGACAAGTACATACAATGGATTATGTTGAGGTAGTATAGGGATCAAGATGTGCATGAGCTTACAAATATTTTCCATACCCCACACACAAAGTTGGGTATCAAATATTCTGAGAAACATCTGGTTCTCAAGTACCACCTTTGTTTGCACAAATACATTCAAGAGGAAATGGAGTTCCTAGACATCTCCTCGCTTGGTGCAACATACCAATATGCTGCCAAAATTGAGCGAAAATTCAAGTAGAAGAAGCGAGACTTTGGATCGACGAACCCAAGTAGAACAAACGCATCCCCCAACCATAGAGAAAAGGATAGAGCCCGAATGTAAGGCCCTAGGTAAACTCCTCGAAGCCACAATCCAAGGGTGAAGGGAAGGCAAAGAAGGACATCGACAAATGGTGTGAGTTCCTTAAAATCCCCACTCACAACACGCATGAATGTCGTGTGTTAGTGTCAGTATTTGCATACTTCCACCAGGGATCAAAACAGAATTTTATGTGCATCTTAGGTGTCCCATTTTGAATAATTTTTTCATCATTCCATTAGGTCATGTTATAAAAATTTTCCACTGGTGGTTTTCCTGGTCAAATAAGCTTCCCTCTCCCTCAGAAGATCATATTGGCTAACTCATTCTCATGTCTCCTTGAGCATAATAATACCTATGGAAATTCTTTGTTCACTTGGAAGTCTTTAAAGT
This sequence comes from Pinus albicaulis, assembly GCA_034641835.2. Taxonomy (NCBI): domain Eukaryota; kingdom Viridiplantae; phylum Streptophyta; class Pinopsida; order Pinales; family Pinaceae; genus Pinus; species Pinus albicaulis. The sequence goes on along the minus strand of CM076576.1, from coordinate 416,496,983 downwards.
CAAAGGTCAAAGTCTCATTCAAAAGTCAGGTCAAAAAGCAGTCCCATTAGGTCATAGGGTAAAAATTATGAAGATTGGTCATTTCACCATCAAATTCATATTTTGAAGGAGTAGTAATAGTCAAATTTTCTCAACAATTTAAGGTTCTAAAATATCATTTCCAAGTAAGTGGTTTTTTTTTTACCATATTTGTCTCTCAGTTGTGCTTGGAAAGCTCATTTCCCTCTCCTAGGGTTTTGAGGGCATTTTTCTTGATATCATGACTTCCATGGTTAAATAATCAACAAGACTTGTATCTCGATGCTCTTACACTTTCCCCTATCATTAATATATCTTACTAAACACTTCCCATCACTCTTATCCCTCAAAATCATCATTTTTCCACAAACCCTAGTCTATTGCTACAATTTGACACTTTTCGAGAATAGGCATGTGTTTTTCCCCTTTGGACCTCTTCCCCTCACTCAATCCTTGAAATTAAACTTTCCCATACTCTGTAACATCTATCCCTATCCCCCAAAATTCCCCCAAGAATTTAGACAGCCCATAACCCCTTCATTCCCCTCCCTCTACAAGGCAGTCCTAAAACCCCCTGTTTTGCTTGAACCAAACCCTAATTTCCTTTCCTACTGAGCTACGGTTTGCTATGTAATTAGAGACATATGAGGAGGCATAAGGGAGTTAATTTTAGAAATTATTAATCCATCCTAACTCATAAACATCAGGCCTCCATTATTTTTCAAGAAATCATTCTAAGGAACAAATCATTTGCCACACACAAGGCCAGTTTTGCTTCAAACTATGTTTCCGACTAAACAGAGATGAATTTGATTAAAGTGAGAGAGGTTTTTGTCCCTCATAGGTCAATAAAGAAAACCCTTCTTCATATTTTATACAGGTGTCATGGTTTTAGAGAAATTTAAAAAATACAGGTGCCACAGGAGAATTATTGCACTTATAGAGTGACCTTGGGAAAATCAAGTTTCTCATAGCTGGAGTGTCCAAATGACTTTCTTGATGAGTCAAACGATAAATAGATAGAGAAAAATTTCCAATGAGCTATCATGAGCTCAATTTGGAGTTGAGGAAAGCCTCCAAAAGTTGCCTACACCAACACTCTGCATTTTTTCACCTTCATTCAGCACCTTTTTTACCAAGAAAATGAACTCCAAAAAGAAAGAAAGAAAATGTATATTTGGAAAGTAGACAGGATACGATTTCCAACGAGCTATCCTGGGCTTAATTTGGACACTGGGAAGGCCTCCAAATGTGGTCTGCAAAACAGTGCTTCTTGGCACTTCACATTTAAAGTGGCATTGTGCGTTTACCCAGTCACGCTGCGAGTTTACCCTGAAATCCAACAGTGATTAACACAGGCATTGTGCATTTGGAGATTTGAGCTTCACGTTCATCCTGGCATTGTGCTCTTACCCAGAAACGATGTGCGTTTACATAGTGGCTGTTTTGAAGGTTGTCACCATTTCCATCCAACTCTGGTTTCCTCATAAATTTCTCCAAGGAGTTTTTTATCAGTAAGTGGACATAAAATACCTCTCTTTTCACATGTTTGTTGTTCCTTTAAAGAGTTGAAAGTGTCATAGCTTATGAAACCCTAGTTTTATTTCATTATAATTTTTCATAAACCATATCTTTGTTCACCTCCCTAAACTCATATCAGTCATGAGCATGGTAATCCCTGGGTTTTCATTAACCTAGGTTTTCTATTTACACTCATTTCCTTCATCCATCCAAGCTAGTCATCTCATCGCCTTCTCCCTTCATATCATTCCAATTTTTACCCTAGGGTTTCCTAAGTCAAAATTCAAAGATGTCTGAAGAAGAAGATAAAGGTGTTGGTGAGGCACAAATACCAAGGAGAAATGACCACAAAGGAGGGAAAATTAATAGATTTGAACCAATAACTACAGGGGAACTCATGGCCTCTCCTCTCACTATATCTTGTTTCAAGCATGTTGGTTGTTTTGAGTTTTGTGAGAGGGTGTAGCAGATTCAATATCACTCTCAGTTGACAAGGTTATTCATCACAAACCTTCATGATAAGCAGGTCACTCTTGCTGGGGTTATTTTTGAGATGTCCACCGATGCCATTGCAACTACTAAAAGGATCCCTGGTGTGGGAGAGAGATGGTTTAAACAATAAAACCTTGATCTAAGCAATTATGAACCATACCTCAACCCTAGATACAAGGATGACAAGAAGTCAATTTTCCATTTCTCTCATCTCCTTGACTGATATGTTCATATGATGAAAATAATCATGAAGTACCTCACTTGTGAGGGGAGGTTTTCTCGACTCTATTCATACCATATCTGACTCCTCATGCACTTCACCAGATTCAGAATGTTTCACCTACCTTACTATTTCTTTCGTAGCATTGACAATATGGCATTCATTGTGCAAAAAATGGATTATAATCATCAAATACAAAGTCTTTTTCATCACTCCCTCATCAAGATGTTGGTCATGCATCGGCTGGAGCAAAATAATATCCCATGGGACACTTCCATTGCAAATGAAGTTTTCACTACCCCACCTAGTCATCATGAGCCAAATATCCCTTCATCATCTCATCATCCCATTCCCACTTCTCCATCTCAACCTATTTCTCATACATCATCACATAATCAGATCCATTCACCTCATGTTGCTCCTTCTTCTTCACCTTTTTATAACCCTTCATCATCCCATCATGATACTGGAGCATCAGGCAGTGAAAGGGACATTGAGGCAACTTCGGCTAATGTGGCTGATGTTGATCCATTTCCCAAGACCTATTAGAGAGGCCACATGCATGTGTTTGCTTCACATGGTGTGAAAGGGGCCATGCTTTCTTCATCAGCAAAATAGGTAGACAAGGGCAAGGAAAAGGCTACAGAGCCTATCATTGATGAGTAGGAGGACAAGCATGAAACTCAATAGAAGTTTCAGCTAATTGACCTTGATGATGAGGATGAGGTTAGAATTACTAATGCATTGATTAGAAGCAAAGAGGAAAATATTAGTGAGCTCCAAGCTAATCTTGACAGAGAATGGTATGTAATTGACTTTCTTGAGCAGGAAAATCAGTAGCTGAAGACCAAGCAGATCATCAGTGAGGTCAGGACCATCAAAGCTCAAAAAGAGGCAGGGAAGGTTGAGGCTTTGTTGGAGGAAACCTTGGGAAGATTTTATGAGCTTGATGATGAGGAGGATCAGCCTCTAAGATAGATACCAAAGACAATGGGGCTTAAGAGAGCTCTAGCCCGTGAGAGATGGAAAGAGGCTGAGTTAGCAGAGCAGCTCACTCTAAGTGAGTTGTTGGCCCTTGAGATTAGTAGAGATAGAGAATCATGGCTTGATAGAGCCAATTTGAATTTGTAAAGCTTATTGGAGAAGGCAAAAAGGGACAATGATATTCAGGGGAAGATGGAAAAGCACTATGTCATGAGAAACAAGATTGCAAGGGCCAAGCTCAAACGAGCCCATACAAAGATTCAAGCCTTGACTGAGAAAAAGGAGAAGGATAGGTTAGACATAATTTTTGAGGTGTCTCTTCATGCATCCAGCCCTTGATCAGCAAGTAACCTCACAATTTTGGACAAATTTTGGCACATTTGACACTTTAGTGCAAATTTTTGTTTTTCGGCAATTTTGAAAAACAGAAATTTTGCTAAATGCGTAGCGCCACTGGTGTTGCGCTCTTTTTTAGGGCATCCGATTAAAAAATGGCCGCCACCATCATATTCAGAATGATGAGGACATTAAATCCAGCAATTTTCAGAATATTTGGAGGAGAACTGGTCCCTCAAAAAGCCAAAACACCACCAAAAAAACATGTTTCTGCCCTTGTTTTTTCCTTGGTGCTGCACGTTTACCAGTCTTGGGAGAACAGGTTTTTGACATGGAATATGGACACCATTTTGGAAAATGGAGGAATATTTGGAAACTAGACTCAGATCGCTTTCCAATGAGCTATCATGGAGATTATTTGGACATCGGGAAGGCCTCCAAAAGTTAACTGCAAGACAGGATATTTTTTCTATCATGGCGCTACGCGTTTACCAAGAAAATGTAGTTTTCATTATCTTGAGAAAATTTTGACTTTTTGACTTTTTACTTGGGAAAATGGAGAAATTACTGATGTAAACGGTCATGGTGAATGTAAATGTCATGTTTTGACTTTCATATAATGTAGATACATTAGGTAAGTCATCGGTTGAGGTCAAATGAATCAGTTTCCTCTCTTTTAGAGGCAAGTTGTTGGGTCTTCCTAGTTTTTAGTTTATTGTTTGGGATTAGGTGAAACTGATCCTCATCTCATGGATTTGACCCCTCGAGGCTAGGGAGAGTGGTTTTGAGGTCTATATCATGTATGTTCTCAGTAATTTGTAAATTTTGGACTCACTTGGAGCTTTGGGCATCTCAAGAGACATTTTTGTATCAGTTTGGCTTGGACATTATTAGAAATTTGCAACTATTTCTTTGGGATCCATGTGGTATGCGGTGTTTGACATAGTTTCTTATTTTTTATCATTTTTATGAATGTATTGTAGCTCATAAACCATTTTCATGTCTATTATATGCTTAATTTCAAGTTGAAAAGTAGAATTCATGATTCATGCTCTATTTTGGGAAATTTAGCATAATTTGTTTATTTTCTTCAGTTTAGGGAGAATTCATTTCAGATGTTATTCTTAACTTCTCACCAGTCTATTCACCTCACCATAATCATCCTTTTAATGTCGAACCTTCTACCTACCTTGCCCCTCAAAACCCTTGCAAATTTTGACCTAATTTCCTTGCCCTAGTTGTTTGACTCCTCCTGATCCAGCAAACCCTACAAAATCAAAAATCAAAACCATGAGCTACTATACCTAGCCTAAAATCTTATTTCCCCAGTCATCTTGGTTGTGATATATACGGAGCGAGCCCTATCCTATCCTAGTAGGGCTAGCTACTTGGCTAAGCATGGTTTGAGGTTACCTCGGGATTGCCTCTCTCAACCTTGAGGTTCAATCTGAGTGATAACGTTTTGGCGACCATATTGGGGAATAAAAACTAAGATCAAATCTTCCCTGGGAAAGATAATCAAATTTTAGATCTGATTGTTGATGGTGGAAAGCAGTCATATGCATATGAAGGTTGAACCATTCACCTGGCGACTCCATTCACTAAAAGATTCAGAAAATAAACACCTTATGGTGACTCCACTGCATGAATATCAGTAGCTTCAAGATATTTCAAGATGGAAACTGTTGCAAGAAGGTATGCTCCCATGAGCCGAGATCACATTCCAGGTTTCCCAAATAAAATGCCTAAGGTAGATTGGTAAAATAATTTGCCTATGTTCAAAAATGTGAAAGGTAATGATGCTTCTCTTCATCTGGTGATATTTCACATGCATGTGCATAGATTAAAGATTGATTTTCCTGAAGACTGCTTGATGAAGATATTCATGGCCACTCTGGAAGATGAAGCTTGTTCTTGGTATGAAAGTTTTCCGCCTGCTTGTATTTACTGTTTAAATGATTTTCATACCATATTCTTTGAAAGGTATAAAGAAACTTGTCTATCCTTAATATTAGTTTAGAACTGTTGTAAACATGTTGATAGTTTTATTGAAAATATTGAGAATTTTTATGGAGATGATGAATTCGTGGACGATGAGATCATGGAAGTCCTATATGAAAATCCATTTCAGCAGCACAAATAAATCTTAGAGGATAATTATCAAGATGCTCAAGAAATTTTGCAACAAGATGAAGATCTTTGTACAATTGAAAATGATGGAAGACAAGGTCTTATTTCAGATATGATTGCAGCAAAAGATGGTATGTAGGAAAATGAGGTTCTAATCTCAGATTCTAGTAAAGTCAAGCTGGCTGATCTAGATTTAGATTAAAATTGTGATGATGAAGAGTATGTTGTTCTAGATCCCATGAAGGAGAGCTCTATTGTTGAGGTCACTTTGAATGAAGAAAACAGAGTTATATACCTAAGTGTTTTGAGCCCATCAAAAAAAATTCTTCACAAGGAGGTAATCCATTCCCTTTATGAAAAACAAGATGAGATCTTTGTTCAAGTAAGTGAAAAATGTTCTTTGGATGAACCTGTGGTACATGATATAAATTTCAGTTTTGGGTTTCATGAACAATCTGAAGTTTTCCCTCTTATGACTGATGAGTGTGATAACAAACATGACAATCTGGTTGCCATGTCATATGAAGATGATCAAAAATATATTCAAATTACAGAGGACCAAAGCTTTGAGGACTATCATTCAGATTTTTCTTCCCATGTCTCATGCTTTGAAATTTTTTTTAAGAAGAAATATGCTCACCTACTTATTTAGAATTTTTTGAAGACCAGGAACACACTCTTGTTGAGGTACATTATGAAAAGAGATCAGATTCAAGAGAAAAATCTACCTTGTTTATTCCAGATCAGCGAGAGGTAAATTTTCTTGATTTTCAAGATCCCTTCGACAGTCTTTTACAAGCACTGGAGAAGATAACTATTGTCTCATTTTTCAGCATAAGTCTTGGTTTCAATTTTATTGTGAGTTTCCTACATGTACATCATTCTGCCTGCTCAAGGAAAGTGAGAGCAGAATTCAAGCAAATAACCATCTGTTGGATTGGTTACACTGGAAGGATCACTTCACATGATTATATATATGTCTTCAGCAGGCCGGTGGTTGTCATTAGGATTTGAAGCCCTCAAGTCTTAGTGATGTACTTCCATCAATAAGTAGGGTAAGTTCAATTTTTAAGTTTTGTTTCAATCAGTCTTGAGTCGGTTTTGATTCATTTTATTGTGTCAATTTTCTTTCAGTATTCAGTTTGGTTTTTAGCTATTGACTCAATTGCCCAAGAAATAAGCACTTGGTCTACGGTGTTCTTGGCACCTCCAAGGAGCTACCATCCCCAGCTAGAGCCAATGTTAGTGTTAGTATTTGCATACTTCCATCAAGGATCAAAACACATTTTCATGTGCATATTAGGTGCCCCATTCTAAATAAATTTTTCATCATTCCATTAGGTCATGATATAAAATTGTTCCACTGGTGGTTGTCCTGGTCAAATAAGCTTCCTTCTCCCTAAGAAGATAATATTGACTGACTCATTCTGAGGTATCCTTGAGCATAATAATACCTATGGAAATGATTTATTCACTTAGAAGTCTTTAAAGTCAAAAGTAAAAGTCTCATTCAAAAGTTAGGTCAAAAAGCAGTCCCATTAGGTCATAGGGTCAAAATCATGAAAATTGGTCATTTCATCATCATATTCATCTTTTGAAGGAGTAGTAATAGTCAAATGTATTAAAAAATTTCAGGTTCTAAACTATCATTTCCAAGTAAGGGGCTTTGTTTTTACCATATTTTTCTCTTAGTTGTGCTTGGAAAGCTCATTTCCCTCTCCTAGGGTTTTGAGGGCATTTTTCTTGGTATCATGACTTCCATGGTTAAATAATAAATAAGAATTGTATATTGATGCTCTTACACTTTCCCCTATCACTAATATACCTTCCTAAACACTTACCATCACTCCTATCCCTCAAAATCATCATTTTTCCACAAACCCTGGCCTATTGCTACAATTTGACACTTTTCGAGACTAGGAATGTGTTTTTCCTCTTTCGACCCCTTCCCCTCACTCAATACTTGAAATTCCACTTTCCCCTACTCTCTAACATCTATCCCTATCCCCCAAAATTTCCCCAAGAATTTAGACAGCCCCTAACCCCTTCATTCCCCTCCCTCTACAAGGCAGTCCTAAAATACCCTGTTTTGCTTACACCAAACCCTAGTTTCCTTTCCTACTAAGTTATGGTTTGTTATGGAATCAGATAAATATGAGTAGAGGAGGAATAAGTGAGGTAATTTTATCAATTATGAAGCCATCCCAACTCATAAACATCATGCCTCCATCATTTCTCAAGAAATAATTCTAAGGAACAAATCATTTGCCACACACAGGCCCAGTTTCACTTCAAACTATGTTTCCGACTAAACAGAGATGAATTTTAAAAATGTGAGAGATTTTTTTGTCCCTAATAGGTTAATAAATAAAACCCTCTTTCATATTTTACACACGTGTCATGGTTTCAGATAAATATCAAAAATACAGGTGCCATGGCAGAATTGCTGCACTTATGGAGTGACCTTGGGAAAATCATTTTTTCTCATAGCTGGAGTGTCCAAATGACTTTCCTGATAAGTGAAATGATAAATATATAGAGAGAAATTTTCAATGAGCTATCATGAGCTCAATTTGGAGTTGAGGAAGGCCTCCAAAAGTTTCCTGCACTAGCACTCTGCATTTCTACACCTTCATTTAGCACTTTTTGACCAATCTTGGTAAAATCAATTTTTGATCGGGAAAATGAACTTCAAAAGGAAGAAAAATGTATATTTGGAAATTAGACAGGATAATATTTCCAATGAGCTATACTAAGCCTAATTTGGGCACCAGAAAGGCCTCCAAATGTGATCTGCAAAACAATGCTTCTTGGCACTGCGCGTTTAAAGTGGTGTTGAGTGTTTACCCGGCCGCACTGTGCGTTTACCCTGAAATCCCAGAGTAATTAACACAAGTGTTGCACGTTTGGAGATTCGTGTTGCACGTTCATCCCGGTGCTGCACTCTTACCCAGAAATTTTGTGCATTTACATAGTGGTTTTTTTGAAGGTTGTCACTGTTTCCATCCAGCTCTGGTTTCCTCATAAATTTCTCCAAGGAGTTTTTGATCAGTAAGTGGACATAAAATACCTCTCTTTTCACATGTTTGTTTTTCCTTTAAAGAGTTGAAAGTGTTATAGCATATGAAACCCTAGTTTTAGTTCATTATCATTTTTCATACACCATATCTTTGTTCACCTCCCTAAACCCACATCAATCATGAGCATGGTTAATCCCTAGGGTTTTCATTAACCTAGGTTTTATATTTACACTCATTTCCTTCATCCATCCAAGCTAGCCATATCATATCCTTCTCCCTTCATCTAATTCCAATTTTTACTGTAGGGTTTCCTAAGTCAAAATTCAAAGATGTCTGAAGAAGAAGATAGAGGTGTTGGTGAGGCACAAATACCAAGGAGAAATGACCACAAAGGAGGGAAAATTAATAGATTTGAACCAATAACTACAAGGAACTCATGGCCTCTCCTCTCACTTTATCTTGTTTCAAGCATGTTGGTTGTTTTGAGTTTTTTGAGAGGGTGCAGCAGATTCAATATCACTCTCAGTTGACAAGGTTATTCATCACAAACCTTCATGATAAGCAGGTCACTCTTGCTGGGGTTATTTTTGAGATGTCCACCGATGCCATTGAAGCTTCTACAGGGATCCATGGTGTTGGAAAGAGATGGTTTAAACAAGAAAAACTTGATCTAAGCTATTATGAACCATACCTCAAACCTATATACAAGGATGAAAAGAAGTCAATTTTCCCTTTCTCTCATCTCCTTGACCGATATGTTCCTATGATGAAAATAATCATGAAGTACTTCACTTGTGAGGGGAGGTTTTCTAGACTCTATTCATACCATATCCGACTCCTCATGCACTTCACTAGATTCAGAATGCTTCACCTACCTTACTATCTCTTCCACAACCTTGACAAGATGGAATTCATTGTGCAAAAAAGGGATTATAATCATCAAATGCAGAGTCTTTTTCATCACTCCCTCATCAATATGTTGCCTATGAATCATCTGGAGCAAAAGAATATCCCATGGGACACTTTCATTGCAAATGAATTTTTCACTACCCCACCTAGTCATCATGAGCCAAATATCCCTTCATCATCTCATCCTCCCATGTCCACTTCTCCATCTCATCCTATTGCTCATACATCATCACCTAGTCAGATCCATTCACCTCATGTTGATCCTTCTTCTTCACCTTTCTATAACCCTTCATCGTCCCATCATGACACTAGAGCATCAGGCAGTGAAAGGGACATTGAGGCAACTTGGGTGAATGTGATTGATGTTGATCCATTTCCCAAGACCTATCAGAGAGGCCACATGCATGTGTTTTGCTTCACATGGTATGAAAGGGGCCATTCTTTCTTCATCAGCAAAATAGGTAGACAAGGGCAAGTAAAAGGCTACAGAGCCTATCATTGATGAGCAGGAGGACAAGCATGAAACTCAGCAGGAGTTTCAGATTATTGACCTTGATGATGAGGACACGGTTATAATCACTAATTCAATGATTAGAAGCAAAGATGCAAAGATTAGTGAGATCCAAGCTAATATTGACAGAGCCCAGTATGTAATTGACTTTCTTGAGCAGGAAAATCAGCAGCTGAAGACCAAGCAGATCATCAGTGAGGTCAGGACCATCAAAGCTCAAAAAGAGGCAGGGAAGGCTAAGGCTTTGTTGGAGGAAACCTTGGGCAGATTTGATGAGCTTGATGATGAGGAGGATCAGCCTCCAAGATAGAGACCAAAGACAATGGGGCTTAAGAGAGCTCTAGCCCGTGAGAGACAGAAAGAGGATGAGTTAGCAGAGCAGCTCACTCCAAGTGAGTTGTTGGCCCTTAAGATTAGTAGAGATAGAGAATCATGGCTTGATAGAGCCAATTTTCATTTGGAAGGCTTGCTAGAGAAGGAAAAAATGGACAATGATATTCAACGGAATATGGAAAAGCACTATGCCATGAGAAACAAGATTGCAAGTGCCAAGCTCAAACAAGCCCATGCAAAGATTCAAGCCTTGAGTGAGAAAAATGAGAAGGATAGGTTAGACATACTTTTTGAGGTGCCTCTTCATGCCTCCAACCTTTTATCTACAAGTAACCTCACAATTTTTGACAAATTTTGGCACATTTGACACTTAAGTGCAAATTTTGGTTTTTGGGCAATTTTGACAAACAAAAATTCTACTAAACAGGCAGTGTCATTGGCACTGTGCTCTTTTTTGGGGCATCCAATTACAAAATGGCCACCACCATAATGTTAATAATGATTAGGAAATTAACTCCATAAATTTTCAGAATATTTGGAGGAGAAATGATCCCTCAAAAAGGAAAAAAACCACCAAAAAGACATGTTTCTGCCCTTTTTTTGCCTTGGTGTTGCGCATTTACCAGTCTTGGGAGAATACGTTTTTGACAGGGCAGATGGACACCATTTTGGAAACTGGAGGAATATTTGGAAACTATACTCAAAGGGATTTCCAATGAACTATCATGGATCTGATTTGGGCATCGGGAAGGCCTCCAAAATTTTCCTGCAAGATAGGCTATGTTTTCTGTCATGGCGCTGTGTGTTTACCAAGAAAATGTAGCTTTCATTATCTTGAGCAGATTTTGAATTTTTGACTTTTTACTTGGGAAAATGGAGAAATTACTGATGTAAATGGTCATGGTGAATCTAAATGTCATTTTTTTACTTTCATCTAAGTTATTTACATTAGGTAAGGCATCAGTTGAGGTCAAATGAAACAGTTTCCTCTCTTTTAGAGGCAAGTTGTTAGGTTTTCCTAGTTTTCAGTTTCTTGTTTGGGATTAGGTGAAATTGATCCTCATCTCATGGATTCGACCCTTTGAGGATAGGGAGAGTGTTTTTGAGGTCTATATCATTTATTTTCTCAGTCATTTGTAAAGTTTGGACTCACTTGGAGCTTTGGGCATCTCAAGAGACATTTTTGTATCAGTTTGGCTTGGACATTAATAGAAATTTGTAGCTATTTCTTTGGGATCCATGTGGTATGCAGTGTTTGACATATTTTCTTCTTTTTTATCATTTGTATGAATGTATTGTAGCTCATAAACCATTTTCATGTCTATGTTATGCTTAATTTCAAGTTGAAAAGAAGAATTCATGATTCATGCTTTGTTTTGGGAAATTTAGCGTAATTTGTTTATTTTCTTTAGTTTAGGGAGAATTAATTTTAGATGTTCTTCTTAACTTCTCACCAGTCTATTCACCTCACCATAATAATCCTTTGAATTTCCAACCTTCTACCTACCTTTCCCTTGATAACCCTTGCAAATTTTGACCTAATTTCCTTTCCCTAGCTGTTTGACTCCTCCTGATCCAGCAAACCCTACAAAATCAAAAATCAAAACCCTGAGCTACTATACCTAGCCTAAAATATTCTTTCCTCAGTCATCTTGGATGTGATATATATGGAGAGAGCCCTCTCCTAGCCTAGTAGGGCTAGCTACTTAGCTAAGCATAGTTTGAGGTTACCTCGGGATTGCCTCTCTCAGCCTTGAGGTTCAATCTGAGTATTATCATCGTGCAAATCAGGCACTAGTGGCTGAGCTGAGAGACTCAGAGACAGATGCATGTTTTGGTTCTTATTTGGAACTTTACAAGCGAACTGACAAGGATAAGCAGACCACTGATGCAGAACCCACTACAATTGTATCCACCACCAAGCTCCAAAATGCGAATCCTGAAGATCCAGAGGAGGAGGAGTGCCTTGTGAAGAAGTTGGGCCTACCAACCACACCAGACATATAGTAGTACACCATCAGGTGGCTTCACCAAGGATGAGATCTCCACGTCAGCCAACATTTTTGCCTTACCTATAGCATCAAGCCCTTCAAGGATGAGGTATTTTGTGATATAGCTCCTCTTGAATTTTCTGAGGTATTATTAGGCCAACCATTCTTGTGGAAGAATCATGTCATATATGATTCTATGTCTCACACTATTTTTATTTCTGTGGGTAATAAGTTATACAGGATACCGGAGGTAGCCCCACCTACCAGAATCTGTTTGATCTTTGCTAAGCGATGTAGTAAGATCATCTCCTAGAATAGGCAATTTGTTTTCCTTTTTATTCACCCTCAAAGTAAGGGGAATATTGTAGCCACATCCATGGCCCTTGGGAAGGGTTCCTCCATGCAGCAGAAGAAGGTGGATATGTTCATGGAAGAATACAGGGACATTTTCTCCTCACCCATAGGGGTACCCTTGCACTATCAGGTCAAGCATTCGATTGATTTGACTCCCGGATCACCTCTACCCAACGGGCCGATAAATTTCCGCTCTATTATGTAAAATGAATAGATCAAGAGAAATATCTAGGATTTGCTTCAAAAAGGGCACATCTGACCAAGTTACTCGCCTTGTGGGAGCCCAATTGTACTTGTACAGAAGAAGGATGGGACTTGAATTCTCTGCATTGATTATTGGGAACTAAACAAAATCATTCTAAGGAACAGGTATCCAATCCCACGGATTTATGACCTTTTGGACCAACTCAAGGGGGCCAAATATTTCAACAAGATCAATCTGAAGTATGGCTATCACCAGGTTCCAATAAAGCTCACGGATGTATGGAAATCCACCTTCAAATCCAAGGAAGGCCTTTTTGAATAGTTGGTTATGCCCTTCGGGTTGACAAATGTACCTGCCACTTTTATGAGGCTAGTGGATGACATCTTACGGCCCTTCACCAACTCGTTCATGGTTTTTTATCTAGACGATATCCTCATCTTTAGAAAGAGTTGGGAAGAACATTTTCAACACATTCGATAGGTCCTTCAAACCCTTCGGCGGCATAAATTGTGTGCCAGATTAGAGAAATGCACCTTTGGCATGAGCCAAGTCCAATATCTGGGTTACATAATTGATGAGCGTGGCGTGCATGTGGATCCGACTAGGATCCAAGTAATTTAGGATTGGCCAGCCCCAACCACTATAACAGTGCTTCGCAACTTTTTGGGCCTTGCAAGCTTTTATCGGAGGTTCGTGTCGAAATTCTCCCATATCACTTGGCCTTTGATTCTTACTACAAAGGGTGGGGTGAAATAAAAATTTTCCTAGTCTGAATCCCAACAATGTTGGGTATGTGTTATATTCTTTCCACGACTAATCACGAAAATTTTTTGGTCCTTAATTTCTGGTGGGCGGTCCGCGCCCATGGTTTTGTGCATGGTTTTGAACATGGTTTTAGGGTACGATGGTTTTCAGCCCCTGGTATTTTTGTAGATCCGGTCAAGGGAAATACGGTTATGTTATAATTCAGGGTTAATGGATTAGGGTTTATGTATGCTTCGACATGTATATATATGTGTTGTAACACTAAAAGGAATATAATGAAAAATCAAGCTGGTCATCCCGATTTGGGATCCAAGGGAAAATCTCTGTGTTTATCTGTTTTATGTTTTATGCTCTCGCTATTGTTTATTTTCTGTTATAAGATTCATGTGTAGATAATCTATATTCAGGGTTAAAACCTACAAACAAGAGGTGTTCATTGAGTTGAACCATCACCTCTGCTCTGCACTGGTACTCACACTGCTAAACCTGCAACAACCATTTGAAATTGAGACTGACGCCTCCGACTATGTTATTGGTGCAGTCCTCACCCAGCACGGGCATCTAGTGGCCTATCATAGTGAGACAATTTCTGATACAATTCAGAAGTACCCCACCTATGATAAAGATATGTATTCCATCGTGCAGGATTTCCAGAAATGGAAGCATTACATTATGGGGAAGGAGATGGTCATCCACACTAATCACAGACCTCTTTAGTTTATACAGACACATGGGAAGTTTCATAACGATCTCCATCGGAAGTGGTCTACATATATGCAGCAATTATAATTGAACATTAAATATAAAAATGGAAGCACCAATCATGTTGCAGAATACCTCAGTTGGCCCCCAATTGCTGCACTAACTATTTTTCTCAACTCTTGTGGCCGTGAGACCTCTGGATTCTCGCAAATATACAAAAATGATCCATAGTTCGCCTCCACATACCATATGATAGTAGATGGAAAGAAAGTTCCTGATTTACACCTCCAGGACGCACTATTATGCTACCTAGGCCACCTTTGTGTTCCTTTGAGTGAGCGTGCCAAGCTGAATTGGGATGTGCACTACAGTCGAGTGGCAAGACACTTTAGTGTGGAGAGAATTGTGTTTGTACTACAAAAGTACTTTATTTTCCAAAAATTTGACTAGATGTTGGAAAATATATCAGATCTTGCACTACATGCGCCATCGCCAAGCCAACCATAAATAAGCAAGGTTTGTACACTCCTCTGCCTACTCCCACCCAGTTATGGGAACCCATCTCCATGGAATATATGTTTGGCATCCCTTCTACCAATACTGGTACTGAATATGTATTTGTGGTTGTGGACAGATTTTCTAAGATGGCTATATTGGCAGCCTACAAAAGAGTATCACAACAGAGGAAACTAACAAAATATTCTTTGAACAATTTTGGTTACATTTTGGGGTCCCACGGACCATTATACCAAATCGGGATAGTAGGTTCCTTAGCACATTATGGTCAATCCTCTTAACACTATTGGACACCAACCTCACCAATTTGACTACATTCCATCCCCAGACTGATGGCCAGACAGAGGTCCTCAATAGGATGATAATGCACATACTCCGCATGTACAACTCCAAGCATCCATGAACTTGGGGTTAAAGCCTCCCCTATTTGTAGCAAAGTTATAACAGAGCTCTCCATAGCTGAACTGGTCACAGTCCCTTTCAAGTGCATCTAGGATTTCAACTATTGTGTATGATTGATGTTGTCATACCTCATGCGACTACACAGATATAATCCACACATGTATTGTCTGAGGTTGATAAAGAAAAAATATTTATTGAACATATCCATCACGTCCACTAGCAAGGTCACGATATCCTGGAGAATTCCAATGCCAAGTACAAGCAGCGACATGATCAACATTGGGTGCCACACAAGTTTCAGGTGGGTGACAGTGTTTGGTTGCATTTGTAGAAATAATGCCTAAGTGGAGCTCATCAGAATATCAGACCACTCAGATATAGGCCTTAAACCATTATCAATATTATGGGAGATAATCATTTTGAGCTCAGCATTCCCCCAGTCCTTGGCCTGCACCCAGTGTTCAATGCAGACTGCCTTCGCCCATACTTTCCACCATTATTGGACACATCAGATATTGTAGAGCAACTCACACCAACAGAGCTAAACTTTGACTACATGGAATAGGAAAAAATTGATCATATCATGGAAAAAAAGATCAAAAACACTCACCAGTAGAAGATATAATTGTATCAGTTTGTCAAAGATGGCCAACTCCTGCACCAAGGCAAGTGGCTCACCAGGGACCAAGTTCAGCAGAAGCTTCCTCATCTCATGGAGGAACTCAATGCAATGGGTACCATTTCTTCCTAAGGGGGGAGGACTGATCCAGGTGTATATTGGTGGACACCCACCTATCACACTTGGACCCCACCACTATTTCTTTCATATTCTCATTTTCCTTAATTGTAGCACAGTTTAATATTTTTGGCATTTTTTTGGGTTGTGAACTCAAGGAGTTGTTTTTAGGACTTAAATGACGTTTTTTGGAAAATTGAGGCCAACATGGGTCTTTGACCCATGTTGGCCACTAGAAAGTTGTTGTTCTCAGATAAATATTTCTAACGAGATATTGTGCATGTCAAACGGAGATCGTATGCCAAAGCTACGTCCCCGATAAGTTGATGTACCAATTTACCCAAATTGGGCCCATAATTTTTGCGCTTCATCTCCTCGGGTTAGGTTTTTGGATGTTTAGGGTTTTCCATTGTTTCTCAATAATAAATAGGCCTTCGATCCTCATTGTAACACAGTTCAGAGGCATGTAGGCGCCACATATCTTATTAGAGATAAGCTACGATCATCCGAGCTAATTTCTTTCCATTATGTATGTAAGCATATTTTAGTCTTTGATATTAATGAAATGAAGTTACATTTTTGTTGCATATTTGTGTCCATGTTTATATTTGTATTATGTTGCATTCCTGCATAAATTCATATAAGTGGTATCAGAGTGGTCTATTCTTTCTCTATTTTTCTTTGCATGTCCCCAACGAGGTCAGGGTATAAGGACTTAGGGCTTGATCTAGTTGAACCCTTTCAAGATCATCCTCACAAACCCCAACAGCCTCCCATGGTGGACGAAAAGAAAGACGAAGGAGTAGGAGATCCTATCAAAATATTGTTCGAGGAGGCCCTCGAGAAACATAGGAATGCGATGATGGATAGCATTGCCCAGATACTTCGATGGATGCCCACAGGCAACGAATCTTCATCCGACAACCACTAATGATCCTCAGTATTGTGACAATAATGTTGCAACTACCGAGGATACCAACTTTATTTATCAACCCGAGGTTCGTACAAACTTAAGAGGTATCGGCACTATATGTGCAGCATACAATGTGTCCTTATTTTTTTGATATGATGTAATGGATTTAATGGCATGAAATCAAATCCTAAACTGATTTCGGAAATGGAAGTGTTTCTTTGAAAAGAAATTAATCCTAGGAAAGAACAATAATTCATAATTGAAATCCTAAGAGCATGAATTCAAATAAATAGGCCTAATCTACTTTGTAAAAATGCATGTCATAAGTGGTGTTTATTCTTCCTCAATCATGTATTTGGATCCTAGGGGTCATGATTCAAGTCTAAGAGCCAAAAACCAAGCTTTGGGAGCAAATATGGTCAAGTTAATATGTGTTACAAGAATGCTACAGGATGTTCTGTTTTTGCTACAAGAAGTTTTGTTTTGGAGATAAATCATCGAATAACTAAGTAAATCAAATGAAAATGGGATGGGATAATTTTTTTTATTAATTATGATGTCTTAGGTCTCCATTCCAAGTGGAATCACTCCAAAATAACCCTGTTCACATGTGCTAAAAAATAACAGAAAATTACTACTCTAAAATATGGAAATTCAAGAACTAGTGAGATAGTTATTCTATAAAATGCCTAACCTAATCAAGTGAAAATGAAATGGGGTAAAAAAAAATTTTAACGTTAACATTATTATGACCTAATCCAAGTGTAATCAATTCAAATGAAGCTCCTTAACCCATTCTAAAAAATATTATAAATCTACTACTATTTCGCTACAAGGCATTTCTAGAAATCTTATATTCGTGAACTATTAACCAAATCCAAGTATATTAATAACTAATATGACCTTCCAAAGTTATTCCAAGGATTAATAATTCTTTTGAATCTGTAAAAAATCTACAAAAGAACTCACTTCAGTCATTTAACTCAATCCTACAACAAGAAAATAACCAATACTAAATACAGAAATATGCAAAATAGAAATAAGAGATGCATGTGAATAAGAAGTGAAAAGAACATAAATAAATTGTGTAAGAGGGCTCTGGGTCTCCTAGGATGGCCAAGCCCAAGGAGGAATCAGAGTCCTATGGAAGAAACTAGGCCTTAGAAGCTAAAAATGGCACCAAATTTCATTATTGAATCAGTCCAAGTACATCCCTGCAAGAAAAGAAAGTGGAGCTGCTAAACAACAAGTTTTATCCATAATAGGACTAAACAATACATGCCCCTAGAGGAAAATTCGAATTGGTACTTATAAAAAATGATGAGGAAGCATTCCCCTTGAAAAGAGGAAGCTTTCCCCTCCAAAATCCCTCGAATAGTGGATTTGGTTCCCAACACTAAGAGTTTGCAGTAAATGACAAGGAACACATTCCTAGATTTTCTCAATCATCATATTTCTAGAATCCCTTAATAATTTCATGATATTTTTTTCATTTATTCTCCAATATTGATCCTCCAGTAGTAGGGAGCAAGTCCCTAAATTATCTCCTTCTCCAAATCTTCATAATCTGCCAATATTCTCACAATATTCTACAAAAATAATTAATATTATGCAAAAATATGCAATTATATCTAAACGTTCCTAATGAACATATTAATGCTAAAAATATTTCATCTAATGCGAAATAGAGAGGTTTAATGTGTTAAAGGATGGTCAGATGGGCCTTCATACCCCCCTATTGAACGTGTTGCTCATCCTCTAAAAAATTTAGTGACCTAATTGTGCCTCAATCATGGCCCTAGTGGCCTCTCTCTTGTACATTCCTCGGTCCTTTATCTTAATAAGTTTGGTTGTTGGTTCGGCAAGGAAAAGAAAAAAAATGTAGTTGTAGTTTTCATGATTGTTTAGAATTCTTTCAAGCACAGAAACAAAACTTTCCTCTTTTAAAGTGAACTTTGTTGGCTTGTAGGTCTATTGCATTCACACCCTATCCCTTGAAACCTTGATTACATTTTCACTCATTTTTCCAAATATGTTTGTGCATAGAAAAATCAGAGTGTTTCTAGAGACCAATAGCCTACCCTTTTCCCCTTGTGCAGGATGGGTTCTTAAATATTTTTCAGTTTGGAAAGGTCTTCCACATCCTTTTCCAACCTCCTACTACCTTTTTGCAAAATTTGGCCACCTCTGAACTCCTCAAAACAACATCGGATGTGATCTTGTAGTAATTCAGAGCATCATGTAGTAGACTTGTAGCAAACCAATACAACTTTCCAAAGTTGGAAAGGCAATTCTCTATTTCTGCTACAAGTTTTAGTTATTTCTTTGTAATGAGGGTTTTTAAGACAGAGGAAAATTGAACAACTTTCATGCTCACCCAAAAATAATTGCAATTCCCTTTCTTATCAAGCTCAATTCAAAGGAAACATCCACATTTCATTTTTTATTTGTAAACTTTTATCAGAATTTTCCCATAGGTTGTACCAATGAAAAAAATGAAAATTTTGCAGGCTTCTTGTTCACATATAGCAAGGAAAATATGTATTTACCCTTCCTTTGGATGTTTTCCTTTGAATAGGGTTTGGGGATGAAATTCCTTAAAATAAGGGATTTTTTCAACAACTTTTGTCTTCCTGTAGCATCTATGTTTTTTCCTGTAGCGGCCTTGTTTTTCCTGTAGCGGC
Source organism: Pinus albicaulis (assembly GCA_034641835.2). NCBI lineage: Eukaryota > Viridiplantae > Streptophyta > Pinopsida > Pinales > Pinaceae > Pinus > Pinus albicaulis. The sequence continues at coordinate 416,477,241 of CM076576.1, read as the reverse complement.
CTTGTTTTTATTGTAGTAGAAATGTCTGATCCTGAAGCACCTGCAAATCAACTCTATATATATTTTGTAGCATCCTATACAAGCCCTGGTAGCATCTAGTTCGACCTTCGATACATTAATGAGCATCTCTAACTATTTTGGGAATGAGCTTCGATACATCTGAAGTTGATCCTTGTTTTTATTTTATTTTATTTTATTTCCTTCTCTGTTAGTGGGCTCGGTGCGCTTGGTGATCTGGTCCAATTTCCTCGTAATTATCACTTTCTTTCATTTGGATTTTCCACGTTGCATGAGTGAGGGAATTAGTTGCACTAAACTGGGTGAGGGTGGTCGAGACCACTAACTTGTCCTTAGCTCATAAAACCTCATCTCTAATGCATTTAACAACAAATTTCTAACCATAACACGCTCACGAGAAGAGGTAAATAATATTTCATACTTGTACCTGCATGTGATGTCGATTTGCTAGAGATGTTTACATGTTGGAGCTGGAGTTTGGTGATAGCCATGGCTATCTTTCTCTTTCTGTGTTTTTTTCATTTATTTTCTGAGTGAGGTGCTTAATCCTTTTTATTTGGTTTTTTTCTTCTTGCAGGTGTTGTATGGAGGTCCTCGGGTGCCTTTGCTGGTGTTTTCATCCTCTTGGATTCTGCTAGTGGTCCTTTGAAGCCATTTCCATCAACTTATCCTCATATTTTGATCTTGATGTGCCATGTACAGATTTGCTACAAGAAACTTGTCAACTTCCTGTAGCAGTCTCTTCTCTGCTTGTTGGGGGATCTATATTGCTTAAATATGAATGGTAATGGTGCATGGATGTTAGGGATGGAGTTATGGAGTGAGTGGAGTGATGGAGAGGTGAGGGAAGAGGTCCCATGTCAAGGTATAGGTGATCTAGTTTCTAGTGTTGAAACAAAGGGTTTACAGAGTGAATCCTTATGCATGGAGTGAAGTGAGGGTTAGGAGTTTTAGGTATAGGAGAAAAATAAATTATCATGCTCTTTTTGAAGTGTAGAAGGCCTTGAGAGAGATACTTTTCTTGCAGATAAGTTTCCTGTAGCAATTACAGGGTTTCCTGTAGCACTACAGGAACCCTGTAGCAATTCAGGACAACCCCTTGTAGCAGAATGTTTTTGGCCATAGCTATAAAACGGTAGATTGGATTGATCTGAAATTTTTTGATCATGTTACCATCATCCTGATGCACCTCCCCATAAAAAATCTCTTCCATTAGATGCATGAATCGCGAGAAAAATAAAAAAAGGTTGTAGGTGATGGAGGTTGATTTATCACAAACTGTGCACCAGAAATTGTTGAAATTGCTTGAACATGTTACCATCATATATATGAATCTCCCCATGAAACATCTCGGTAAATGGATGCATTTTTTTTTAGATACAATAAAAACAATTTTCTACTCAAAAAAAGGAGTTTCCTGTAGCAAAAACAAGGTTTCCTATAGCATTTTAGGACAGGGAAGAAAATGAATGAGAAAATCTCGGAAATGATGGGTGGATGGTTGAAATGGACAGGGGTGATGGATCGACATGACCTTGGTCCTTTTGGAGCATATGAGAAAAAGAGGAGGAAGTCCAAGTTTGACTTCCTTTGACTAGGGTTTTGACCAACTTTTTCTTTTGGTGCCAACTTGATTTTTTGGTGCTTGCAAAGGTTGGAGAGCACCTCCATTCATGGAGAAAACACATTTTTTTTATTTTCATTTTTTCACTTTTTTTCTTTTTTCTTTAGGACTACTAGTTGCCTCAATGAGGTTTTCAACTAGTAGGTATGCCTAGGCACCTCAAAGGAGGTTTTCACCTAGGATCTTCTTATTTTCTCTTTTTTCCTACCCACTGATCTCCTCATGAAGGTTTTCAATCAGTGAGCCAATATTAGGTGCCTCAAAATAGGTTTTCACCTGATATTTTATTATTTTTCATTTTTTCTCTTTTTCCAATTTTTTTTTTCTATCCTACTCTAATTGAAAAAACAAAAATTCTTTCAAGTATAAGAATACTTCCAATGGATCCATGTACACATCAAGATGACAAGTAAACTTGTGTGTAGGCTCAAAATGTATGCTTGGACATGTATCTAAATATGAAATACCTAAATGATCTGACTGAGATGAGATTAAGAACTATTGAAGAAGAGTGTGTTGCTGCAACTTAATTATTGTCTGGAACCATATTTCAACATAGTTGTGATATCCCTGGTCCACTTGCTGATTTGCATAATCTTGGATGTCCTCTTCTACCATGAAATTCAAATATTCCTCTTTTTGCTGATTGCTCTCTTGAACAAATGGAGGATCTGAGGGTAAACATGAGGGAATTCTCTCAGTCTTTGATTCCGATGTCTTCACTCCATAAAGTGCATCCCATGAATCTTTGATCTCCTCATCTGAATCTTCTTCTTCTGGATGTTTTCCTTCAATGACATCAAGAGAATCTATTTTTTTCAATACCTTTCTTTAACTAAGATGAATACCATTTAGATCAAGAGGATATTTTTGAAGTGTTGTACCTCAGCATTGTAAGTGGGTTGATTTACTTCTTTGTATGGGTTTGGAAATGGTGGTACAGGTAGTTGAGTGGGAGTGGATCTATGAGATGGATGTGGTTGAGGTTGTGGTTGTGGTGGAGGTGGATGGTAGGGGTATCATGGAGTTGGGTATGGAGGATATTGAGTAAAATACTGAGGGTATTGTGGATTTATCCCATAAGGTTCTTTCCATCCTTTTTACCAAGATTGGTTTTGGGGTTGAGATGGCCAAGGTTTCCAAGGAAAGAGTGTGTTCCAATTACTTTGAGATGGATGTAAATAATCTTGAAATTGTGAAGTAGGTCCTTACATAATATCAAGTTGACTAGGCTCCCATGGTCTTCTTGGAGCTACATAACATATCTTCTTTGGTGATTTACTTGCTCCATTGTCCTTAAACCTTGGAAATGATGCACAATAGTTAGTATCATATGATTCTACATGGATAACACAAATATCAACATATTATTTTTGCTCATTTTTCATTCTTAACATTTCTACTTGTTCACATAAATTGCTAAGAATTTTTGTTTTAAAGCTATCAAGCAAATTTCCAAGTTCATATTGACTTACCAATGTTGATGTTGATTTAATTACTCTTGCCCTTCCTCTTGATATGCACTTACATGTTTCACAAATTTCTTCGAATGATAATTGATATACATCTCCTTTACTCGTGAGATCAAGGAGATCAATCCACTCATCCCTAATTATTCTAAGTTAGAGGGTTTTTAGTGTGTCAAATCCTAAATGATGTATTTTTTCCTTCTTAACATTATACATGAACTTCTCTATTAGATCTTCAAGGCTCTCATATTGTTTTTGATTCATCATAAATATTTCTTCTTTAATATCATGATCTTTATATTTTTCTAGAAATATCTTTTTTCATATCATTCCATGATCTTATTGAATTAGTGCCTAGACTCATGAACCATTTAAGAGCTCCATCCTTCAATGTTGCGGGAAACAATCTCAATTTTTGAGTGTGTGATAAGTAGCCATAATATATAAAAAGTATTTAAAATTAAAAGAGAAAGGTTTTTGGATCCTCTGACCTCATACCATGGAATTTGGGAAGGAAATATGGAGGGATGCTCTTCATATGCACACTGACATCAGTGTCTTGAATGGGAAATCCAAGAGGATCCTCTTCATTGTCATCATCTCCATCCATTTCTTCTACCTTTTCTGCCACCCTTCTTCTTCTACCAGCAAAAGTGGATGGTGATGTGTTTCATACTACACCACATCATCAAATGGGGGGGGTTGGTGTTGGAGAAGTATTTTTAAATATGTTTTGAATAAGAATTATAATGCAATGCAATTTTTTTTTTGAAATGAAACATGTCTAATGCAAATTTTTTGTTTTGCAGAAAGAAAAGAAATGAATAAACTAGGGAATAAAATAATGCATACTTTGACACCTCCCTGACAATGGTTCCAAAAAGTGATGAGCCTCAGTATTGCAACAAGAATGCTACAACTACTAAGGCTACCAACTTTAATTATCAACCTGGGGCTCGTACAAATTTAAGAGGTATCGGCACTAGATGTGAAGCATACAATGTGTCCTTATTTTGTTGATATGATTTAATTGAGTGAATTTCATGAAATCAAAGCCTAAAATAATTGTAGAAATGGAATTTTTGCTTTGAAAATAAATTAATCCTAGGAAAGAACAACAATTCGTAATTGAAATCCTAAGAGCATGAATTCAAATAAATAGGCATAATCTACTTTGTAAAAATACATGTCCTAAGTGGTGTTTATTCTTCCTTAACCATGGATTTGGATCCTAGGGGTCATTATTCAAGCCTAAGAGACAAAAACCAAGCTTTTGGAGTAAATTTGGTTGAGTTAATATGTGTAACAAGAGTGCTACAGGATGTTCTGTTTTTGTTTGAGGAAGTTCTGTTTTGGGGATAAATAACCGAATGACTAAGTAAATCAAATGAAAATGGGATGGGGAAATTTTTTTTATTAATTATGATGTCTTAGGTCTTCATTCCAAATGGAATGACTCCAAAATAACCCTGTTCACACGTGCTAAAATTAACATAAAATTACTATTGTAAAATTTGGAAATTCAAGAACTAGTGAGCTAGTTAATCTATAAAATGCCAAACCTAATCAACTGCAACTAAAATGGGGTAAATTTTTTTATTTAACTTTAACATTATCATGACCTAATCCAAGGTTAATTAATTCAAATGAATCTCATTAACCCATTCTAAAAAATAGCATAAATTTACTACTATTTCGCTACAAGGCATTTCCAGAAATCTTATATTCGTGAACTAGTAACCAAATCCAAGTAGCTTAATGATTAAGATTACCTTAAAAAGTTATTCCAAGGATGAATAATGCTTTTGAATCTGTAAAAAACCTGAAAAATAACTCACTTCAGTCACTTAACTTAATCCTACAATAAGAAAATAACCAATACAAAATTTCGAAATATGCAAAAGAGAAATAAGAGATGCATGTGGATAAGAAGTGAAAAGAACATAGAGAAATTGTGCAAGAGGGCCCTGATGCTCTTGGAATGGCCAAGCCCAAAGAGGACTCAGAGTCCTATGGAACAAACCAAGCCTTAGAAGCTAAAAATTTCACCAAACTTCATTATTGAATCAATCCAACTACATCCCTGCAAGAAAAGCAAGTGGAGTTGCTAAACAACAAGTTTTCTCCACAATAAGACTAAAAAATACCTGTCCCTAGAGGCCAATTCGAATTGTTACTTATACAAAATTATTGGGAAGCATTCCCCTTGAAGGGAGGAATATTTCCCCTACAAAATCCCTCGAATAGTGGATCTGGTTCCCAACACTAGGAGTTTGCAGTAAATGACAAGGAACACATTCCTAGATTTTCTCAATCATCGAAGTTCCAGAATCTCTCAATAATTTCATGATATTTTGTTCATTTATTCTCCAATCTTGATCATCCAGTAGTAGGTAGAAATTCCCTAAATGATCTCCTTCTCCAAATCTTCATAATCTTCCCAATAGTCTCACAACATTCTACCAAAATAATTAATATTAGGCAAAAATATGCAATTATCTGTAAACCTTCCTAATGAACATATTAAAGCTAAAAATATGTCATCTAATGCAAAATAGAGAGGTTTAGTGTGTTGAAGGATGGTCAAATGGGCCTTAATTTATTTCTGATTTAGAGGCCAGTCAGCCACTCTGGAGGTGCCACTCCCTTTAAGGTACAAGTCAACTCTGACATTCCCACATTTCAAGGCTAGATATATGCAGATGTCGTATATAAATGGTTAAATATGCTGGAACTCTATTTTTCTGTTCATGATTTTTCCAATAGGGAAAAGATTTATTTTTCACTCTTGAAATCTCCCCCCCACGTCAAGGACCGGTGGGAAACCTACTATGAGAAAAAGGACAAAGGGGAACCCTCACTATTCTCAGTCGCACCCACTTGGAATTCTTTCTTAGACAACATCAAGGAACAATACTACCCTATCACGAGCTATGAAGACAATTACATACAATGGACTACATTGCGGCAGCAGAGGGATCAATATGTGCATGAGCTGACAAATATTTTCCATACCCTGCGCACAAATATAGGTATCAGAGATTCTAAGAAACAGTTGGTTCTCAAATAAGAAAATTGTTTGCACAAATAAATTCAAGAAGAAATGGAGTTCCTGAACATCTCCTCTCTTGGTGAAACATACTTTTATGCTGCCAAAATTGAGCAGAAATTCAAGCAGAAGAAGTGAGACTTTGGATCTACTAACACAAAGTAGAACAAAGGTGGCCCCAAGCCATAGAGAAAAGTACAAAGCTCGGTCGGGACCCCCCAGGGTAACTCCTCGAAGCCACAAGCCAAGTGTGACTGGAAATCAAAGAAGGACATCGACAAGTGGTTTTAGTTCCATAAAATCCCCACACACAACACGCATGAATTTTCTGCAAAAAATGATTAGGAGATCATGTCCAAGTCAAAAAAATGCTCAAAAATGGAAATGCTCAGAAATGGTTGCAATCTAAACGAACAGAAAGGTCTCATCACTACGATTCAGGTGCCATGAATAGGACTCAAATCCAAATTCGTATGTGAAAGTTACTGAGGTTTGAATTTGTCCAATAACCTCCAAAACAAGACTTTTGACCAAAAAAATTGTCATTTTCAAAAATTTTATATGGCAAAAAAAAAAATTCATTTTTAAAGGTTTTTATGGGCCTGTTCGAGGGTGCCACGTGGTCTACCCAGAGGCTGCCATGTGGCCCCAGGCCATTGGTTAAAGGGTCATGCTAAAATTTGGAGGGCAAGGGGGGTCGAACCCTTGACCCGACTCCTTGGGCAGGGTCGACCCGACCAACACGGCAGCAGAGGCAAGTTTGATATGTTGGCGAGTCGGTCGGATTAAAAAACGAGCCAGGTCGTGCGGAGAACATTGGGTATAGCCCTCAAGGGTCAGTGCCATTGCAATAAGACTCAGGTCCAAAGACTGCGGGCTAAGCACAATTATTGAATTGGCGGAGAAAGGTTTAAGCCCTCAGGGCTAAATGTTGCAAGCCATGTGCCCTTATGCAGTGATTCGAGGCTTAAATAGTTACAACCAATGGAAAAAGTAAGGCTAGCCCCTCAGGGCTAGCCCCCTTGGCATGCAACCATCTCCTTCATGACCAGGGTCTTAAGCTTTACACTAACCGCACGGCCACGATTTATGGAATTCATGTGACAGCGCGGAGTTACAATTTATTGTAACGATTTTAAAGACATTAAGTCTGCGGTTAATCCGGCGGTTTCAACGAAAGACGTCATGTGACCGACATTACCTCACGTTTGATGCTAACTACTAACAGTCTGGACAAAATGGCACGTTCCACCAATCCCGACAGCATTTTCCAAATTTTTCGAGTTAAACTGGAGTTATCCCACATTTGGTGGGGTTTTCTAGTGACATTCGGAAGTTTTCTTTGGGAGGTCATAACTTCCTCATTTTTGAACCAATTTGGACGAAATTGTAGTCAATTTTGGGTTTCTTCAGCATTCTGGAGTGTTTGGGATAGGTTTCATAGTGAAAAAAGGTGTTCTTCAGCTATTTTTTCTTCAGGGAAGAGGAAAGAGCCACCGGGACATTAGGGAGATGGAGCTATACTGGGTTGTACTTCACTGTTTGAGGTGAAACAAAAGCCATTTTTAGCTTATTTCTATCTTCTGAAGTCAAATTCACAGTTTTTTTTTCCCTTTTTAGGTTTCTCACTGTGTAACCATTTTGAGCAATTTAATAGAGAAACGACACACCATTGGGGAGCCTTGGACTGGCAGATGTAGCCTAGGAGGGGTGAATTGCCTCATCAGTTTGTTGTGTTAGGCTATGGTGAATTTTTCTTGCTGTGTATTTCTGATGTGATATATTAAACAGTAAATTTAAATAATAAATCCTCACACATAAAACTCATAAACATTACCCAAAATACTTTGTTTAACTTTCCAGTCATGGAGAACACTTTGCACATTAATTTTAATGGAAATGGATACTTTTCGTAGCATTAAAAATAGTTCCATTTTCAGATCAGATGGTATCAGAGCTCAAGATTTGAGCATTAGGAGCTAGAGTTTTACTCTGCATTTGTTCTTGTGAAAAGATATAGTTAACTGTTTGCAAGTTTTGATGTTTACTGGGCTTAAACTCAAGAGAGGTGAAGGACACTTGGTTAGAGCACAAAGTAATCCTCAACCAAGAAAGGCTAGAGAGCCACCTCCAAGAGTCATAGAAGAAGCCTCAATCATGTCTTCAAGAGAAGGAGAAACTCCTGAAGACATTGATCCCAAAGAAGAGGAACGGGTGTTCTGAAAGGATTTCTTGGACATGACGGAGATGGTGAGGATAATCTACCAAGAAAGGAATGACAGGCTTTTAGGAGAAGGGTCTAGACACCAGAAAGAAGGATAGGGTTCTTCGGGAGGAAAGAAAAGTGATGACAAGTCAAAGAAAGGACATGGAGGAAATGGTGATCCACCATCCCCATCTTCATCCTCTTCCTCTACTTCGGTGAATCAATCTCACAAGTCTAAAACCACTGGTAAAAGTCCATTTTTAAAGCTTGATGTTAAATTTGAGTTGCCTATGTTTAATGGTGAGGTCAATGCAGAGAAACTTGACAATTGGATAAGACATTTGGAAGTTTATTTGAGGATACAAAACCTTCATGAAGACGACACCAAGATTCAGTTAGCCTCTTTGATAATGGAAGGAGCAGCATTGGTATGGTGGGAAGCCAAGACCAAGGATGAAATTAAAAAACATGGTAAGATCATTTTATCATGGGCTAAATTTATTTAAGCAATTAAACAACAATTTTATCCATTAGCTCATTTACAAAAGGCTATCATGAATTGGAAAAGTTTTAGACAACTTAAGGGACAAAGTGTTCAAGATTACACTCAAGAGTTTAGACGAAGGGCTTTATTACTTGTAATTGATTTTCATAGCCAAGAGACTTTGCTGAAATATATAGGTGGTTTACACAGCTATCTTATACATACTATCCTTACGTTCAATCCTACTAGTCTAGATGAGGTTTGTGTCCAAGCCACGCATTTAGAGGCTAGAGGTAAACAATATTTTGATGGGAATGAGGATAGTGAATTTAAAGGCAAAGGAAGAAAAATAAATGCAGGCTCTAGGAAAGAAAAATAAAATTTATTTTGTAAAAATTGTTCCAAAACAAGCCACGATGAAGAACATTCCTGGAAACTTCATCCGGAATTGAAGCCAGAAAAATTTAAAACCAAATATAAGGCCAAAGAAAAGGGAAAAACGGTTGCTATAGCTGAACAAGACTTAGGGTCTAAATCAGGAGATGAAACTAAAAGCATAGCCATGGTACTAAAGAACATAAAGGGGAAAGATATTGTAAAGGAAAAAAATCCCAATTCTAGCACTTTAAACTGTCACATAGAAGCTCCAAATGAAGAGAGGAGGATAGAGCTATTTCATGTGAGGATAATTTCCAAACACACAAAGATAGACACACTATTTGATAGTGGGTCTCAAGCAAACCTCATCTCATAAGACTTAGTTAAGAAGCTGAAACTTGAAACCATTCCACATCCAAAGCCATATCCACTTGGATGGATTTGCAAGGATGCTAATTTACAAGTTTCAAGGAAGTGCATGTTGCGCTGCACCATAACAACTCATTATGTTGACTTGGTTGAATTAGATGTGGTACCGCTTGAAATTATAGGTGTAGTGTTGGGTAGTCCGTACTTATATGATAGAAAAGTGATCCTCCATCGCCATGAGAACAAGTATCACCTATTCAAGGATGGCAAGGAGTTTATTGTGAGAGCACATCGGAAGAAGCTAGAATCTTCTTTAGTGAATGCAGGGAAATTTAAAAGGTTTGTAAATGCAAGTCAAAATTTGAATTTTTTGATGATTAAACAAAAACATTTTTTACATAATCCTTTTCATGTTATTGCTGATATAAATGATGATATGTTTCAGTCTGAAAGCAAGTCGAAGAAGATGACAAGATGTTGCACAATGTGTCTTTGGTGTCGATCAGTGCAAAGAACAAAGTGTTGGTGAAAAGTGATACAGGAATCCAAGAAAGGGAAAAGCATGCAAGCAAAGAGGACACAAAGTTCAGCATGGATCAACGCTAGTTTTAGAATGGTAGGTTGGTATGGCGAGAAAACTTGGTCGAGAATCGACACAAGTACATGGCTCATTTGGAAAACATTCGCCATAAGGAAAATTGGCAAGGTGAATCTAATTTCCAGTTTCCTTGGAAGGTAGACCATTTTAGGAACAATATGATTTCTGAAAATTTTAGTTGTTGTTCTACAAAATTCAAAAATTTGCATCATGACACAGTCAAGGTTAGCAATAGTCAGTCAACAGATTCAAGGAAGAATTTATCTTTTTATGAGAAGCTCAATTTGATGAAGTCAGGAAGATTTCAGTGGTTCAAGGTTGGAAGAGTGGAGAATTAGTCTCCTCATCTTCAATTTCTGTAATTCAGAGAGCTTTTAGGGTCCAAAAGCTTCCCATTGGGGAGGTGTGATCAGGAGATCATGTCCAAGTCGAAAAAATGCTCAAAATGGAAATTCTCAAAAATGGTTTCAATCTGAATGATTGGAAAGGTCTCGTCACTATGATTCTGGCACCGCAAACGAGACTCAAATCCGACATCGTATGTGAAAATTACTGAGGTTTGAATTTGTCCAATAACCTCCAAAACAAGACTTTTGACCAAAAAAAATTGTCATTTTCAAAAAATTTATATGGCAAAAAAAAATAATTCATTTTTAAAGGTTTTTATGGGCTTTTTAGAGGGTGCCATGTAGCCTACCAGGAGGCTGCCACATGGCCTCAAGCCATTGGTTAAAGGGTCATGCTAAAATTTGGAGGGCAACGGGGGTCGAACCCTTGACCCGAATCCTCGGGCAGGGTCGACCCGACCAACACGGCAGCGGAGGAAAGTTTGATATGTGGGCGAGTCGGGTGGATTAAAAAATGATTTGGGTCATGTGTAGAACATTAGGTATAGCCCTCAAGGGCCAGCGCCATTGCAATATGACCTAGGTCTAAAGGCCACGGGCTAAGCAAAGTTGTGAATTGGTGGAGAAAGGTTTAAGCACTCAGGGCTAAATGTTGCAAGCCATGTGCCCTTATTTAGCGACCCGGGGCTTAAATATTTACAACCGGTAGAAAACATAAGGCTAGCCCGTCAGGGCTAGTCCCCTTCACATGCGACCATCTCCTTCGTGACCAGGGGCTTAAACTTGACACTAACCGCGCGACCACGGTTTACAGAACTCATGTGACTGACCTTACCTCACGTTTAATGCTAACTAATAACAGTCCGGAAAAAATGGTGCATTCCACCAATCCCGGTGGCATTTTCCAAATTTTTTGAGTTAAACTGGAGTTATCCCACATTTGGTGGGGTTTTCTAGTGACATTGGGTAGGTTTCTTTGGGAGGTCATAACTTCCTCATTTTTGAACCAATTTGGACGAAAGTTTAGTCAATTTTGGGTTTCTTCAGCATTCTAGATTGTTTGGGACAGGTTTCAGAGTGAACAGAGCTGTTCTTCAACCATTTTTCTTCAGGGAAGAGGAAAGAGCCACCAAGGCCATCAGGGAGATGGAGCTGTATTGGGTTGTACTTCACTGTTTGAGGTGAAACAAAAGCCATTTTTAGCTTATTTCTGTCTTATGAAGTCAAAATCACAGCTTTTTTTTGCCTTTTTAGGCATATTTCTCACTGTGTAACCATTTTGAGCAATTTAATAGAGCAAGGACACACCATTAAGGAGCCTTGGACCGGCAGATGTAGCCCAAGAGGGGTGAACTGCCTCATCATTTTGTTGTGTTATGCTATGGTGAATTTTTCTTGTTGTGTATTTCTGCTGTGATATATTAAACAGTAAATTTAAATAACAAATCCTCACACATAAAACTCAGAAACATTACCCAAAATACTTTGTTTAACTTGCCAGTCATGGAGAAAACTTTGCACATTAATTTTAATGGAAATGGATACTTTGCATATCATTACAAATAGTTCCATTTTCAGATCAAAAATAGGAACTGGTGGACGACCTGAGAGACTTAGAGGTGGATGCATGTTTAAATTCTGAGTTGAAACCTGACAAGGGTAAGCAAGTCATTGACGCATAACCCATTGCGACGATAGCCACCACCAAGCTCCAAAAGGTAGAACCTGATAATCCAGAGGAGTGGGATTTACTCTCTCACTCACAGATGTGGGTGAAGGGCTTGCTGCTACAATTCATTTTCAACATCGAGAGCCAAAAGAACCTCATTTCAAAAGAGGTAATGAAGTGGTTGGGCCTACCGACCACACCACACCCGTAGTCGTACACCATCGAGTGGCTTCAGCAAGACAAGATCTTCACATCCACCAGCAGTGTTGCCTTCCCTATAGCATCAAGCCCTTCACGGATGAGGTATTGTGTGATATAGCTCCTCTTGAATTTTCTGATGTGTTATTAGGCCAAACATAATTTTAGAAGTGTCATGTCGTGTATGATTCTAGGCCTCACACTTTTATTATTTCTTTGGGTAATAAGTTTTACACGATACCAGAGGTAGCCCCACCTACCCGCATTTGTTTGATCTCTATTAAGCAAAGTAGTAAGATCATCTCCCAGACCAGGAAATGTGTTTTCTTTCTGATTCACTCTCAAATTTAAGGAAATATTTTAGCCACATCCATGGCCCCTGGGAAGGGTTCCTCCACGCAATTGAATTAGGTGGATACAGTCATGGAAGAATACAAGGAAATATTCTCCTCACCCATAAGGGTACCCTTGCACTGTCAGGTCAAGCATTTCATCAGTCTAACTCCCATAGCACCTCTACCCAACAGGCCAATATATCGCTGCTACATTCTAGAAAATGAAGAGATCAAGTAGAAAATCAAGAATTTTCTGCAAAAAGGGCACATCCAACCAAGTTCCTTGCCTTGTGGGAGCCTAATTGTACTTGTATAGAAGAAGGATGGTACCTGGAGGCTCTGTATTGATTATCAAGCATTAAACAAAATCACTGTTAGGAACAAGTATCCAATGCCATGGATTGATGACCTTCTATACCAACTAAAGGGGGCCAAGTATTTCAGCAAGATCGATCTAAAATTTGGCCATCACCAGGTTCTAATATAGCCCATACATGTGAGGAAGACCACCTTCAATTCATAGGAAGTTATTTTTGAATGGTTGGTTATGCCCTTCAAGTTGACAAATGCCCTTGCTACTTTTATGAGGTTATTGGATGACATCTTGTGGCCCTTCACTAAATCGTTCGTGGTTGTTTACATGGATGACATCCTCATCTTCAAAAAGAGTTGGGAAAAACACTTGCAACACCATTTCGGTAGGTCCTTCAGACCCGTCGGCAACACAAATTGTGTACCAAATTGGAGAAATGCGCCTTTCGCATGAGCCTGGTCCAATATATGGGTTACATCATAGATGAGTGTGGTGTGCATGTGGATCTTACTAGGTTCCAAGTCATTCGGGATTGGCCAACCCTGACCACTCTAACAGAGATTTTCATCTTTCCAGGCCTTGCAAATTTTTATCGAAGGTTCATGTTGGGATTCTCCCATATCACTTGGCCATGAGTTAGATTACTAAGGGCGGGGCAAAAGCAATTTTTTCTTGTTCTAAATCCCAACACAAGGTGTTTGGTGAGTTGAAGCACCGCCTCCGCTCTACACTGGTACTCACACTACCAAGCCTTCAACATCCATTTGAGATTGAGACAGACGCCTTTGACTATGCAATTGGTGCAGTCCTCACCCATCACGGGCATCTAGTGGCCTATCATAGTTAGAAACTTTCTGATACTACTCATAAGTACCCCACCTATGATAAATAAATGCCATCATGCAATATTTCCAACATTGGAAACATTACATTCTAATGAATGAGACGATCATCCACATTGATCACCGACCTCATTAGTTTATACATACATAAGGGAAGTTTCAGAACGATCCAGCATTGGAAACATTACATTCTGGTGAAGGAGACGATCATCCACATTGATCACCGACCTCATCATTTTATACATACATAAGGGAAGTTGCAGAATGATTGCATAAGAAGTGGTCTACATATCTGCAACAATTCCACTTGAACATTAAATACAAAAAGAGTAGCACTAATCATTTTGTGGACTGCCTCCGCATGCCCCTAGTTGCAGCACTAACTATTGTTCTCAACTCTTGTGGCAACGAGACCTCTCGATGGACGCAACTATAAAAAAATGATCCAGAGTCCGCCTCCACATACCAGATGCTAGTATATGGAAAGATAGTTCCTGATTTCCACCTCTATGGCGCATTATTATGCTACCTCGGCCACCTTTGTGTTCCTTCAAGCGAGCGTGCCAAGCCGATTTGGGAGAGCACTAAAATCGGGCCACAATACACTTTGGTGTGGAGAAAATTGTGGTTATACTACAAAAGTACTTTTATTGGCCAAAACTCTGACTGGATGTTGGAAAATGTATCAGATATTACACTTCCTATGTCATTGCCAAGCCAACCATCAAGAAGCATTCCCTGCACACTCCTCTGCCTACTCCCAGCCAGTCATGGGAATCCATATGCATGGACTATATGTCTAGCCTCCCTTCTACCAAGCATAGTAATGACTGTGTATTTGTGATTGTGGACATATTTTCTATGATAGCTATATTTGCGGCTTGCAAGAAGAATATCACAGCAAAAGACACTCCCAAAATCTTCTTTGAACAAGTGTGCGTCCATTTTGGTATCCTGCAAACCATTATATCATATTAGGATAGTAGGTTCCTGAGCACATTCTGGTCAATCCTCTGGACACTATTAGACACCAAGCTCACCAAGTCGACTATATTCCATCCCCAGACAGAGGTTGTTAATAGGATGATAATGAGCATACTTTTCATGTACAACTCAAAGCAGCCACGAACTTGGGATGAGAGCACCCCCTATGTGCAACACAGTTATAACATAGCTCTCCATAGCTCGATTGGTCGTAGTCCCTTTCAAGTGGGTCTAGGATTTACACCATTATTTCTAATTGATGTTGACATACCTCGTTCGACTACATAAACAAAATCCACACATGTACTATCTAAGGCTAATAAAGTAACCATATTTATAGAATGCATCCAGCACATCTGCCAGCAGGTTCACGACATCCTGGAGAATTCCAATGCCAAGTACAAGCAGTGACATTATCAACATCGGGTGCCACACAAGTTTCAGGTGGGTGACAAAGTTTGGTTGTTTTTATCAGAAAGAACACTCGGAGCTCATCAGAAGCTCAAACCACTCCGATATGGGCCTTACACCATTATCAAGGTTGTGGGAGACAATGATTTTGAGCTCAGCATTCCCCCATTCCTTCGCATTCACCCAGTATTCAATGTGGAACGCCTTCGGCTATACTTTCTACCATTACTGGACACATCAAAAATTGTAGAACAAATCACACCAATAGATCTAAACCCTTACTGCATGGAACAGGCCACAACTGATTGGATCATGGACATACAGATCAAGAACACTCGCCAACGGAAGATCTAGTTGTATCGGTTATCAAAGCTCGCCAACTCTTGCACCAAGGCAAATGGCTCACCACAAACCAAGTTCAGCAAAAGTTTCCTCATCTCATGGAGGAACTCAAATCAATGTGGACCATTGCTTCCTAAGGGGAGTGGACTAATCCAAGTGATATTAGTGGCCACCCACCTATTTCACTTGGACCCTCACCATTGTTTATTTCAATTTTTCAGTTTCCTTGATTGTAACATAATTTACTATTTTTGGCAATTTTTCGAGTCCTGAACTTTTGGGGCCGTTTTGAGGCCCTAAATGAATATTTTTGGGAAAAACTAGGCTAGCAAAAGTTAAAGTTAAAACTTTTAGTTCCTAGGTATATCTTTATAAAGAGGTATTGTGCACGTCAAATGAAGATCGTATGTAACATTCCTAAGCCCAAGCTAAGAGGAATATACAATTTTGTTTCATTTTTTTTTTATTGAATAATTGAACCAAGGAGGACATGTAAAACTTATAAAAACAATGAATAAATCCATGCCTATGTGAAAAAAGACAAATATGGGCCATATAAAATAAACACTTGCAAGTGTGAATGGGTTTGAACTATGAGACTAGGTCAACCTTGACCAAATCCACAGTGCAGTCTAGATGCAATGTACCACATGGATGCACAACGCAGTTCTAGAAGGAGGTTCCACATGTGAAAGGAGCTAACTCATTGAGGTGGTTTAGGGTTTGACAAGGCTTTTATCCTATAAAAGGAAGAGGAGAGAAGCATGAGAGGGTTTTTGATGTTTATCATTTTTCTGAATATATTTTCTGTTCAGACACATGTCATTCTCTGGCTGTTTAGTTGAGAATATTGTTGTTTAGCATTGGGTGTTCCTGGTCCGGAATTCCATCTCCTTCCTAGAGCAGTTCTCAGAGGAGCCTTGTTTGTCTTGTCCACTATCTGGCATTTGGCCAAGCTTCATATTACACCTACAGCGCTGGTCCTATTTAGTATTGGGTTGTCCTTGTGAGCTGTAGCAAGTGGAGGATAGATCTCTTCAGATCTATGCATCTCTAGCACCCCTTTTCACTGGGAAATTCATCTATCCATTTGGAAAGAGTGTTCTAGACCTTGGGAGCTTCAGATCTAGATCTTGGCATCAGGCCACAGTATACTCAGAGTCTACAGCGCAGTCCCTTTTGCAGATCTGCATTATTTGCAGTAGCAGAGTTGCAAGGAGTTTTGGCATCAACTTGGAGGAGAGATCTCTAGTGATTGGATCCTTCCTTTCACTGTGGTGATCCATGGATGGGCCATCCCATCCATGTTTGTTTCAGATATGATCTTCTTTATATCACTACTTCAGAATTTTCTGAAGATTACTGCAGATCTATAACTTAGATCTCAGATCTATTCTCTGTGTTTCATGTTTTGCTGAGATCCCTAAGGGGAGTGTATAGAGGAGCCTTCTTGCATAAAAATCTGAAATAGATCTAGCATTTTTTTTACATATGTGCTATAGATCTAAGTCATAATAAAATTCTGCTTCAGCCCCATTAAAATAACACTGTCAATCTTATTCAGTCATTTCTTGTGGTTGTAGCACCTCATTTCTGAGGATTTTTTCATGTCTTCTCTTCTACTTTCTGTATAATAATGTATGGGCTTCAATATCATCTCTTCTTCAACATCTAAGAGACATTATTGACCCTCATTATTGATCTCTTGCAAACATTGGGCTGAACTACGTTATTTTCCAACAATCTTGTTTTTGTATTGTTGCAGTCCCCTCTTTGGGAAGTTTTCAAGTCATACTGAGTGTGGGAGATCTGTTTAACCCGCCTTGTTTGATTTGTTCATGATATCCTCTTGGATTTTTGTCTTAGATACTCAGATCTAAGGGATCCAAGGGCTGATTTACTATTCTATAGCAGCCATCCCTGAAAAATGTGTTTTTCAGGCATGCCTTGCTAGCAGTCCCGATTCTGGGATATTATATCGTATGCCAAAGTTACGTCCTCGGGAAGTTGATGTGCCAATTTATGCAAACGGGGTCCATAAGTTTGGCACTTCATCTCCTAGGGTTGGGTTTTTTAATGTTTAGGGTTTTCAAGTGTTTATCAATAATAAATATGCCTTCGAGCCTCAATGTAGCACATTTCATAGGCACATGTCTTCCAGGTCTCTTCTCAAAGATAAGATAGCATTGCCCAAGTTAGTTTATTTCCATTCTGTATGTAAGCATATTTTAGTCTTTGATATTAATGAAATGAAGTTATATTTTTGTTGCATCTTTGTGTCCATGTTTATATTTGTATTTTGTTGTATTCCTACATAAATTCAGATCAAGAACTCTCCATAGCTCGATTGCTCGTAGTCCCTTTAAGGTGGGTCTAGGATTTCAACCATCGTGTCTGATTGATGTTGCCATACCTCATGCGACTACACAGACAGAATCCACACATGCACTGTCTAATGTTGACAATAAAATAGGTTTATTGAAAGTATCTAGCACGTCCACCAGCAGTTTCACGACATCTTAGAGAAGTCCAATGTCAAGTACAAGCAGCAACATGATCAACATCGGGTGCAACACAAGTTTCAGGTGGGCAAAAAAGTTTTGTTGCATTTACAAAAATAATGCCTAACCAAAGCTAATTGAAAGCTTAGACCACTCCGATATGGGACTTACACCATTATCAAGGTAGTGGGATACAATTCTTTCGAGCTTAGCATTCCCCCATTCCTTGGACTACACCCAGTGTTCAATGTGGACCTCCTTCGGCCATACTTTCCACCATCATTGGACACTTCAGACATTGCAGAACAACTCACACCAACATATATAAACCCTTACTACATGGAGCATGCCACAGTTGATTGGATCATGGACATGCAGATAAATAACACTCGCCAACAGAAGATCCAGCTTTATCGTGTAGTCAAAGTTGGTCAACTCTTCTTTGAACGAGTGTGGGTACATTTTTGGATCACGAAAACCATTATATCAGATCATGATAAAAGGTTCCTGAGCACATTCTGGTCAAGCCTCTGGACATTATTGGACACCAAGCTCACCCAATCAACTGCACTCCATCCCCAGAATGATGTCTAGACAGAGGTAGTCAACATGATGATATTGAATATACTCTGCATGTACAACTCAAAGCATCCATGAACTTGGGATGAGAGCCTCCCCTATGTGCAACACAATTATAACAGAGCTCTCCATAGCTCGATTGGTCGCAATCCCTTTCAAGTGGGTCTAGGATTTCAACCATTATGTCTGATTGATGTTTCCATACCTCATGCAACTACATAGACAGAATCCACACATGTACTATCTAAGGCTAATAAAGTAACCAGATTTATAGAATGTATCCAACACATCTGCCAGCATGTTCACAACATCCTGGAGAAGTCCAATGCCAAGTACAAGCAGCGACATGATCAGCATCAGGTGCCACACAAGTTTTAGGTGGGTGACAAATTTTGGTTGCATTTTCAAAACAAATGCATAACTAGAGCTCATCAGAAGCTCAGATCACTCCAATATGCACCTTACACCATTTTCAAGGTTTTGGGAGACAATTATTTTAAGCTCAACATTCCCCCATTCCTTGGAATTCACCCATTGTTCAATGTGGATCGCCTTCAGCCATACTTTACACCATTACTTAACACATCAAACATTGCAGAACAACTCACACCAACAAAGCTAAACTCTAACTTCATGGAACATGCTACAACTGAACATATCGTGGACACACATATCAATAACACTTTCCAACAGAACATCCAGATTTATCATGTACTCAAATTTGGTCAACTCCTACACCAAGGCAAGTGGCTCACCAGGGACTAAGTTCAGCAGAAGTTTCCTCATCTCATGTAGGAACTCAACGTAATGGGGACCATTGCTTCCTAAGGGGGGCAGACTGATCCAGGTGGATATTGGTGGCCACCAACCTGTTCTTCCTTGACCCCCACCGTTGTTTCTTTCAGTTTTTCAATTTCCTTAATTGTAGCACAGTTTAATATTTTTGGCAGTTTTTCGGGTCTTGAACTTCCTGAGTCGTTTTGATGCCCTAATTGACGTATTTTTTGGAAAACTAGGGCCAACCTAGGTTTTTAACCCTTTTTGGCCACTCTAAATTTGTATTCCTTGTATATATCTTTATAACGAGGTGTTTTTCATGTCAAATGGAGATCGTATGCGAAAGTTACGTCTCTGGGAAGTTGATGTACCAATTTAACCAAACAGGGCCCATATAGTTGGCACTTCATCTCCTAGGGTTATATTTTTGGATGTTTAGGGTTTTCCATTATTTATCAATAATAAATAGGCATATGATCCTCATTTTAACATAGTTCATAGGCATGTAGCCACCACATCTCTTCTCAGAGATAAGCTACCATCATCGGGACTAGTTTATTTCCATTATGTGTGTAAGCATATTTCAGTCTTTGATATTAATTAAATGAATTTATATTCCTACTGCATATTTTTGTATATGTTTATATTTTTATTTTGTTGTGTTCCTGCATAAATTCAAATAAGTGGTATCATAGTAATCTGCTCTTTCTATATTTTTATTAGCATGTCCCTAACGAGGTTAGGTTATAAGGACTTGGGGCTTGATCTAGTTGAACCCTTGCAAGATCAACCTCACAAACCCCAATGGCCTCCCATAACAGATGAAAAGAAATATGAGGGAGCAAGAGATCCTATCAAAATATTGCTCGAGGAGGCCCTTGAGAAATAGAGGAATGCAATGATGGATAAATTTTCCCAGATCCTTCAGTAGATGCCCACAGGCGATGCATCTTCATCCGACAGCCACTCTAGAGGCGCCACTCCCTTTAAGGTACAATTCAACATTGACTTTCCCACATTTGAAGGCCAGATAGATGCAGATGCCATAGATAAATGGTTAAATCTGTTGGAAGGATATTTTTTTTTCATGATTTTTACAATAGGGAAAATATTACTTTTGCACTCTTGAAAGTCACCCCCCATGTCAAGGAATGGTGGGAAACCTATTGTGAGCAAAAGGACAAGGAGGAACCCTCACTATTCTCATACGCACCCACTTGGAACTCTTTCCGAGATGCCATGAAGGAAAAGTACTACCCTACTAGGACCTTTGAAGACAAGTACATACAATGGACTACATTTCGTCTGTATAGGGATCAAGATGTGCATGAGATGACTAATATTTTCCATACATTGTGCACAAATTTGGGTATCAAATATTCTAAAAAACGTTTTCTTCTCAAGTACCACAGTTTTTTCCACAAATACATTCAAGAGGAAATGGAGTTCCTGGACATCTCCTCGCTTGGTGCAGCATACCGATATGCTACCAAAATTGAGCAGAAATTCAAGCAGAAGAAGCGATACTTTGGATCTTTGAACCCAAAGTAGAAAAAAGGTTCCCCCAAGCCATAGAGAAAAGGATAAAGCTTAACAGGGACCCCAAATGCAAACTCCTCGAAGCTGCAAAATAAGGGTGACGAGAAGGCAAAGGAGGAAACCAGAAAGTGGTGTGAGTTCCATAAAAGCCACATGCACAATAGCTCCAAAAGGTAGAACTTGAAGATCCAAAGGAGGGGAAGCGCCTCTTTCACTCACATATGTGGGTGAAGGAAACGCCACTACAATTCATTGTTGACATTGAGTGCCAAAAGAACCTCATTTCAGAAGAGGTCATGAAGCGGTTGGGCATACTGACCACGCCACACCTGCATCCATACACCATCGGGTGCCTTCACCAAGGACGAGATCTCCACGTCAGCACGCAGTTTCGCCTTCCCTATAGCATCAAGCCCTTGACGGATGAGGTATTGTGTGAAATAGATCCTCTTGAAGTTTCTGATGTATTATTAGGCAAACCATACTTGTGGAAGCGTCATGTCGTGTATGATTCTAGGCCTTGCACTATTATTATTTATTTGGGTAATAATTTATACATGATACCGTAGGTAGCCCTGCCTACAAGTATATATTTGAACTTTGTTGAGAAATTTAGTAAGATCATCTCCTAGATGAGGAAATTTGTTTTCTTTTTTATTCCCTCTCAAAGTAAAGGGAATATTGTAGCCACGTCCATGGCCCCTGGGAAGGGTTCCTCCACTCAATAGAAGTAAGTGGATACGGTCGTGGAAGAATATAGGGACATCTTCTCCTCACCCACAGGGGTACCCTTGCACTATCAGGTCAACCATTGGATCGATCTGACTCTCGGAGTACCTCTACCCAACGGGCTAATATATCACCACTCCATTCTAGAAAATCAAGAGATTAAACAGAAAATCTAGGATTTGTTGCAATAACGGCACATCCGACCAAGTTCCTCGCCTTGTGGGAGCTTGTTTGTACTTTTATAGAAGAAGGATGGGACCTGGAGGCTCTGTATTGATTATTGGGCACTAAAAAAAATCATTTTCAGGAATAGGTATCCAATCCCATGGATTTATGACCTTCTAGACCAACTCAAGGGGGCCATGTATTTCAGCAAGATCGATCTAAAGTCTAGCTATCACCAGGTTGAAATAGAGCCCACATATGTATGGAATACCACCTTAAAATCCAAGGAAGGCCTTTTTTAATGGTTGGTTATACCCTTCGGGTTGAAAAATGCCCCTGCTACTTTTATGAGGCTGTAATATTCCAAATCTGGAAATTAAGAAATATTTGACAAAATATTGGTTATGAAGCATCAACAAATCTCATAACAGATTTTATAATGCAGATCCTTCACTAAATACAACAACAACAACTTTATACAACGTTTTATGGGCAAAAAGGTGGGAAAAAGTGATGATTTTGGCCCTAAAACAAGTGTATTTAGAGATTTGCGTAAAAATAAAATGGGAAAGTAGTTGGATCTGATATCTAGGGTTATTATGGACTTACATGTCAAATTTCAGCAAAAAAAAATGTGTTTTTCTATGTTAAATGGTTCCTCCATTCCTAACTAGGCTAGAAAACCTTGATTTCCCATGACCCGGAGTGTGTAGAAATTTACTGAAGCATGTGAGCGTAATTTTCTGAAGGTTTTAACTGCAATAAGGTCTGAACATTTAAAAATAAGATAAGAGGCATAACTCATACATTTTACAGAAGAAAGAGTGAAGAAATACAGGAGAAATCCTCAGAAATGAGGTGCTACAACCATGACAGCATTATTTTTAGGGCTGAAGCAGAAGTTTATTGATTCTTCAGATCTATATCAGATATTTACATAAAAATATAGATCCAATATAGATCCATCTACAAGAAAGGCTGATCTATACATTCCCCTTGGGGTTTTGCTCAAAACATGAAGCACCGGAAGTAGATCTGAGATCTAAGAATGCAGATATGGAGAATGATTCAGAGATTTCTGAATAATAAAAAGGTACAACAGATCACATCTGAAACAAACATGGATCGGATGGCCAATCCATGGATCACCACAGTGAAAGGAAGAATCCCAACACCGAAGATCTCTCCTCCAAAAAGAAAGCAAAACACCCAACAGCTGTAGATCTGCAAATAAAATTGTCTTAGGGAGAATAAAAATGTTTTAGCTTCTGAGAATTATTTGGCCTGATGCCAAGATGTATATCTGAAGTGCAATCAGCAAATGAACTCTTCCAGGAGGTTAAAAGACACACTCACTGAGAAGAGCCACTGTTATCTCTAGATCTGAGCAGATCTAGTCCTCCACTTGTTCCAACTCACAAGGACAGCTCAACCCTCAATAGGAGCAGTGCTATAGATGTAAGGTGAAGCTTGGCCCAAGCCTGATAGTGGACAAGTTAGAACAATTCTCCTCCAAGAGCTTCTCAAGGAAGGAGGTGGGATTCCTGAACAGGAATGCCCAACAAGGGATGTCTGGTAGACAATTCCTTGTGAAATGATCATCTTCAACAACCCTTTCCTTTCTTCCCTCCTCTTCCTTTTATAATATAGGAGTCTTTCCAAACCCTAAACCACCTTGAATCACTTAACCCTTTTCACATTAGATCCTCCTTCTAGAACTGTGTTCTCCCTCAAAGAGGTTCAATGCATCTAGACTGCGTTGTTTGACTTGGTCAAGGATGACCCATTCTTGTGATTTAACCCATTCACACTTGCAAGATATAATTTAAATAGCCTAGATATGTCTTTGTTCACATAGGAATTGATTTATTCTTGGTTTTCAGGAGTTTTACATGTCCTCCTTTACAATTTATTCATCAATCATGAAATGCAAAAATAAACAAGGCAAAATTAATGTTCCTATTAGTTGAAGCTAATTTAGGAACATTACAGTCTCCCCCTCCCAAATGTTGCTTGTCCTCAAGCAACTGCAAGGGTGCTACAAAAATTCCCCTTCTTCTCTTGTGGCCTCCTCATCTATTAGTCTCCACCATTTCTCTGAATCTTCTACAATAACTTTGTCTTCCAATGATCCTCCCTCAATATGCAAGTTGGCCTTTGGTGAATAAACCCAAGGGCTCTCATCATGAAGAAATGGAAGGTTTTTGTGGAAACCTTCTTTCTGATCCATGGCCTCCTCAAGATAGAAGTGATGACAATCATGGGAATTTTCATGATTCATGATAGTCTCCCATCTCCATGCTATCATCCAAATGAAGTGGACTACCTCTCTTCTTGGCAATCCATAGAAAAAATCCTCCCCAATACATATGAGAGGCATGTTACCAACAAACATATGGCTCACTTTACAAAGAGGCAAGTGATCTATCATAGTGGCCATACAAAATCTCATGCTCCCATTGAAGCATGCAATGAAAAAAGAATGGGGAAATCCTCTCCCCAAGGGCACATTCAACAAGTGTGCCTCTCCTCCAACTATGCCCCCAACAAAGATAAGGACATCTTCAGCTTGTGGGATCATGATTAGGATCATGCTAGCTACCATGTATGATAAATGAGAATGAAGATGTTCTCTCATGTGCAACCAACGCAGTTTTATCCTTAACTGCCATAGAATAGGATGTGACAAGTGCCTTCCCCAATACTTGTTTGTTGCATCATCTCTTCTGAATGCTTGGAGTAAATGCATCATAATTGGTGTAAAATAATCACACCATGAAGAATAGAATAGCTTGCCAAGACCCTCCAAGGAATGACCTGCATCAACATGGTTCATGGCTTTGAGTAGCCCATGAAACCCATCATAAATAGTGCCCCTTTTTGGAGCTATATTCTGCAAATGAGTGTTAGAAAAATATAAGCATATAGGAGATACATGATAATGCTCAAAAGGAAAAGCCTCTCTATACACTTGTTTTACATTAGTGGGGTAACTCATGGATGAGTTCCCTCTCACACTCAATGGATAAGGACATGTGAATGATGGCTCTTCCCAAGAGTTATGCTCCTCCTCCTCTACCAAGTAATCCATGCACATCTTCATGTGAGAGTGCACCTCTTCTTTGAAACCTTCACATATGAATCCACCCAAGAGAGTATGATATGCTTTGACAAAACCAGTGGGTTTGGAAAGCAGGATTTCATAGATGGCATCAAGTAGTCCCTCCTTGAGTTTGGAGTCACTAACCAAAAGAATAAGATTATAGAAATAGATAACTCCATCCACCACCTTGAACCTTTCATCCACTACTTCCCCATCAAGAACCCCACATGTGAAAAGGTCCTTGGAGTATTCCATCTTGAGTTGGGAATTCCAATAAGGATCCAAGCTCTCCAAGAATGACAACACTGTAGAGGTTTGAAATGTAGATTTTTTCTTCTCATGGCTCCCATCTTTGACATCCCTGATATCAAAAGCACATGTTGGAGCATCGTAATCTTCCCTTTGCTGCCCCATTTGTAGCTGATCTTGCCCAAGACAATATTGGAGTACATGGAAATCAACTTCCCCTCGGAAAGTCCTTGTTTTCCAAAACCTCCTCCTTTTGGCCCATGTATACAAGAGGGTTAGGATCCCCTTGCTATCTTCAGAAATCTTATTTTTGAATGAAGAGATCATGGGCTACCCCAAAGATATGGATTTTCCATGTGCCCTCATGCTCATGCCATCATAGATCTTTGATTTCTCCTTTCTCAGCGCAGATTTCTGAGTGGGAGTTAGAAATGCTCCTTTCAGGAAACTTCTCATCTCTCTCCTGAATTCATGAGAGATTCTCTACGCTGTGATAGCTTCTCCCAAGGCTCCCTCCTTAGCCAAGTATGTATATGATGCCAATATGTGAGAGAACACTTTAGATTTCCTCCTATCAAGATGTGCTCCTGGTAAAGTACCTCCTTGCAAAGAGGTGTCAAGGCATAGAGTAGAATGTGGATGTGGTTAGACAGATTTGCCCCTACCTTTCATGCATAGATCCTCTTGCCTTCTTTGTGCTTCCAAGCTCTGAAGTAGAGAAGGGTTCATGTTCTCCACCTTGTGATGCCCTTCCTCCTCTTTTCTTCCTTCTATCTCCAAGATCTCATCATTTGACAATGATGTTACATGATGCTCATGTGTCATACCAAGAGCCTTATGTGTGAGACCTTGTGGAACCCCTTGCAAGAGTGCAAGAGTTTCTCCCCTTGGAGCAATTTCTCCAAATTCATCTTCATGAGGTGCTTGAGGTGCCTTTGTTTTGACTGCGTTATCATCTCCTGCCTTCTCCTCTTCAATAACCGAAATTGTCCCATCATCAATGAGAGACCTTAGATCTTGGTCATCTATTGAAGGAGAAACCTTCATGATTTCCTCTTGAGAAGAGGACCCTTCACTCAATGGAGATATTTCCCTTGGCAAGGCATCAAGAAAACGTACACCTTCTTCCATGGTCTTCAGAAATGGAGTTGGATTCATAGACCCTTCCAACTCATGCAAAATATTTGTTTGAAGTGGTTTGATAGTGTCAACAGAAGATGATACACATGGAGCTTCATCAAACCTTTCTATAAATCTTGCAATAAACCTTTCATAAGTAGGTGTATTGGCATTCTTCAAGGAAAAAGACTCAAACAACCACCAAGCATATGCTTTACCTTCAAAATGCAGCGTTGCTGCTTTGATGGCTTCAATCTCTGAAACTTGATGTTGTTGTACAAAGTTATCTAGCTCCTCCACCCAAACCCTGACTGGACATTTATGTGATCCATCAAATATAGATAGATAAAATATACCCTTACCATGCTACTCTCCTTTGTGTCTTTTCTCTCCTTGATCTTACAGAATCCTTGGAATTTCAAGTTATCTTTGAACTCCTTGGACTGAGCTTCATACTCCTCCAAATACTCTCTAAGAGTCTCCTTTTTGGGCACACCTCCTTTCTTCCTCTTCATGAATAAATAAAAAAAATAATGCTAAATATTTGGTGATATGGATGAGTGCACATATCCATGAGATTAGGATTCATAATTTTCCTCATGTATAGATCTTATAGATCTAATCATAAGATCTTTCTGCTCTTGAAACTTTCTAGGAGTTTCACTGCTTCCTCTTTCTTCTTCTTGTTCAACCTCCTTGGAGAGATTATTCTTATATATGAAAAATGATGAGAGTAAACTCATTTTATTCATCATTCCGACCTTGCTCCTTGCTGTACAGCACTTTGGCTTGAAGCCACAGGCTGAGCCAAAGATCTTGCTCTGATACCACTGTAATATTCCAAATCTGGAAATTAAGAAATATTTGACAAAATATTGGTTATGCAGCATCAAAAAATCTCATAATAGATGTTATAATGCATATCCTTCAATAAATACAACATCGAAAACTTTATACAGTGTTTTATGGGCAAAAAGGTGGGCAAAAGTGATGATTTTGGCCCTAAAACGAGTGTATTCAGATATTTTCATAAAAATAAGATGGAAAGTGATTGTATATGATATATAGGGTTATGAGGGACTCCCATGTCTAATTTCAGCAAAAAAAAAATGCGTTTTTCTATGTTAAACAGTTCCTCCATTCCTAACTAGGCTAGAAAACCCTGATTTCCCATGACCCGGAGTGTGTAGAAATTTACTAAAGCATGAGAGCGTAATTTTCTGAAGGTTTTGACTGCATTAAGGTCTGAAAATTGACAAATAAGATCAAAGTCATAACTCATACATTTTACAGAAGAAAGAGTGAAGAAATACAAGAGAAATCCTCAGAAATAAGGTGCTACAATCGTGACAAAAAGACTGCATAACCATGACAGCATTATTTTTAGGGCTGAAGCAGTATTTTATTGATTCTTTAGATCTAGATCAGATATTTACATAAAAATATAGATCCAATATAGATCCATGTACAAGAAAGGCTGATCTATACATTCCCCTTGGGGTTTTGCTCAAAACATGAAGCACTGGAAGTAGATCTGAGATCTAAGAATGCAGATCTGCAGAATGATTCAGAGATTTCTAAATAATACAAAGGTACAATAGATCACATCTGAAACAAACATGGATTGGATGAACAATCCATGGATCACCACTGTGAAAGGAAGAATCCCAACACTGGAGATCTCTCCTCCAAAAAGAAAGCAAAATACCTTGCAGCTGTAGATCTGCAAATAACGTTGTCTTAGGGAGAAGAAAAACATTGTAGCTTCTGAGAATGATTTGGTCTGATGCCAAGATGTATATCTGAAGTGCAATCAGCAAATGAACTCTTCCAGGAGGTTAAAAGACACACTCACTGGGAAGAGCCATTATTATCATCTAGATCTGAGCAGATCTAGTCCTCCACTTGCTGAAACTCACAAGGACAGCTCAACCCTCAATAGGAGCAGCATTGTAGATGTAAGGTGAAGCTTGTCCCAAGCTTGATAGTGAACAAGTTAGAACAATTCTCCTCCAAGAGCTTCTCAAGGAAGGAGGTGGGATTCCTGAACAGGAATGCCCAATAAGGGATGTCTAGCAGATAATTCCTTGTGAAATTATAATCTTCAACAACCCTTTCCTTGCTGCCCTCCTCTTCCTTTTATAAGATAGGAGTCTTTCCAAACCCTAAACCACCTTGAATCACTTAACCCTTTTCACATTAGATCCTCCTTCTAGAACTGCGTTGTCCCTCAAAGAGGTTCAATGCATCTAGACTGCATTGTTTGACTTGGTCAAAGATGACCCATTCTTGTGATTTAACCCATTCACACTTGCAATATATAATTTACATATCCTAGATATGTATTTTTTCACATAGGCATTGATTTATTCTTGGTTTTCAGGAGTTTTACATGTCCTCCTTTACAATTTATTCATCAATCATGAAATGAAAAAATAAACAAGGAAAAATTAATGTTCCTATTAGCTGAAGCTAATTTAGGAACATTACAAAGGCTAATGGATGACATATTTGGCCCTTCACCAACTCATTCATGGTTGTTTATCTGGATGACATCCTCATCTTCAGTAAGATTTGGGAAGAACACTTGCAACACATTCGGCAGGTCCTTCAAACCCTTCGGCAGCACAAATTGTGTGTCAACTTGGAGAAATGCACCTTTGGCATGAGTTAAGTCCAATATCTAGGTTACATCATAGATGAGTGTAGCGTGCACGTGGATTTGAATAAGATCCAAGTCATTCAGGATTGGTCAACCCCGACCACTCTAACAAATCTTCACATCTTTTTGGGCCTTGCAAATTTTTATCAGAGGTTTGTGTTGGGATTCTCCCATATCATTTGGCCTTTGAGTCAAATTACTAAGGGCGGGGTGAAAGCAAACTTTTCCTGGTCTGAATAAAAATAGAAGGCGTTCG
This sequence comes from Pinus albicaulis, assembly GCA_034641835.2. Classification (NCBI taxonomy): domain Eukaryota; kingdom Viridiplantae; phylum Streptophyta; class Pinopsida; order Pinales; family Pinaceae; genus Pinus; species Pinus albicaulis. The sequence goes on along the minus strand of CM076576.1, from coordinate 416,447,926 downwards.
TTGACTTGAAGCAACACCTCTTCTCTTCACCGGTACTCACACTGTCATACCTGCAACAACCATTTGAAATTGAGACAGATGCCTATAACTATGCTATTGGTGTAGTCCTCACCCAGCACGGGCATCCAGTGGCATGTCATAGTGAGACACTTTCTAATACAATTCGTAAGTAACCCACTTATGATAAAGAGATGTATTCCATTGTGTAGGCTTTATATCAATGAAAGCATTACATTCTGGGGAAGGAGAGGTCATCCACTTCGATCACCGACCTCTTCAATTTATACAGACATAAGGGAAGTTGCAGAACGATTGCCATCAGAAGTGGTCTACATATCTACAACAATTCAACTTGAACATTAAATAGAAAAAGGGAAGCACCAGTCATGTTGCGGATTTCCTCAACTGGCCCCTAGTTGCAGCACTAACTATTTTTCTCAACCATTGTGGCCACAAGACCTCTAGATGGATGAAACTATACAAAAATGATTCAAATTTCACCTCCACATACCAAATTCTAGTATATGGAAATAAAGTACCTGATTTCCACCTCCAGGACACATTATTATGCTACTTGGGTCACATTTATGTTCCTTCGAGCAAGCGTTCCAAGATGATTTTGGAGGCACACTACAGTCGGGTCACAAGAGAGTTTGGTGTGGGGAAAAATATGGTTGTACTACAAAATTACTTTTAATCACTAAAACTCCGACTAGATGTTGGAAAATATATCATATCCTGTAGTGTTTGTGCCATTTCCAATCCAACCATTAAGAAGCAAGGCATGTAAACTCCTCTGCCTAGTCCCAACGAGGCATGGGAATTCATCTCCATGGACTATATGTCTTGACTCCCTTCTACCAATCATGGTAATGACTATATATTTATGGTCGTGGATAGATTTTCTAAGATGGCTATATTGGCAGCCTGCAAGAAGAGTATCACAGAAGAGGACACTTCCAAACTCTTCTTTGAATGAGGGTTGGTACATTTTGGGATCTCGTGGACCATTATATCAGATCAAGATAGTATGTTCTTGAGAAAATTCTAGTCAAGCCTTTGGACATTGTTGGACACCAAGCTCACCAATTCGACTGCATTCCATCCCTAGGTTGATGGTCAGACAGAGTTCATCAACACGATGATAATGCACATACTCCGCGTGTACAACTCCAAGCATCCACAAACTTGGGATAAGAGCCTCCCCTATGTGCAGCATAGTTATAATAGAGTTGTTCATGGCTTGACTGGTCACATTCCCTTTCAAGTGGGTCTAGGATTTCAACCATTGTGCCTGATTGATGTTTCCATATTTTATACGACTACATAGAGATAATCCACATATGCATTGTCTAAGGTTGATAAAGCAACAATATTTATTGAACGTATCCAGCACATTCGTCAGCAGTTTCATGACAGCTTATAGAATTCAAGTACCAAGTGCAAGTAGTGACATGATCAACATCAAGTGCCACACAAGTTTCAGGTGGGCGGAAAAGCCTGGTTTCATTTGTAGAAAGAATGCCTACCCAGAGCTCATCGGAAGCTTAGACCACTCTGATATTGACCTTAAAAAATTATCAAGGTTTTGGGAGACAACTCTTTTGAGATCAGCATTCACCTATTCCTTGGTATGCACCAAGTGTTCAATGTGGACCGCCTACATCAATACTTTCCACCATTACTGGACACATCAAACATTGCAGAACAACTCACACCAACAGAGCTAAACCATGACTGAATGGAACAGGCTACAACTGATCATATCATGGAAACATAGATCAATAACACTCACCAGTAGAAGATCTAGCTCTATCAGGTTATCAAAGTTGGCCAACTCCTGCACTAAGGCAAGTGGCTCACCAAGGACCAAGTTCAGCATAATTTTCCTCATCTCATGGAGGAACTCAACGTAATGGGGACCATTTCTTCCTAAGAGGGGAGGATTGATCCAGGTGGATGTTGGTGGCCAACCACCTATTCCACTTGGACCCCCACCATTGTTTCTTTTAGTTTTTCAGTTTCCTTAATTGTAGCATAGTTTACTATTTTTGGCCGTTTTTCGAGTCCTGAAATTTTGGAGCTTTTTTGAGGCCCTAGACGACGTTTTTTGGGGAAAACCGAGGCTGGAAATTCGATGTACCAATTTACCCAAATGGGACCCATAATTTTGGGGCTTCATCTCCTAGGGTTAGGTTTTTGGATGTTTAGGATTTTCCATTGTTTCTCAATAATAAATAGGTCGTCGAGCCAAATTGTAACATAGTTCAAAGGCATGTAGATGCCACATCTCTTATTAGAGATAAGATACCATCGCCTGAGCTAGTTTATTTTTGTTATGTATGTAGTCTTATTTCAGTATTTGATATTAATGAAATGAAGTTATATTTATGCTCCATCTTTGTGTCCATGTTTATATTTGTATTCTGTTGCGTTCCTGCATAAATTAGGATCACTGGTATCTGAAAAATCTTCTCTTTCTCTATTTTTCTTTGCATGTCCCCAACGAGTTCAAGGTATAAGGATTTATGGCTTGATCTGGTTGAACCCTTGCAAGATCAACCTCGCAAAGCCTGAGGTCCTCCTGTTGAGCCCTAAAAATGTCTTTTCTTTTCACCAAAATCCACTTCATTCCATTTATCCTTTATCATTTATAGGCCTAAAAGATCAATAATAATTATTAAAATCACTTTAAGAATATATGCAATGACTGGCTTATTATACTTTTGTGGTTTTGTTGTCTTAGTGATTTCTGAGCAGACTTAGCTACAGAATGCAGTCATTCTGTAGCTAGTCATATGTTCCGTAGCCATCTTGATGTTTAAACAGGTTACAGGTGTCATCTAAGGGAAAGACATATATGGATAGACTCCAAAACTCTCCTACATCATTCCTTGTCATCCACGAGGACTGAGTAAAAATATGGAAGTGGTTATGCACATGGACAAAGCTAAAAACCAAGAAGCAGACTTCTATAAGGATAAGGACTCTTGGTTTTCCTTCAGCAAAACACGAGTCCTCAACTGGATTTTTAGTTTGATTTTGATTATAAAAGACACCTATGCCTATTTTTACTCAATAGCAGTTATGTAGTTGCTTATAAAAATAACTCGGTGAAACGAGAAAAGGAGTTGATGTTTTCAGTTTTCAAAGACTGTGACACTCTGTTTCTGAGCATTTTCTTCTAATTAAAGGAGTATAACTTTGATGCATGATCTAAAAGAAACTCTGAGGAGTTAAGGATTTGTGTGCCAATCTGATAGTAGAGGGCCCCTGCAATCTGAAAAGGTTGTTGCATATTTTCTAGATAAGTAACCTTTAACTCTGTTTTGTTCTGTTCTTAGGCAATTTCTGAGTTTATCCTCTTGCATCATGTTTTATGCCATTTACTTACATCAAATATTACAGACATTCTTGTTATCATAAGCTATTCCAATATATCCCTAATACGTGAATGAGATCTAGATGTAGTACTTTGAGTTAATTGCATTTCAGTTCTGTTAATTGTATTTCAGTCCTGTTAGTTAGATTTAGAAGATACTCATTATTTTATAAGATACTCTTGTTCTCAAAATCTTCTAACACATCACTATTATATGAACGAGAATTAGTTATATTATTTTGAGTTATTGACATTTTTCTGTTCTGCAATTATGTAAGAGATTCTCATGATTTTACAAACATTCTTTTTCTCAAGTTGTTCCAAGAAATCTCTAATCCTTGAATGAGACTTAATAGTAACATTGTGAGTTGCAGAATGAGTTAATTCTAGTGTCATAAGTTATTTTAGCATAGGGTTTCTTACTATGTTACAGATGATCTTTTTCTCAAAATGTTCCAACAAATCTCTAACAATGAATAAGATTTTTCTGTGATGTTTTAAGTTATTGTTTTCTAAGAGAACCTCATCACATCAGAATTAATCATTTTCTCAGTTTGTTCCAATATATCTCTAATGAAGCGAATTGAAATTAGTTTAATGTTATGAGTTACTTTCTTAGCAGCTTTACAATCTGTGGATTAGCATTCTCTGTTATTTTTATCATTCCTAGTTTAGAGTAGATCTTATCCTGTTTTAGAGCATTCAGTAACTTTTCTTTGATTTTAATTTAGTTTTCCACCTTAGCACCAAATAACAGTAAACATAAAACCAAAAACATTAGAAAAACATTGAACACAACGAAGTAGGAAGAGGATACTTAGGCACATATAGTGCACTTCACTTCAACAGTTTACTAGCCCTGGTTGACAATTTATGATTCAATTTAGGAACACTAAGTTGACTAGACACCTCTCATGGACGATGAAAATAAAGATGAGGGAGTGGGAGATCCTATCAAAATATTGCTCGAGGAGGCCCTGGAGAAACAGAGGAACAAGATGATGGATAAATTTGCGCAGATCCTTTGGCAGATGCCCACAAGTGATGCATCTTCATCCGAAAACCACTCTGAAGGCACCACTCCCTTTAAGGTACAAGTCAAATTTGACATTACCACATTTGAAGGCTAGATAGATGTAGATGTCGTAGATAAATGGTTAAATATGTTGGATGGATATTTTCATGTTCATGATTTTACCAATAGGGAAAATATTACTTTTGCACTCTTAAAACCTACCTCCCATGTCAAGGATTGGTGGGACACCTACTATGAGTAGAAGGAGGAGGGGGGATCCTCACTATTCTCAGTCGCACCCACTTGGAATTCTTTCTGATATGCCATAAAGGAACACTACTAACCTGTCGAGAGCTACGAATACATGTACATACAATGGACTACGTTGCGGAAGTAGAGGGATAATATGTGCATGAGCTAACAAATATTTTCGATACCCTATGCACAAAGTTGGGTGTCAAAAGATTCTGAGAAACATTCGGTTCTCAAGTGCCACATTTTTTTTCAAAAATACATTCAAGATGAAATGGAGTTCCTTGAAATCTCCTCGCTTGGTGCAGCACATCAATATGTTCCCAAAATTGAGCATAAATTCAAGCAGAAGAAAGGCGCCCCCAAGCCACAGAGCAAAGGACAGGGCCTTACCGGGACCCCCTAGGGAAACTCCTTGAAGCCGCAAGCCATGGGTGATGGGAATGCAAGGACACCGGAAAGTGATGTGATTTCCATAAAATCCCCATGAACAACACACATGAATGTCATGCAAAGTAGGCATAGGTGGCCGAGCTAAGAAACTCAAATATCGGTGCATGTTCTTATTCTAAGCTAGAACCCAACAAGGGAACTGACAAGGGTAAGAAGGTGATTGACGCAGAACCCACTCAAATGCAAGTAGGTCACTGACAAGGGTAAGCAGGTCTTTCACTCACATATGTGGGTGAAGGACTTGCCGCTACAATTCATTTTCAACAACGGGAGCCAAAATAATCTCATTTTAGGATAGGTCATGAAGCGGTTGGGCCTACCAACCACACCACACCTGCAGCCATACACCATCGAGTGGATTCACCAAGGACAAGATCTTGCATCATCCAGTAGTGTCGTCTTCCCTATAGAATCAAGCCCTTCATGAATGAGGTATTGTGTGATATAGATCCTCTTGAATTTTTTGATATATAATTAGGCCAAACATACTTGTACAAGTTTCATGATGTGTATGATTCTAGGCCTTGCAATTTTATTATTTATTTGGGTAATAAGTTATACAGGTTACTGGAGGTAGCCCTGCCAACTGGAATTTGTTTTATATCTACTAAGAAATGTTGTAAGATCATCTCCAAGACCAGGAATTTTTTTTTCTTTCTTATTCGCTTTCAAATTATTGGAAATATTGTAGCCACATCCATGGCCCCTGGGAAGGGTTCCTCCACGCAACAGAAGCAAGTGGATACAGTCATGGAAGAATAGAGGGTCATCCTCTCCTCACCCGCGGGGGTACCCTTACTCTGTTAGGTCAAGCATTCGATCGATCTGACTCCCAGATGACCTCTACCCAATGGGCCAATAAATAATCGCTCCATTCTGTAAAATGAAGAGATTAAGCGGAAAATCCAGAATTTGTTGCAAAAAGGGAACATCTGACGAAGTTCCTCGCCTTATGGGAGCCTATTTGTACTTGTACAGAAGAAATATGGGACCTGAAGGTTATACATTGATTATCGGGCACTAAAAAAAATCATTGTCAGGAACAGGTATCCAATCCCACAAATTTATGACCTTCTGGACCAACTCAAGGTGGACAAGTATTTCAGCAAGATCCATCTAAATTCTAGTTATCGCCAAGTTCTAATAGAGCCCACAGATGTATGGAATAAATCCTTGAAATCAAAGGAATATCTTTTTGAATGGTTGGTCATTCCCTTCAAGTTGACAAATGCCCCTACTTTTATGAGGCTAATGGATTACATATTTTGGCCCTTCACCAACTCGTTCGTGGTTTCTTGTTTGGATGACATCCTCATCTTCAACAAGAGTTGGGAAGAACACTTGCAACACATTCGGAAGGTCCTTCAAACCCTTCGGCAGCATAAACTATGTGCCAACTTAGAGAAATGCACCTTTGGCATGAGCTAGGCCCAATATATGGGTTACATCATAAATGAGTGTGGCATGCATGTGGATCTAACTAAGATCCAAGTCATTCGGGATTGGCCATCCCTGACCACTCTAACAGAGCTTCATAGCTTTTTGGTCCTTGTAAATTTTTATCAGAGGCTCGTGTTGGGATTCTACCATATCACTTGGCCTTTGAGTCAGATTACTAAGGGTGAGGTGAAAGCCAAGTTTTCCTGGTTTGAATCCCAACAAAAGGCATTCGTTGAGGTGAAGCACGACCTTTGTTATGCACCGGTACTCACACTTCCAGACCTGCAACAGCCATTTGAAATTGACACATATGCCTCCGACTATTCTATTGGTGCAGTCCTCACCTAGCATGGGCATATAGCGGACTATCATAGTGAGACACTTTCCAATAAAATTTGGAACTACCCCACTTATGTTACAGATATATATTCCATCGTGCAAGCTTGCTAAAAATGGAATCATTACATTTTAGGGAAGGATACGGCCATCCAGACGGATCATCGACCTCTTCAGTTTATACAAACACAAGGGAAGTTTCAAAATGATCACCATTAGAAGTGGTCTACATATCAACAAAAATTCCACTTGAAAATTAAATACAAAAATAGCAGCACCAATCATGATGAATATTGCCTCAACCAGCCCCCATTTGTAGCACTAAACATTTTTCTCAACCCTTGTGGCCACAAGATATCTTGATTGTTGCAAATATACAAAATTGATCAGAGTTCACCTCCACATACCAGATTCTAGTAGATGGAAAGCAAGTTCTTGATTTCCACCTCTAGGACGCATTATTATGTTACTTGGGCCACCTTTTTGTTCCTTCGAGCGAGCATTCCAAGTATATTTTGGGAGGCGCACTACAGTCGGGTCGTGGAACACTTTGGTGGGGAGAAAATTGTGGTTGTACTACAAAAGTACTTTTATTGGCCAAAACTTCAACTGGATTTTGGAAAATATATTAGATCCTGCACTACTTGCACCATCACCAAGCCAACCATCAAGAATCAAGGCATGAAAAATCCTCTTCCTACTCCCAGCCAGCTGTGGGAATACATCTCTATGGACTATATGTCTAACCTCCCTTTTACCAAGCATGGTAATGACTGTGTATTTGTGGTCTAGATAGATTTTCTAAGATGGCTATATTGGAAGCCTGCAAGAAGAGTATCACAGCAGAGGACACTGCCAAATTCTCTTTGAATGAGTGTGGGTACATTTTTGGATCCCACAGACTAGTATATCAGTTCAAGATAGCAAGTTCCTAAGCACATTTTGGTCAAGCCTTTGGACATTATTGGACACAGAGCTCACCAAGTCGACTGCATTCCATCCCCAGACTCATGTCCAGGCAGAGGTCATCAACAAGATGATAGTGCACATACTCTTCATGTACAAATATAAGCATCCAAGAACTTGCGATGAGATCCTCCCCTATGTGTAGCACAATTATAAAAGAGCTCTCTATAGCTCGACTAGTCACAATCTCTTTCAAGTAGGTCTAGGATTTCAACCATCGTGTCTGATTAATGTTTCCATACCTCATGCGAATACATAGACAAAATACACATATGTACTATCTGATACTAATAAAGCAACCATATTTATTAAACGTATCTAGCATGTACGCTAGTAGGTTCATGACATCTTGGAGAAATCCAATGCGAAGTACAAGCAGTGATATGATCAACATCGGGTGCCACACAAGTTTTAGGTGGGCAAAATTTTTTTGTTGCATTTGCATAAATAACGCCTAACCAAAGCTTATCAAAAGCTCATACCACTCTAATATGGGACTTACACCATTATCAAGGTTGTGGGAGACAATTCTTTCAGCATTTCCCCATTCCTTGGCATGCGCCCAGTGTTCAATGTGGACCGCCTTCATCCACACTTTCCACCATTACTAGACACATCATACATTGCAGAACAACTCACACCAACATAGCTAAACCCCAACTGCATGGAATAGGCCACAATTGATCGGATCATGGACACGCACATCAAGAACACTCGCTAGCAAATATCCAACTGTATTGGGTTGTCAAAGTTGGCCAACTCCTGTACCAAGGAAAGTGTCTCACTAGGGACCAACTTTAGCAGAAGTTTCCTCATCTCATGGAGGAACTCAACGCAATGGAGACCAGTGCTTCCTAAGGGAGGAGTACTGATCCAAGTGAATATTGGTGCCAATTTTTGGGTTCTTTATCTTTCGAAGACATTTTAAGGCCCTAAACGACGTTTTTTGGGAAAACCAGGGCCAAAATGTGTCGTTAACCCATGTTGGCGACTCAAACGTTATATTCCTTGGATAGATATTTCTAACAAGGTATTTTGCACATCAATTGGAGATCATATGCCAAATTTACGTCCCCCAAAAGTTGATGTACTAATTTACCCAAACAGGGCCCATAATTTTGGTGCTTCATTTCCTAGGGTTAGGATTTTGGATGTTTATGGTTTTCCATTGTTTTTCAATAATAAATATACCTTTGAGCCTCATTGTAACACATTTCAGAGGCATGTAGCTGTTAGCCCCCTATAAATTCCTTGACAAGCAAGCAAGGGGATAATTTGTTTTGTGAGCCTTCAAGGAATGCATTTCCCTTGAAAACACATCATCCTTGAAGCCTCTTCATGTTCCTTGCCCTTTGATCATTTCCCCCTACTATTCTGGAGTCAGTAAGCCTCACAGATTGTAAAAAATTGTGCTCCAAAAGGCCTTTATTTGCCCCTTGTATCCCTGCAGAATGTCCCATTTTACCCTTTTCTCCCCTTTGTCAAAATTCCCCTTTTCCCTCTAAATCATACTCAAAATTCCCTTTAAATCCTAAAAGTTCCCTTTGTTCGGCCTAATTTCCCCTTTTCCTCCCTATCGTTACCTTTTCCTAGCCTTGAAAATTGTTAAAAATGGGCAAAAACCCACTTTTCACTTTATATAAGGGCCTAGCCCCTTTGCCGCCAGCCCCGCAAACCACTTCCCCATATGCCCCTAGCGCTAAAACTAAACGCTAATGGCATGGGCGCTAATCACAATCGCAACCATCGGGCGAGCGTTTTCTACGTGTTAACTGAAATTTTCCGATGCGATTGAGTTTTGGTCCATAAATCCCGCGCCGCGGTCTCCACCGTTGATCTATCACCCGGATCCGACGACCCAGCGCTAATCGCGCTCCCACTTCCGATCGCAATCGGAACTTTAAAATGGTGCTACTCTTGTTCCCCCCGATTGCGATTCCCCGACTGAATCACAGTCGTCCATCCGTTCGGAATCAACGGCCCAGATCTTATCACATCGCGTCCCGTCGCCCCATTCTTTTCCTCGTGGATTCAATCTCCGCCATTGATCCAAGCCCGGATCGGACGACTCAGCGCTATTCGCACTCCCGCTCCCAATCGAAATCGAAACTTTTAAATGGTACCACTCTTTGTTCTCCCGATTGCGATCCCTGACCAGATCACAACCGTCCATCCATTCCAAGAATCAATGGTCCAGATTTGTTCCGCTCCCCTCCCATCGCTTCTTTCTGTCCCCTGCCGATCTAATCTCCACCGTTGATCCCCCCTATTGATCTGATAGCCCGTGCTCTCCCGTTTCAATCGCAATCTCGTTTTTCAAATGCTATCGCCTTCTGCCCTTTGCGATTGTGATTCCCCGATCCAATCTTGATCGTCCATTTAATCCAAGATCCAACGGTCATGATCTAATCACGCCATCATCCATCAGATTGTCAAACCTCCCATTTCTCCCCCCCGATTGAATCGTAGTCGTCGATCTCCTCCTGAGATCGGACGGTCCTGGATGAATCGCCCTCCACCCATGCCGGGTCCCACCACACAATCATTTTCATTGCATTTCAATCCATTTCTTTATATTTCTGCCTATATCCAAACTTTAGTGATATACATTAAAGTTTAATGTTTCACAATCATTCTACCCGCCCTCCATAGCCATTCTTACCTATGCATGGATTTCATAACAGGTTTTCGTGTTTTGCAGGGTTATCAGGTGGTGAAAGCCGCCATGATTACACAGTATTTAATACAATGGCAGAATGACAGGACTTGCATTCAAAGAACAGGGTTTGAACTCTGTAAAACCTCCCCAGATCCATTAAAGCGCAGATTTCACCGACAAAGACAGAAATGGAGTAGCAAAGAGTTTAAGGCAAGAAAATGAAGGTCTTTGAGCCTTAACTCAGTGGTTTAGAGGCAAAGTACCGGATTGAAGACATCATGGATCTCTCAGAAGGTCCAGCGCATAGAAAACAATACTATCAGGGTTTCGCATCAGCGGATTGTTCTAAAGGACCAAGTGCCCATATTTTCCCCTTATTTGTCGTGTTCCTGAAGAAGATCTCCACCCTAACGAAACGGTCCTAAGCTACCAGAGCATTTGTTATGCAGCATGGCGCACTTCACTATCATTTATTTTCCTTTTTTTTTATTCACCAAAGGTACTACAGAGTACTGCAGTCATAGTGCATCAAATTCATACCGAAGTGAATGGAAGCCTGAAGAAGATCGCTTTTGCATCCAAAAGAGTGCCAGAGATAAATTCACAGGATTTAAACAAAATGGGTTTCATCCCTCTTTCATTTTCAGAGTTTAATACTACATTTAGTTCTCCACCTACCTCCTCTTCTCATCTTTCAGCTATAAAATTCAAAAAGAAACTCATTGTAAAGGTTGTTGTTGATCAGTTATCAGAGAATTGCAAGCTGTTTCTTTTGAGACATAGTCTCTATGTAAAGTTGTAAGATAGGCTGAGGAAGATGTTTTCAGACTGAATATCAAGCCATTGGTAATGTTGTACCCGACTGGTGTTATTTTTTAATATGACAAGCACATTTCTTTGGATCCTGATTTAAAGCAGCTGGTGATGTTTTCTATCTCTGTGTTTTATTTCATTTCATTACATTTCTTCTGGCACACATCAGAAATCTGGCATAGGATTTACCCTTGTTAGGTACCCTATGTCTCTGCTCTCCCTGCCTTTAATGTTTTTCTACTATATGTGTATCTGAGGTTTGATTTCAATTTATTTAACTAGTATAGTGGTCCCATATGCTGCTAGCTGATGTATGAATTAATGAAATCTGTTCTTGGATGTTCTTGTTAGGATGTTCTTCTAGAAATCTGTCCCTATCTCACTAGGATCCTTTTCAGTTAATTAAGCCTATCTAAGTTCCCTTGAGCTGGAGGCCGAAGCATTGAGATTTCAAAGTCTCTCTTTGATCTCAAGTTTTCAACTTTGTGTTCTGAATCTTCAATGTTTCCTTGCTCTCACCTTCCCTCTTGCCTATCCTACCACACTATCATCTTTAAGATCCAATGCTTTAGATGACTAGCCCAATTGAAAGCCTGCATATTGATTAGCAAGTAAATCCTTACTTGACTCCATTGCCCAATGGTCTTGAATGTTCCCTGGAATTATCTCTCCTTTGCCTAAATCCTCTTTGCTCATCCTTGTCTTATATTGAACCCTTCTTTCCTGATTCTTAGCAACCAAACATACAATCAAACAAACAAACTCTGAGCCTTATAACTAGCCTAACATCTTAATTTTGAGCTTCAAAGACATAAAACCTTTGCTTATATAGAGAGATCCCTCTCTGGACCCAAGAGGGCTAGATCCTAGGGTCTGAAAGTGGTTTGATGTTGTCTCATCTTTTGGTATTGCCAACCTTGCCAAAACATGGGAACCCCAACATAATGGCGACTCCGCTGGGGAAATTCTGAGTATTTCTCACCTTACTACATCATAAGAGCCTTAGAAAATCTAGAAACTCTGGTTAGGTTGGTAGTGAAACACTTCCATTTGCAATTCACTTTCTACACCATTTTTTGTGTTTTTCCCACACTCTTAGATAGAGTCTGGAAAGGGCCAGGTAACCTCCATATCTCACACTCTTTAGAGGTGACATATCTGGTAAAATCCCTCCCAGATAATCTCTGGTTAGATTTTGCTATGTTTTAAAGATATCCTTGAAAAAGGACATCTCATAAGTACTGTGGTGGACAGTGTACCCTCCAGAAGCATCCTAAACCTTCCACCTGGAGACTCCACAACTCTTTAAAGATCAAAGACTCTACTGGTGATCAGTAGGCCTGCTGATTATCTTGGTTTCACATAAGACTCCACTGGAGGACCAGCCTCTAAAACAACATCAACCACAATAAAAGTAACAAAGTAGGGTTAAGCTGCTTGGTTAGAAAACAACATTCTGGCTTCAAGAACCATTCACACAAGAGCTTATCCCAACCCAGACCCACCTAAAATAGTTGACAACCCTGAGAGCATCCTCAAGAGATCTCCTGCACCTAAAAGACCAAATATTTCTAGCCACATCCATAGAGCTAACTCTGCACCAGAAGATTTTACAGCTCTATCAGTCTCACCTTTCGACCTAGACATACCAAGCAATTTACCCAGAACTAGGTCATTCAGTGTCCTAGACCAGCCAAACCTTGAGCTCCCCGGTTCACCACCTCCAAGGGGTAAACACCTTGGGAATAGACAGACCCCTCCATCTACACCTCCTGATATTCACTTCATTCAGAACTTGGGGCTCAGTCATCCTATGTCTTCTTAACAGACTTCTACTGGTCCCAGTATCCCTGTCATTCATATACCAGTTGCTCAAGTTAACCCTTTAACTCATCAGAACATCATCATCGCAGCTTGGTATGCACCTTTGGTTTTACCCTAGCCTCTAGTACCATTACCCAATGATTACCAATCAAAGATCCCACACTTCACTGCAAAAGAGTCTACCACAGCTCAACACCATGTAGATAGGATGGAGGACTCTTTTGACTACATGGAAATAGATGATGATACAGTCAAAATGAGAATATTTTCCCAGAGCTTAGGATGTGAGGTGAAGAAATGGTTCAAAAGCCTACCTCCTAATAGTATTCAAGACAACCCTACTTTATATCAGACCTTCATAAACAAATGGGAAGTCAAAGCCAATCCTCGCCAAATCCAAGCAGAATATATGAACCTTAAAATAAACGTAGGAGAGAGTGTCCATGACTACACTACAAGGTTCAACAACGTTTATAACTCCCTTCCTCCACACATGAAACCTCCCCAAGGTATGGCTCTAGCGAAATACCCTGAAGGCTTTGATGCTGACATGGCTTACCAGCTTAGGGAGAGAGATTACAACATGTTGGAAGACATGCAAAAATGAGCAGTGAGTGTAGAGGCTAATGTGATTGAGAAAAGAGCAAGATTGATAGCTGAGAAGAGGGTAACATATAGGGATGAAAATGTAGCTTCCACATCTGACCCCAATTATGACCGCATATCCAAAAACATGGAAAAGATACAACAAATGATGGAAAAAATGGTTGTCACAGTTAGCAATCAAAGCAGAAACCAAGGTCATATCCAGAACCAAAACTTTAGGAGAAACAACACCACTCCCAACAGACAACGAGAGTCAGATCAACAAGTTATTCCCCCATTTCAAGAGAAATTTTTTGATGAAGATGAGGGAATCATAGAAGAGTCTGAAGGGAACACAATAAACATGTTTGAAACAAAATATTGAATCCATAACTGTTACACAAAAGAAGATCAGCCCTCACCCTCATATTGGGAAGAGGAAAGATTAGAATCTGAGGATTGCAGACTTGGATTTGAAGATGCTATCATGCAGGTCAGAGAACAGTACGAACTTAGGAGAAAAAAGAGCCTAGATACTTCCAAACCAAAAGCTTTTGAGATTACCATCAAGAAAAGGCCTGGGAAAACTTCTAAGGCAGCTGCCGAGAGCAACAAATCAGCAGCTGAGAGTTCTGGGAAGAACAAAGAAAAAGACAACCAAAACACTGATAAACAGGGTCAACCAACTAGCAGCACTAGCACTACAGTTAGTGCTCCTGATAAAACAATTCCAAACACTGTACATAATGAGAAGCATCCCACTGATTTAGCCACTAAGGTAGTGGCTAACAAAACAGAGTTGAGCATTCCAAAGAGTCAATCCACTTTCAATTTAGAAAGTGAGATTGCAAGAATTAAAATCTCTGTCCCACTCTCTGAGTTGGCCACTCAGGATGTATACAAAGGCCAAATTTTGAAAGAATTAAATCTAGGTGAGAACAGTGACACTGTAAATCTGAGTGATGAGCAACCAACCCTTATGTTTGGTCCAAATATTAAAGGGAAATTTCAGGAAGGGATAATACCTCCTTTTTATATCAGACTTAATATCCATGATAAGATCCTTCACAATGCAATGCATGACTCTGGGGCCTCACACAACCTGATGCCTAAGATAGTTATGGAAAGATTAGGCCTAGAGATAACCCGTCCCTATAAAGATTTATATTCATTTGACTCTAGCAGAGTAAAATGTCTGGGCCTAATAAAAGACCTGTGTGTAAGCCTAACCCAGATCCCAGAAAAATGTATGGTCATGGATGTTGTAGTGGCTGACGTGCCACCTAAGTATGGTATGCTACTGTCAAGGTCTTGGGGAGCCAAGTTGCAGGGTACCATGCAGATGGATGGGGCATATGCCACAATCCTCGTTTTCAGCCAACTGAGAAGACTATACAGGGAGGCACAAATGAAATTCCCGGTTAGTAGCCTCGAAAAGTCTGAAAATTATCCTCTTTACTCTGTACACACAGATCTGGACTACTTTATCTTCTGCAGCGATGAATCTTTGGGGGAGCCAGAACCAGAAAAAATAGATACAAACAGAGAGGCTAAGACTACGGACCTTAACCTAATGGCTAATCTCGACTTAGAGGAAAATGAAGGCGAAACCCTTAGACAATGCACTGAAACAAATATTCAGACCAAACAAGGAATCGACTGTAATCGGCCGGTTAGTCACCCCTCACAAACTCATATACCACACGAGGAACGAAACCCTCCACAGCACAACGCAGAACCCGTAATGAAACAGACTAGTGAAACTCACGATAGGGAGGGAAATGCTGATAAAATGAAAAATGGGCCCCTGTGGGAAATGAACTTTGATGGGTCATGCACCAAGAGAACCGTCGGAGCTGGGGTGTGGCTACATAACACAGAGAGTGACTACGCGGAGAGCCATGCCTGCAGCCTACATTTCAAATGTACAAATAATATTGCAGAGTATGAGGCTCTTATCCTAGGTTTAAATCTGTTGAAGAAAATAGGAGCCCGTAGGATAGCCGTGCAGGGAGACTCTGAGTTGGTTATAAAATAGGTGAACGGTGAATACACAGCCAAACACCCTAGGATGAGAGCATACAGGAACGATGCCGTGGATAAATTGAAAACATTTGTTGAATACGAATCAGTGTTTATTCCTAGGAGTCAAAATGTCATTGCAAATGGATTAGCTTGCTTAGCTAGTTCATACCCTAAGACTCCAAGCAACCATCAAATCATAATACAGACCAAATTCAGACCTGCAGTGCCAGATAACAAAAAATATTGGCAGGTTTTTGAGGGCGATAAACAAATTGAAGATTTCTTGATGGGCAGGAACGAGTTTGAATTTTCTGATTCAGACTCGAAATCAGATGATGGCTGCCTAAGTGAAGAGTCCTTAGACGAGGAGGAACCACCTTGTAACATAGAAATAAATGCTTTGAACAAGCAGATTGGAAACCCAAGCGGAAATTGTGAAAACGCAGAAAATGAAGAAGTTGAGGTGCTGCAGGCCAAAGATAAGAACATACCTCGAGGTCTGGCACCTTTAGAGGACCTTTTTGACTTTGATGATGTATCAAAGAAGCCTACCATAGAACACACAGACTCTGACATCGAAGAATGCAACATAGGCACTAAAGATAAACCCAAAATGATTAAGTTGGCTAAGTCTTTGCCAGCAAACTTGAAAAAGAAATACATTGACCTATTCAAGGAATTCATTGGCGTGTTTGCTTGGAGCTATGAAGACTTAAAGGCCTATGACACAAACATTATACAGCACAAAATACCTTTGAAAGAAAATCAGAAGCGCTTTAGACAGAAAATTCACAGAATAAACCCAAAGCAATTGCTTGTAGTTGAAAAAGAAATTAAAAAGATGTATGAGGCAGGCATAATAGTTCCTGTGAGGTTTTCTGATTGGGCCTCAAACCTTGTAGCTGTGAGAAAGAAAACATGTGAGTTCATATTATGCATAGATTTCAGGAATCTTAATAGAGCCTCACTCAAAGACAATTACCCTTTGCCAAAAATGGAACATATTCTTCAGAGGGTAGTATGCTTAAAAAGGATTTCCCTGCTAGATGGTTTTTCAGGTTATAACCAAGTCTTAGTAATCCTAGAAGATCAACTCAAGATAGCCTTTAACACTCCATGGGGCACCTTTATGTATGTTAAAATGCCCTTTGGACTGATGAACGCTGGTGCAACCTTCCAAAGAGCGATGGATATAGCTTTTTCCGATGAGATAGGGCACTTCATTGTCATCTACCTGGATTACATAATAGTCTATTCCAAGACTGAAGAAGAACACCTAAAACATCAGAGAAAGGTCTTTGAAAAATGTAGAAGGTTCAGTCTGTCATTGAATCCTAAAAAGACTGTATTTGGGCTGCAAGAAGGTAAGCTTCTTGGCCACATCATATCTGAAAAGGGGATTAGGATAGACCCACAAAGAGTTGAGGGAATACTACAAATCACACACCCAAGAAACATCAAAGAATTACAGTCCTTTATTGGGAAGATCAACTTCTTAAGAAGGTTTATTCCCAACCTAGCTGAACACCTTAGGAATATGACAAACATGTTAAAGAAAGGTGTAGGAGTTAAATGGACTGTTGAAGCAAAGAAATCTTTTGAATCAGTTAAACTTGCACTCACCCAGGCTCCTGTCTTAATCAGCCCTGATTTCTCAAAGGATTTTCTGATTTTCTCATTTGCATCCGAGCATTCAGTAGCTACAGTTCTACTGCAGAAAAATCCAGAGGGAATGGAACAACCCATTTCCTTCTTCAGCAAAGCACTGAGAGATGCACCTTGAAATACAACATAATGGAAAAAACAGGCCTATGCCTTAGTCAAGGCCTTAAAGGACTTTAGGGTGTACATATTGCATTCCCACACCATAGCCTATGTGCCTAGCATAGTGGTCAAAGATATCTTGTCCCAAGACCCAGATGGGAAGAGGGGAAAATGGATTGTTGTGATCTTAGAATACGACCTTGAGATAAAACCCACCAAACTGATCAAAGGTGAGGGTTTAGCTCAACTAATGGCTGAATCAAATCTACAAGCCCTTGACATCAACATGATGAATGCCTGATCCCATTGTTGAGGAGAAGTTTCATAACTCTCCTTGGTACTTTGATATCCTTTACATGCTCTCAAACCTCAATGCCCCCCCTGAACTATCAAATACCAAGGCCAGATTCTTAAAGCTAAAGGCCAGAAGCTATTGCATAATGAATGAAAGCTTATACTGGAAAATTACAAATGGACTATTGCTTAAATGTTTTCCTGAGTCTGAAGCAAAAAGGATTAAACAAGAATTCCATGCAGGAGAGTGTAGAGGCCACCTGAGATGGAAGGCCATTGCAAACAAAATACTCAGACCTGGCTACTATTGGCCTACACTTTTCAATGATGTCCACAAGATGATAATCGCCTGCCACAAATGCCAGATTTTTGAAGGCAAAAGAAAGCTCATCCCCTTACCTTTACAACCCATCACTGTTGAAGGTCCCTTTATGCAATGGGGCCTAGATTTCATAGGAGAGATTCACCCTGCTTCTTTTGCACAACACAAATGGATCTTAACAGCCACAGACTACTTCACTAAGTGGATAGAAGCCATACCTACTAGGAATTCCATAGATTCAGTCATCATCAGGTTCCTAGAGGGTCATATCCTCTCTCGGTTTGGTTGCCCAAGGAAAATAATCACTGACAATGCTGCTGCTTTTGGATCCAAGAAAATGGTTGATTTTTGTCACAGGTATCAAATAGCACTTGGTTATTCAACTGCCTATTAGCCACAAGGTAATGGCTTAGCTGAATCATCAAACAAGAGCCTAGTGGCCATCATCAAAAATCTGTTAGAAGAGAACAAAAATTCTTGGTATAACAAGTTAGTGCATGCCCTGTGGGCCGACAGGC
The DNA here is from genome assembly GCA_034641835.2 of Pinus albicaulis. Classification (NCBI taxonomy): domain Eukaryota; kingdom Viridiplantae; phylum Streptophyta; class Pinopsida; order Pinales; family Pinaceae; genus Pinus; species Pinus albicaulis. The sequence continues at coordinate 416,429,278 of CM076576.1, read as the reverse complement.
TTACAACAAAGAATTCCATTGGCATGTCACCATACTAGCTTGTCTATGGAACAAAAGCAGTGCTTCCTACCAGCCTTGGGGTACCAGTGATCAAGCTGGTCCAAGAGATCCAGACAGAAGAAGACAGTATGGTGAGAAGGATAAACGAAACAATTCATCTCTAGAAAACAAGGGAAGAGGTCTATAACAGAGCTATCAAAGTTTAGGAAAATATAAAGAAGTTACTTGACAAAAGAACTAAGGCCTATGATTTCAAAATCAGAGATAAAGTTCTGAAGTGGGACTCAAGGAGAGAGGACAAAGGAAAACACAGAAAGTTTGACAGTTTGTGGCAAGGTCCCTACATCAGCCAGGCCACTGTGGGGTCAAATGCCTTTTTTCTACAAGAGTTAGATGGTACTGAGCTGTTTGGGGGTCCTGTCAATGGCAGGATGCTCAAACACTACTTCTGCTAATTTCCAATTTCCAGCTTCCATTCCCATTGTACATACCATTGCAGTGTTTTGTTTTCGAGAAAAAGAGAAAATGTTCCAAAAAACAGAGAAAAAGGAGAGGTTCAGACATGCTCAAAACATGAACCTCTGAAGTGCAAATATTGGCTCTAATATGATCAAAACCTAAGCCAAAGAAAGTAAAGACAGTTGGTTCAAACATGCCCAAAACCTGGACCAGCAAAGAAGAAAGAAGAATCAGCTCTAACAAGCCCAAAATCAGAGCTAAAATGAAGAAAAGAAAGTGACTCTAACAAGCTCAAAACTTGAGTCACAAAAGAAGAAGGATACTTCAAAACTTCAGATTTCAAGCCTTCAAAGTTCTCTTTTCAGTTTTCTGCAAGTTTCTATGCATGTGCAACTATCTTTATGCCTTGGATCCACAGCAAACTAGATTGTCTAATCCTAGTTTGACTGTTTTTAAATTTCTGTTGTAGAATGTGGAGAAGAAATCTGCTGGACAGTCTAATCCCAGCGGATATTAGATTGGGTAGAGAAACATGTGAGGCCAACAGTTTAATTTGGCCTCATGGAGTAATAAGGGTAGAGATAGAACAGGTTTATTTTCTTGTTTGTAAAAAATAAAAATGATGTAAAGGGTCTGCTAGTTCAAATGCACCCTAGAAGAAGAAAAAATGTTAGGATTGTAGGATGGGTAGGTAGATTGTTTGGGTGATGTTTCTGCTAATTGATGTCTTCACAATTGTGGTAGCTGAAAACCAAAGAAGAAAGGTGGCTCAAGCAGCAGGCATCTGGCCTACTCCAAAGATCATTTCTGAATTCTTGACTCCTTCAAGAAGAAGCCATCCCCATGTGGAGCCACTATTAGCCCCCTATAAATTCCTTGACAAGCAAGAAAGGGGCTAATTTGTTTTGTGAGCCTTCAAGGAATGCATTTCCCTTGAAAACAAATCATCCTTGAAGCCTCTTCATGTTCCCTGCCCTTTGATCATTTCCCCCTACTGTTCTGGAGTCAGTAAGCCTCACAAATTGTAAAAAATTGTGCTCCAAAAGGCCTTTATTTGCCCCTTGTATCCCTGCAGAATGTCCCATTTTACCCTTTTCTCCCCTTTGTCAAAATTCCCCTTTTCCCTCTAAATCATACCCAAAATTCCCTTTAAATCCTACAAGTTCCCTTTGTTCGGCTTAATTTCCCCTTTTTCCCCCTATCGTTACCTTTTCCTAGCCTTGAAATTTTTTAAAAATGGGCAAAAACCCACTTTTCACTTTATATAAGGGCCTAGCCCCTTTGCCGCCAGCCCCACAAACCACTTCCCCATATGCCCCTAGTGCTAAAACCGAACGCTAATGGCCTGGGCGCTAATCGCAATCGCAACCATCGGGCGAGCGTTTTCTACGTGTTAACTGAAATTTGCCGATGTGATTGAGTTTTGGTCCATAAGTCCCGCGCCGCGGTCTCCACCATTGATCTATCACCCGGATCTGACGGCCCGGCGCTAATCGCGCTCCTACTTCCGATCGCAATCAGAACTTTAAAATGGCGCTACTCTTGTTCCCCCTGATTGCGATTCCCCGACTGAATCACACTCGTCCATCCGTTCGGAATCAACGGCCCAGATCTTATCGCATCGCGTCCCGTCGCCCCATTCTTTTCCCCGCCGATTCAATCTCCGTCGTCGATCCAGGCCCGGATCGGATGGCTCAGCGCTAATCGCACTCCCGCTCCCAATCGCAATCGGAACTTTTAAATGGTACCACTCTTTGTTCCCCTGATTGCGATCCCTGACCAGATCACAGCCGTCCATCCATTTCGAGAATCAACGATCCAGATTTGTTCCGCTCCCCTCCCGTCGCTTCTTTCTGTCCCCCACCAATCTAATCTCCACCGTTGATCCCCCCTATTGATTCGACGACCCGCGCTCTCCCGTTTCAATCGCAATCGCATTTTTCAAATGCTATCCCCTTCCGTCCTTTGCGATTGCGATTCCCCGATCCAATCTCTACCATCCATTTAATCCGAGATCCAACGGTCATGATCTAATCGTGCCATCGTCCATCAGATTGTCAAAACTCCCATTTCTCCCCCCCGATTGAATCTTAGCCGTCGATCTCCTCCTGAGATCCAACGGTCCTGGATGAATCGCCCTCCACCCATGTCGGGTCCCACCACACGATCATTTTCATTGCATTTCAATCCATTTCTTTATATTTCCACCTATATCCAAGATTTAGTGATATACATTAAATTTTAATGTTTCACAATCATTCTACCCACCCTCCATAGCCATTCTTACCTATGCATGGATTTCATAACAGGTTTTCATGCTTTGCAGGGTTATCAGGTGGTGAAAGCCGCCATGATTACACAGTCTTTAATACAGTGGCAAAACGACAGGACTTGCATTCAAAGAACAAGGTTTGAACTCTGTAAAACCTCCCCAGAGCCATTAAAGCGCAGATTTCATCGACAAAGACAGAAACGGAGCAGCAGAGAGTTTAAGGCAAGAAAATGAAGGTCTTTGAGCCTTAATTCGGTGGTTTAGAGGCTAAGTACCAGATTGAAGACATCATGGATCTCTCAGAATGTCCAGCACACAGAAAACAATACTATCAGGGTTTCACATCAACGGATTGTTCTAAAGGACCAAGAGCCCATATTTTCCCCTTATTTTCCATGTTCCTGAATAAGATCTCCACCCTGACGAAATGGTCCTAAGCTACCAGAGCATTTGTTATGCAGCATGGCGCACTTCACTATCATTTATTTTCCTTTTTGTTTATTCACCGAAGGTACTACGGAGTACTGCAACTAGAGTGCATCAAAGTCATACCGAAGTGAATGGAAGCCTGAAGAAGATCACTTTTGCATCCAAAAGAGTGCCAGAGATAAATGCACAGGATTTAAACAAAATGGGTTTCGGCCCTCTTTCCTTTTCAGAGTTTAATACTACATTTAGTTCTCCACCTACCTCCTCTACTCATCTTTCAGCTATAAAATTCAGAAAGAAACTCATTGTAAAGGTTGTTGTTGATCAGTTATCAGAGAATTGCATGTTGTTTCTTTTGAGACATAGTCTCTATGTAAAGTTTTAAGATAGGCTGAGGAAGATGTTTTCAGACTGAATATCAAGCCATTGGTAATGTTGTACCTGACTGGTGTTGTTTTTTAATATGACAAGCACATTTCTTTGGATCCTGATTTAAAGCAGCTGGTGATGTTTTCTATCTCTGTGTTTTATTTCATTTCATTATGTTTCTTCTAGCACGCATCAGAAATTTGGCATAGGATTTACCCTTGTTAGGTACCCTATGTCTCTGCTCTCCCTGCCTTTAATGTTTTTCTGCTATATGTGTATCTGAGGTTTGATTTCAATTGATTTAACCAGTGTAGTGGTCCCATATGTTGCTAGCGTATGAATTAATGAAATCTGTTCTTGGATGTTCTTTTTAGGATTTAATTGAATGAATTGGGAACACTAGGAGGTCTAGAACTCTGTCCCTATCTCACTAGGATCCTTTTCAGTTAATTAAGCCTATCTAAGTTCCCTTGAGCTGGAGGCCGAAGCATTGAGATTTCAAAGTCTCTCTCTGATCTCAGGTTTTCAACTTTTTGTTCTGAATCTTCAATGTTTCCTTGCTCTCACCTTCCCTCTTGCCTATCCTACCACACTATCATCTTTAAGATCCAATGCTTTAGATGACTAGCCCAATTGAAAGCTTGCATATTGATTAGCAAGTAAATCCTTTCCTGACTTCATTTCCCAATGGTCTTGACTATTCCCTGGAATTATCTCTCCTTTGCCTAAATCCTCTTTGCTCATCCTTGTCTTATATTGAACCCTTCTTTCCTGCTTCTCAGCAACCAAACATACAATCAAACAAACAAACTCTGAGCCTTATAACTAGCCTAACATCTTAATTTTGAGCTTCAAAGACATAAAATCTTTGCTTATATAGAGAGATCCCTCTCTGGACGCAGGAGGGCTAGATCCTAGGGTCTGAAAGTGGTTTGATGTTGTCTCATCTTTTGGTATTGCCAACCTTGCCAAAACATGGGAACCCCAACAGTAGCCACCACATCTCTTCTTATAAAGAAGCTACCATTGTTGGAGCTAGTTTATTTCCATTATCTATGTAAGAATATTTCAGTCTTTGATATTAATGAAATGAAGTTATATTTATGCTACATCTCTGTTTCCATGTTTAAATTTGTATTATGTTGCATTCCTTCATAAATTTGGATCAGTGGTATCATAGAAATCTACTCTTTCTCTGTTTTTATTTGCATGTCCCCAACGAGGTCAGGGTATAAGGAGTTACGGATCAATCTGGTTGAACCCTTGCAATATCAACCTCGCAAATCCTGACGGCCTCCCATGGTGAATGAAAAGAAAGTCGAGGGAGCAATATTTCCTATCAAAATATTTCTCGAGAGGGCCCTCGATAAACAGAGGAACGTGGTGATGGATAACTCTTCCCAGATCCTTCGGCAGATGTGGATAGGTGATGCATCTTCATCCAGCAACCACTTTGTAGGATCCATTCCTTTTAAAGTACAATTCAACTTTGACATTCCCACATTTGAAGGCCAGATAGATGAAGATGTCTTAGAAAAATGGTTAAATTTGTTAGAAGGATATTTTTCCGTTCATGATTTTTCCAATAGGGAAAATATTACTTTTTCACCCTTGAAATTCGCCCCCCTCATCAAGGACTGGTGGGAAACCTACTATGAGAAGAAGGCCAAGGGGGAACCCTCACTATTCTCGGCTGCACCCACATGAAATTCTTTCTGAGATGCCATCAAGGAACAGTACTTCCATTTTGGGAGTTATGAAGACAAGTACATACAATGGACTACGGTACTGCAGCAGAGGGATCAAGATGTGCATGAGCTGACAAATATTTTGCACACCGTGACCACAAAGTTGGGTATCAAATATTCTGAGAAAAATATGGTTCTCAAGTACCGTAGTTGTTTGCACAAAAATATTCAAGATGAAATGGAGTTCCTAGCCATCTCTTCACTTGGTGCAACATACCGATATGCTACCAAAATTGTGCATAAATTCAAGCAGAAGAAGCGAGACTTTATATCTGCGAACCCAAACCAGAACAAAGGCGCCCCTAAGGCATAGAGAAAAGGATAGAGCCTGACAGTGACCTCCCAGGGTAACTCCTTGATGCCACAGGCCAAGGGTGATAGGTAGGCAAAGAAGGACACCGATAAGTGGTGTGAGTTGAATAAAATCCCCATGCACAACAAGCATGAATGCCACGCAAATCAGGAATTGGTGGCCAGGCTAAGAGACTCAGAGATAGATGTATGTTATGATTTTGAGTTAGAACCCGACAAGGGAACCGACAAGGGTAAGCAGTTCATTGATGCAGAACTAAATGCGACGATAGCCACCACCAAGATCCAAAAGGAGGAACCTGAAGATCCAGAGGATAGGGAGCAGCTCTTTAACTCACATATGTGGATGAAGGGCTTGGCATTTTTGTTCATTGTCAACAACAGGAGCCAAAATAACCTCATTTTAGATTAGGATATGAAGCAATTGGGCCTACCTACCACACCACACCCATAGTCGTACACCATTAAGTGGCTTCACCAAGGATGAGATATTCGCATCAGCTAGCAGTGTTGCCTTCCCTATAGCATTAATCCCTTCACAGATGAGGTATTATATGATGTATATCATCATGAATTTTTTGATGTATTATTAGGCCAACCATACCTATGGAAGCGTCATGTCGTGTATGAGTCTAGGCCTTGCACTGTTATTATTTATTTGGGTAATAAGTTATATAGGATACTGGAGGTAGCCCCGCCTACCTGCATATGTTTGATCTCTACAAAGCAATGTAGTAATATCCTCTCCCAGACCAGGAACTTGTTTTTCTATTTGAATGGCTCTCAAAGTAAGGAGAATATTTTAGCCACATCCATGGCCCTCAGGAAGGGTTCCTCCGTGCAACATAATAAGATGGATACAGTCGTGGAAGAATACAAGGACATCTTCTCCTCACCTGCAGTGGTACCCTTGTATTGTCAGGTCAATCATTTGATCGATCTAGCTCCTGGGGCACCTCTACCCAATGGGCCGATATATCGTCGCTCCATTCTAGAAATTGAAGAGATCAAGTGGAATATCAAGGATTTGATGCAAAAAATAAACACATGACCAAGTTCCTCCCCTTGTGGGAGCCTGATTTTACTTGTACAGAAGAAGGATGGGACTTGGAGGATATGCATTGATTATCGATCACTAAACAAAATCATTGTTAGGAACAAGTATCCAATCCCACGGATTAATGACCTTCTAGACCAAATCAAGGGGGGCAAGTATTTCAGCAATATCGATCTGAAGTTTGGCTATCACCAGGTTCCCATATAGCCCATAGATGTATGGAAGATCACCTTCAAATCCAAGGAAGGCCTTTATAAATGGTTGGTTATGCCCTCCGGGTTGAAAAATTCCCCTGCAACTTTTGTGGGGCTAATGGATGACATTTTTTTTCCCATCATGAACTCATTTTTTGTTTTTTATCTCAACAACATCCTCATCTTTAGAAATATTTTGGAAGAACACTTGCAACACAATCGATAGGTCCTTCAAACCCTTCGGCAGCAAAAATTGTGTGCCAATTTGGAGAAATGAACCTTTGGCATGAGCCAGGTACAATATCTGGGTTACATCATAGATGAGTGTGGCATGCATGTGGATCTGACTAAGATCCAAATCATTCGAGATTGGCCAGCCCCGCCCACTCTAACAAAGCTTCGAAGCTTTTAGGGCCTTGCATTTTGTTATCAGAGGTTTTTTTTGGAATTCTCCCATATCACTTCACCTATGAGTCATATTACTAAGGGAAGGGTGAAAGAAATTTTTTATTGGTCTGAATCCCAACAGAAGGAATTCATTGAGTTGAAGAAACACCTCTTCTCTGCACCAGTACTCACAATGCCATACCCGCAGCAGCCATTTGAAATTGAGACAGACGCTTCCGACTATGCTATTTGTATAGTCCTCACCCAGCATGGGAATCCAGTGGCATATCATAGTCAAACACTTTTCGATACAATTTGGAAGTACCCCATCTATGATAAAGAGATGTATTCCATCGTGCAGACTTGCCATCATTGGAAGCATTACATTCTAGGGAATGAGATGGTCATCCACACCGATCACTGACCTCTTCAATTTATACAGACACAAGGGAAGTTGTTGAACGATCACCATCAGAAGTGGTTTACATATCTGCAACAATTCCACTTGAACATTAAATACAAAAAGGGCAGCACTAATCATGTGCAGACTGCCTCCGCTAGCCCCCAGTTGCAGCACTAACTATTCTTCTCAACTCTTGTGGCCACAAGACCTTAAGATAGCTACAACTATACAAAAATGATCTAGAGTTTGCCTCCACATACCAGATGCTAGTATATGGAAAGCATGTTCCTTATTTCCACCTCCAGGATGCATTATTATGCTACTTGGGCCACCTTTTTGTTCCTTCAAGCGAGCGTGACAACCTGATTTGGCAGGTGCACTACATTCAGGTCGCAGGACACTTTGGTGTTGAGAAAATTATGGCTGTACTACAAAAGTACTTTTATTGGTCAAAGCTTCGACTGGATGTTGGAAAATATATCAGATCGTGCACTACCTATGCCATCACCAAGCCAACCATCAAGAAGCAAGGCATGTACACTCCTCTACCTACTCCCAGCCAATCGTGGGAATCCATCTCCATGGACTATGTGTCTGGCCTCCCTTCTACCAAGCATGGTAATGACTGTGTATTTTGATCATGGATAGATTTCTAGGATAGCTATATTGGCGGCGTGCAAGAAGAGTATCACAGTAGAGGACACTGCCAAAATATTCTTTGAACTAGTGTGGGTACATTTTGGGATCCCGTATTCCATTATATTGTATCAGGATAGCAAGCTCCTGAGCACATTTTGGTCAAGCCTCTGGATACTATTGGACACCAAGATCACCAAGTCGATTGAATTCCATCCAAATACTGATGGCCAGTCAAAGGTTGTCAATAGGATGATAGTTCACATACTCCGCATGTACAAATCCAAGCATCCACGAACTTGGGATGAGAGCCTCCCCTATGTGTAGCACAATTATAACAGAGCTCTCTATAGCTTGAGTGTTCGCAGTCCCTTTCAAGTGGGTCTATGATTTCAACCATCATGTCTGATTGATGTTTCCATATCTCATGCGACTACACAAATAGAATCCACACATGTACTGTCTGAGGCTGATAAAGAAACTAGATTTATTGAACATGTCCAGCATTTCCTCCAACAAATTCATGACATCTTGGAGAATTCCAATGCCAAGTACAAACAGCGCCATGATCAACATCGGGCGTCACACAAGTTTCAGGTGGGCGACAAAGTTTGGTTGCATTTTTAGAAATAACGTGTAACAAGAGCTCATCGAAAGCTGAAACCACTATGATATGGGCCTTACACCATTATCAAGGTTGTGGGATACAATTATTTTGAGCTCAGCATTCCCCCATTCCTTGGCCTACACCCAGTGTTCAATGTGGGCTGCCTTCATCCATACTTTCCACCATTACTGGACACATCAAGAATTGCAGAACAACTCACACTAGCAGAGCTAAACCCTGACTACATGGAACAGACCACAACTAATTAGATCATGGACACATAGATCAAGAACACTTTCTAGCAGAAGATCCAACTGTATTGGGTTTTCAAATCTGGCCAACTCCTCCACCAAGGCAAGTGGCTCACCAGGGACCAAGTTCAGTAGAAGTTTCCTCATCTCATGGATGAACTCAACCCAATGGTGACCATTACTTCCTAAGGGGGGACAGCTGCTCCAGGTCGATATTGGTGGCCACCCGCCTATTCCACTTAGACCCCCACCATTGTTTCTTTCAGTTTTTCAATTTCCTTAATTGTAGCGTAGTTTACTATTTTTGGCATATTTTTAGGTCTTGTACTTCTGAAGCTATTTTGAGGCCCTAAACGACATTTTTTGGGAAAATCGGGGCCAATATGGATCCAACAGAGATTGTAAGCTAAATATACATCCCCTGGAAGATGATGTACTAATTTACCCAAACGGGGCCCATAATTTTGTTGCTTCATCTCCTAGGGTTGGGTTTTTAGATGTTTACAATTTTCAATTGTTTATCAACAATAAATAGGCCTTCGAGCCTCATTGAAACATAGTTTAGAGGCATGTAGCCGCCACATATCTTCTCAAAGATAATATACCATCACCCGAGCTAGTTTATTTCCATTCTATATGTAAGCATATTTTAGTCTTTGATATTAATGAAATGAAGTTATATTTTTGTTGAATCTTTGTGTCCATGTTTATATTTGTATTTTGTTGCGTTCCACCATAAATTAAGATCAATGATATGAGAGATTTATGTTATTTATCTGTTTTTATTTGCATGTCCCAAATGAGGTTAGGGTATTAGGATTTAGGGCACAATGTTGTTGAACCCTTGTAAGATCAGCCTCGCAAACCCCGACGGCCTCCCATGGCGGATGAAAATAAAGACAAGGGAGTAGGAGATCCTATCAAAATATTGCTCGAGGATGCATTCGAGAAACAAATGAACGCGATGATGGATACCTTTTCCCAGATCCTTCGGCGGATGCCCACAGGCGACGCATCTTCATCTGGAAGCTACTCTGGAGGCGCCACTCCCTTCAAGGTACAAGTTAACTTTGAAATTCTCACATTTGAAGGCCAAATAGAGGCATATGTTGTACATAAATGGTTAAATATGTTGCAAAAATATTTTCCTATTCATGATTTTTCCAATAGGGAACATATTAATTTTTCACTCTTGAAAGCCGCCCCCAACGTCAAGGACTGGGGGTAAACCAACTGTGAGCAGAAGGAGAAGGGGGAACCCTCACTATTCGTGGTCGCACCCACTTGGAATTATTTCTGAGATGTCATCAAGGAACAGTACTACCGTGTCAGGAGCTATGTAGACAAGTACATATAATCAACTACATTGCGGCAACATAGGGATCAATATGTCCATGAGCTGGAAAATATTTTCCATACCCTAAGCACAAAGCTCAGTATCAAATATTCTAAGAAACATCTAGTTCTCAAGTACCGTAGTTTTTTACACAAATACATTCAAGAGGAAATGGAGTTCCTGGACATCTCTTCACTTGGTGCAGCATACCGATATATTACCAAAATTGAGTCAAAATTCAAGCAGAAGAAGTGAGACTTTGGATTTGTTAACCCAAAGTAGAACAAAGGTGCCCCCAATCCATAGAGAAAATGATAGAGCCTGACCGGGACCCTAAAGGGAAACTCCTCGAAGCTGAAATCCAAGGGTAACGGGAAGGAAAATAAGGACACCAGAAAGTGGTGTGAGTTCCATAAAATCCCCATGCACGACACGAATGAATGTCACGCAAAGCAGGCACTTGTGGTCGAGCTAAGAAACACAAATACGGATGCATGCTCTGATTCTGAGCTAGAACCCCACAAGGGAACCGACAAGGGTAAGCAAGTCCTTAACGTGGAACCTGTTAGTGTCAATATTTGCATACTTCCACCAGGGATCAAAACACATTTGCATGTGCATCTTAGGTGTCCCATTCTGAATAAATTTTTCATCATTCCATTAGGTCATGATATAAAATTGTTCCACTGGTGGTTTTCCTGGTCAAATAAGATTCCTTCTCCCTCATAATATCATATTGGCTGACTCATTATCATGTCTCCTTGAGCATAATAACACCTATGGAAATGCTCTGTTCACTTGGAAGTCTTTAGAGTCAAAGGTCAAAGTTTCATTCAAAATTCAGGTCAAAAAGCAGTCCCACTAGGTCATAGGGTCAAAATCATGAAAATTGGTCATTTCACCATCAAATTCATCTTTTGAAGGAGTAGTAATAGTTAAATGTATTCCAAAATTTCATGTTCTAAACTATCATTTCCAAGTAAGTGGCTTTGTGTTTACCATATTTGTCTCTCATCTGTGCTTGGAAAGCTCATTTCCCTCTCTTAGGGTTTTGAGGGCATTTTTCTTGGTATCATGACTTCCATGGTTAAATGATCAACAAGACTTATATCCTGATTCTCTTACACTTTCCCCTATCATTAATATACCTTCCTAAACACTTACCATCACTCTTATCCCTTAAAATCATCATTTTTCCACAAACCCTAGCATATTGCTACAATTTGACACTTTTCAAGACTAGGCATGTGTTTTTCCCTTTTGGACACCTTCCCCTCACTTAATCATTTAAATTCCACTTTCCCCTACTCTCTAACATCTATCCATATCCCCAAAAATTTCCCCATGAATTTAGACAGCCCCTAATCCCTTCATTCCCCTCCCTCTACAAGTTAGTCCTAAAATCCCTTGTTTTTCTTACACCAAACCCTAATTTCCTTTCCTACTAAGCTAGGGTTTTCTATGGAATCAGAGACATATGAGTAGAGGAGGCATAAGGGAGGTCATTTTATCAATTATGAATCCATCCCAACTCATAAACATCATGCCTCCATCATTTTTCAAGAAATCATTCTAAGGGACAAATCATTTGCCACACACAGGGCCAGTTTCACTTCAAACTATGTTTCCTACTAAAAATAGATGAATTTGAAAAAATTGAGAGAGTTTTTTGTCACTAATAGTCCAAGGATACAAAACCTCCTTCATTTTTTAAACAGGTATCATGGTTTTTTATAAATGTTAAAAATACAGGTGCCACGAGAGAATTGCTGCACTTCTAGAGTGACCTTGGGAAAATAAAGTTTTCTCATAGCTGGGGTATCCAAATGGCTTTCTTGATGTATCAAATGTTAACTAGAAAGAGATATATTTCCAATTATCTATCATGAGCTTAATTTGGAGTTGATTAATGCCTCCAAAAGTTGCATGCACCAGCACTCTGCATTTCTGCACCTTCATTCAGCACTTTTTGACCAATCTTGGGAAAATTAATTTTTGACCATGAAAATGAACTCAAAAAAGAAAGAAAAAATGTATATTTGGAAAGTAGACAGGATACTCTTTCCAACAAGCTATCCTAGGCCCAATTTGGACACCAGAAAATCTTCCAAATGTGGTCTGCAAAACAGTGCTTCTTGGCTCTACGTGTTTACAGAGTGAAGGTTTGAAGGATTTCATTGCTTCCATCATGCTCAGGTTTCCTCATAAAATTATCCAAGGAGTTTTTTATTAGTAATTCAACATAAAACACCTCTCTTTTCACATGTTTCTTTTTCCATTAAAGAGTTGAAAGTGTTATAGCATATGAAACCCTAGTTTTTTTATTCCTTTCTCATTTCCATTCATATTTCCCATGTTCATATCCCTAAAACCTCTATCAGTCAAAAATATAACATCATAGGGTTTTATTATACCTATGTTATCATTTACATTATCGCTTCCTCCATTTGTCACAGCTTCGCCTTTCAAATCCATATTCCCTTCATTTTATTCCATTTACCCTAGGGTTTTCACTAGCCTAGGCTCCCTTGCATATTCACATTTCCTTCATTTCCCCACACCTACATTCACTTCATACTCCTTCATTTCATTCATCATATCACTAGGGTTTTTAACACCAAATACATCATGGCAACCTAGCAGAGGAGAAATTAGCAAGCCTAAGAGGGCTGATTTGGGCACATTGGTACATACTTATCAGAGAGGTCATAGGCACATGTTTGCTTCACTTGGAGTGAAAGGGGCCATGCCTTCTTCATCAACATAGAAAGTAGAAAAAGGTAATGAAAAGGTAATAGAGCCAAACATTTATGATGAGGATGGAAAACATGAGACAGATCATGAATTTCAGTTGATTTACCTAGGTGAGGAAAATGAGGACAAAATTACTAATGTAGTTCTTAAAGGCAAAGAAGCATGGTTTGAGAGGGTAAAATAACACTTGGAGCAGCTCTTGGTCAAGGCTCAAAAATACAATGACATTCATAGAAATATGGCAAAGCATTATTCCATGAGGAACAAAATTTCAAGGGCCAAGCTCAAACGAGCCCATGCAAAGATTCAAGCCTTAAACGAGCAAAAGGAAAAGGGGAAGTTAGACATACTTGCTGAGGTGTCTCTTCATACCTCTAGCCCTTGATCAGTAAGTAAACTCACACATTTTGGCAAATTTTTTCACACTTGGCACTTTATTGCATTTTTTAGTTTTTGGGCAATTTTGACAAACAGAAATTCTGCTAAACGCGCAGCGCCACTTGTGCTACGCTCTTTTTTGGGGCATCCAATTGCAAAATGGCCACCATCATCATGTTCAGAATGATGATAAAATTAACTCCAGTAATTTTCAGAAGATTTGGAGGAGAACTGGTCCCTCAAAAAGGCAAAAAACCACCAAAAAAACATGTTTCTGCCCTTGTTTTTTCCTTGCCACTGTGCATTTACCAGGCTTGAGAGAGCAGGTTTTTGACAGGGCATATGGACACCATTTCAGAAACTGGAGACATATTTGGAAACTAGACTTGGAGATATTTCCAATTAGCTATCATGGAGCTGATATGGATATCGGAAAGGCATCCAAAAGTTGCCTGCAAGATAGGACATTTTTTCTGTCATGGCATTATGCATTTACCAAGAAAATGCAGTTTTCATCATCTTCAGCAAAATTTTGAATTTTTGATTTTTTACTTGGTCAAATGAGAAAATTACTAATGTAAATGGTCATGGTGAATGTAAATGTCATGTTTTTACTTTCATCTAAGGTAGATACATTAGGTAAGTCATTAGTTAAGGTCAAATGAATCAGTTTCCTCTCTTTTAGAGGCAAGTTGTTGGGTCTTCCTAGTTTTCAGTTTCTTGTTTGGGATTAGGTGAAACTGATCCTCATCTCATGGATTCGACCCCCTGAGGCTAGAGAGAGTGGTTTTGAGGTCTATATCATGTATTTTCTCAGTCATTTTTAGAGTTTGGACTCACTTGGAGCTTTGGCATCTCAAGAGACATTTTTGTATCAGTTTGGCTTGGACATGAATAGAAATTTGCAGCTATTTCTATGGGATCCATGTGGTATGCAGTGTTTGACATAGTTTCTTCTTTGTAATAATTTGTATGAATTTATTGTAGCTCATAAACCATTTTCATGTCTATTATATGCTTAATTTCAAGTTGAAAGGAAGAATTCATGTTTCATGCTCTGTTTTGAGGAATTTAGCATAATCTGTTTATTTTCTTCAGTTTAGGGAGAATTCATCTTGTATGCTCTTCCTAAATTTTCACCAGTATTTTCACCTCACCATAATCATATTTTTATGTCAAGCCCTCTACCTACCTTTCCCCTTAGAACCTCTGCAAATTTTGACTTAATTTCCTTGCTCTAACTGTTTGACTCCTCCTGATCCAGCAAACCCTACAAAATCAAAATCAAAACCCTGAGCTACTATACCTAGCCTAAAATCTTATTTCCTCAGTCATTTTGACTGTATTCTATACCAAGAGAGCCCTCTCCTAGCCTAGTAGGGCTAGCTACTTAGCTAAGCATGGTTTGAGGTTACCTCGGGATTGCCTCTCTCAGCCTGAGGTTCAATCTGAGTGATAACATAACCCATTGCGATGGTAGCCACCACCAAGCTCCAAAAGGCATAACCCGAAGATCCAGAGGAGGGGGATTGCATCTTTAATTCACATATGTGGGTGAAGGGGTCACTTCTATAATTCATTTTCGATAGCGAGATCCAAAAGAACCTCATTTCAGAAGAGGTCGCGAAGCGGTTGGGCCTCCTTACACCATCGGGTGGTTTCATGAAGTATGATATATATGCATCAACTAGCAGTGTCGCCTTACCTATATCATCAAGCCCTTCACGGATGAGGTATTGTGTGATATAGCTCCTCTTAAAGTTTTCGATATATTAATAGGGCAACCATACTTGTGGAAGCGTCATGCCGTGTACAAGTCTAAGCCTCACACTATTATTATTTCTTTAGGTACTAATTTATATAGGATACCGAAGGTAGCCCTACCTACCGACATCTATTTTATCTCTACTAAGCAATGTAGTAAGACCATCTCTTAGACTAGAAAATATTTTTTCTTTCTTATTTTCTCACAAAGTAAGGGGGATATTGTAGCCACATCCATGACCAACAAGAAGGGTTCATCCACGCAGCAGAAGCAGGTGGATACAAACATGGAAGAATACATAGACATCTTCTCCTCACCCACAGGGGTACCCTTGCACTGTCAAGTCAAGCATTTGATCGATCCGACTCCTCAAGCACCTATACCTGTCGGGTCAATATATCACCGCTTCATTCTAGAAAATGAAGATATTAAGCATTGAATATAGGATTTGCTACAAAAAGGGCACATCCAACTAAGTTCCTCACCTTGTGGGAGCCTGATTGTACTTCTACAGAAGCAGGATGGGACCTAGAGGCTTTGCATTGATTATCGGGCACTAAACAAAATCAATGTCAGGAATAGGTATCCAATCACATGGATTCATGACCTTCTGGACCAACTCAAGGGGGGGAAATATACCACCAAGATCGATATGAATTCTGGCTACAACAAGGTTCCAATAGATCCCACATATGTATGGAAGACCACCTTCAAATCCAAGGAAGGCCTTTTTGAATGGTTGTTTATCCCCTTCAAGTTGTTAAATTCCCCTGCTACTTTTATGAGGCTAATGGATGACATCTTCCAGCCCTTCACCAACTCGCTCATTGTTTTTTATCTGGATGACATCCTCATCTTCAGCAAAAGTTGGGAAGAACACTTGCAACACATTCGGTAGGTCCTTCAAACCCTTCAGCATCACAAATTGTGTAGGAACTTGGAGAAATGCACCTTTGGCATGATCCAAGTCCAATATTTGGCTTACATCATAAATGAGCATGCCGTGAATGTGGATTTGACTAAGATCCAAGTCACTCAATATTGGCCAGGCCTAACCACTCTAACAGAGCTTCTCATCTTTTTGGGCCTTGTAATTTTTTATCAGAGGTTCGTGTTGGGATTCTCCATATCACATGGCGGGGTGAAAGAAAAATTTTCTTGGTCTGATTCCCAATAGAAGGCGTTGGTTGATTTGAATCACCGCCTCTACTTTGCATCGGTACTCACACTGCTAGACCTACATCATCCCTTTGAAATTGAGGCAGATGCCTCCGACTATGCTATTGGTGCAATCCTCACCCAACACGGGAATCTAGTGGCCTATCATAGTGAGACACTTTCTAATACAATTCATAAATACCAAAACTATGTTACAGAGATGTATTCCATTGAGCATGATTGGTGGAAATGGATGCATTACACTCTCTGGAAGGAGACGATCATCCACACCAATCACTGACTTCTTCAGTTTATATAGATACACAGGAAGCTGCAGAACGATCACCACCAGAAGTGGTGTACATATCTTCAACAATTCCACTTGAACATTAAATACAAAAAGGGAAGCACCAATCATGTTGCTAACTTCCTCAACTGACCCCTAGTTGTACCACCAACTATTGTTCTCAACTCTTGTGGCCACGAGACCTCTGGATGGGCGCAACTATACAAAAATGATCCAAAGTTCGCCTCCACTTACTAGATTATAGTAGATGGAAAGAAATTTCCTAATTTCCACCTCCAGGATGCATTATTATGCTACTTGGGACACCTTTGTGTTCCTTCGAGTGTGCGTGCCAAGCTGATTTGGGAGGTGCACTATAGTCAGGTCGCAGGACACTTTGGTGTGGAGAAAATTATGGCTATACTACAAAAGTATTTTTA
The DNA here is from genome assembly GCA_034641835.2 of Pinus albicaulis. NCBI lineage: Eukaryota > Viridiplantae > Streptophyta > Pinopsida > Pinales > Pinaceae > Pinus > Pinus albicaulis. Next base: position 416,412,037 of record CM076576.1, on the reverse strand, counting down.
TTGGCCAAAACTCTGACTGGATGTTGGAAAATTTATCATATCCTGCATTGCCCGCACCATCACCAAGCCAACCATCAAGAAGCAAGGCTTGTACACTCTTTTTCCTACTCCCAGCCAGTCATGGGAATCCATCTCCATGGACTATAATTCTGGCCTCCCTTCTACCAAGCATTGTAATGACTGTATATTTTTGGTCGTGGACAAATTTTCTAAGATGGCTATATTGGCAGCCTGCAAGAAGAGTTTCACAGAAGAGGACACTAATAAAATATACTTTAAACAAGTGTTGGTACATTTTTGGATCCCGCAGACCATTATATCAAATTGGGATAGTAGGTTCTTGAGCACATTTTGGTCAAGACTCTGGACACTATTGGACACCAAACTCATCAAGTCGACTGCATTCCATCCCCAGAATGATGGCCAGACAGAGGTCGTCAACAATATGATAGTGCACATACTCTACATGTACAACTCCAATCATCCATGAACTTGGGATAAGATCCTCCCCTGTGTGCAACACCACTATAACAGAGCTCTCTATATCTCGATTGGTCGTAGTCCCTTTCAAATGGGCCTAGGATTTCAACCATCACGTCTGATTGATGTTTCCATACTTTGTGTGGCTACACAGACATAATCCACACATGTATTGTCTGAGGCTGATAAAGCAACGATATTTATGGAACATATCCAACACACCTACCAGCAGTTTCATGACATCCTGGAGAAGTCCAATGGAAAGTACAATAAAAAACTTGATCAACATCGAGTGCCGCACAAGTTTCAGGTGGGTGACAAAGTTTGGTTACATTTTTAGAAATAACACCTAACCGGAGCTCATCGGAAGCTCAGACCACTCCGATATAGGCCTTACACCATAATCAAGGTGTTGGGAGATAGTATTTTTGAGCTCAGAATTCCCCCATTCCTTGGCCTGCACCCAGTGTTCAGTGTGGACCGCCTTCGGCCATACTTTCCACCATTACTGGACACATCATACATTTCATAACAAATCACACCAATAGAACTAAACCCCAACTACATGGAACATGCCACAACTATTCAAATCATGGACACACAAATCAATAACACTCGCCAGCAGAAGATCCAGTTGTATGATGCTTCCAAATATGGCCAGCTCCTGCACCAATGGAAGTGGCTCACCAAGGACCAAGTTTCCTCATCTCACGGAGGAACTCAATGCAATTGGGACCATTTCTTCCTAAGGGGGGAGGACTGATCTAGGTGGATATTGGTGGCCACCCACCTATTCCACTTGGACCTCCACCATTGTTTCTTTCAGTTTTCATTTTCCTTAATTATAGCACAGTTTACTATTTTTGGAAATTTTTTGGATCCTGAACTTCTGAAGTCATTTTGAGGCCCTAAACAAAATGTTTTTGGAAAAACCAAGGCCAACAAGGGTCTTTAACAAAATTTGTTGGCCACTCAAAATTTTTAGTCCTTATATAGATATTTATAATGAGGTATTGTGCACGTAAAATGGAGAAGTATGCCAAAGTTACATCCCTGTGAAGTTGACGTACCAATTTACCCAAACGAGGCCCATAATTTTGGTGCTTCATCTCTTAGGGTTAGGTTTTTGGATGTTCAGTGTTTTCAATTGTTTCTAAATAAAAAATAGGTCATCGCGCCCCATTGTAACATAGCTCAAAGGCATGTAGCCACCACATCTCTTCTCAGAGATAAGATACCATAGAACGAGCTAGTTTATTTCCATTTTGGATGTAAGCATATTTCAGTCTTTGATATTAATGAAATGAAGTTTTATTTCTACTCCATCTCTATGTCCATGTTTATATTTGTATTCTATTGTGTTCCTGCATAAATTCGAATCAGTGGTATACAAGTGGTCTATCCTTTCTCTATTTTTCTTTGCATGTCCCCAACGAGGTCAAGGTATAAGGAGTTAGGGATCGATCTGTTTGAAACCTTGCAAGATCAGCCTCGCAAACCCTAATGGCCTCCCATGGTGGATGAAAAGAAATACAGAGGAGGAAGAAATCCTTTCAAAATATTGCTCGAGAAACAGAAGAATGAGATGATGGATAACTTTTCCAAGATCTTTCGTAAGATGCCCACAGGCAACGCATCTTCATCTGCTAGCCACTCTGGAGGCGCCACTCCCTTTAAGGTACAAGTAAAATTTTTCATTCTCACATTTGAAGGCCATATAGATGCAGATGTCGTATAGTAAATGGTTAAATATGTTGGAAGTATATTTTTCTGTTCATTATTTTTCCAATAGGGAAAAGATTACTTTTTCACTCTTGAAAGTCACCCCCCACATCAAGGACTAGTGGGAAACCTATTATGAGAAGAAGGACGAGGGGGAACCCTCACTATTCTCAGTCACACCCACTATGAATTATTTTCGAGATGCCATCAAGGAACAGTACTACCCTGTCAGGAGCTATTAAGACAAGTACATACAATGGACTACATTGCGACAACATAGTGATCAACATGATCATGAGCTGAAAAATATTTTCCATACCCTGTGCAGAAAGTTGGGTGTCAAATATTTTGAGAAATATATGGTTCTCAAGTACCGCAGTTGTTTGCACAAATACATTCAAGAGAAAATGGAGTTCCTGGACATCTCCTTGCTTGGTGCATCATACCAATATTCCACCAAAATTGAGAAAAAATTCAAGTGGAAGAAGAGAGACTTTGTATTTATGAACCCAAAGAAAACCAAAGACGCCCCCAAGGCATAGAAAAAAGGATAGAGCCCGACTGAGACCCCCCAGGGAAATTCCTTGAAGCAGTGATCCAAGGGTGACGGGAAGGAAAAGAAATACACTGGAAAGTGGTGTGAGTTCCATAAAATCCCCATGCACAACATGCATAAATGTCACACAATGAAGGCACTAGTGGCCGAGTTGAGAGACACAAAGACAGATGCATGTTTTGATTCTGAGTTGGAACTTGACAAGGGTAAGAAATTCATTGATGCCGAACCCACTGTAATGGTAACCACCACCAAGCTCTAATAGGAGGAACTTGAAGATCTAGAGGAGGGGGAGTGCCCCTTTCACTCACATATGTGGGTGAAGGGATTTCCACTACTGTTAATTATTGACAAAGGGAGCCAAAATAACCTCATTTCAGAATAGTTCATGAAGTGGTTGGTCCTACGAATCACACCAAACCCGCTGCCATACACCATCGGGTGGCTTCACCAAGGACGAGATATCTGTGTCAGCTAGTAGTGTCTCCTTCCCTATACCATCAATCCCTTCACTGATGAGGTATTATGTAATATAGATTCTCTTTAAGTTTATTATGTATTATTAATCCAACCATACTTGTGTAAGCGTCATCCTGTGTATGAGTCTAGGCCTCGCACTATTATTATTTCTTTGGGTAATAAGTTATACAGGATACCAGAGGTAGCCCCACAATGTAGTAATATCATCTCTAAGACCGGGAATTTTTTTTCTTTTTGATTCGCTCTCAAAGTGAGGGGAATATTGTATCCACATCCATCGCCCCTGGGAAGGGTTCCTCCACGTAGCAGAAGTAGGTGGATCCGTTCATCGAAGAACAAAGTGACATATTATCCTCACCTGCAGAGACATTTGGTTCTCAAGTACCACAGTGGTTTGCACAAATACATTCAAGAGGAAATGGAGTTCCTAGACATATCCTCACTTTGTGTAGCTTACCGATATGCAACCAAAATCAAGCATAAATTCAAGTAGAAGAAGTGATACTTTGGATATACGAACCCAAAGCAGAAAAAAAGGCACCCCCAAACCACATAGCAAAGGACAAAGCCCGACCAAGACCCCCCAGGGTAACTCCTCTAAGCCGCAAGAAAAGGGTGATGGGAAGGAAAAGAAGGACACTGGAAAGTGGTGTGAGTTCCATAAAATCCCCATGCACAATGCGCAGGAATGCCGTGAAAAGCAGGGACTAGTGGCCTAGCTGAGAGACTTAGTGTTGGCTTGAGGGGTCCTGACCCAAGTTCGGAGATTAAGTTTTTCCAACAAACCCCTATACTACTGGCCCTTTCGGAAGTGACCTGCTTGCGTAGGCCAAAATCTCACTCGAAGTAGTATGGGAGGGTGCTAGAACCAGGTTTCCACACCCTGGGAGAGGGCAAGTAAATTAGGCAGAGCTGCATTCGACTTCACAAATATCATATTTCATATTACAAAACCCAAATCTATCAGTCCCTTCGCATCCACGTGCGCAACACCATGTATATTTGCAATGAATAACAAATATGGGACAACAAAGCAACTATCGCAGCTATTCTTGCATAAAGTCTAATAACAGATTCAAATCAATTGAGCACGTAGCATAAGTACTTAGGACAGTTAGTTGCAGAGCTCAATATAGAATTATGCATACCATAATAGATCTAGATCGCAGTATAAACAAGTAACACAAGTACTTTCGCATCTTAAATCAATGACATAGAGCATACGTAATCAGATATCACAGATTCAATAGATTCAAAGGTTTCAACAGCCTTTTGTAATCATTAATCCTTCAGATCCTTTTACAATAACCAAAACCCAACCTGTGCACACAGCAGCAAGGTCCACACACAACAGGACTGAGGATCCCCGTGCACACAACCAGCAGGATCCCTTTCCCAAAAACCTAGAACAGATCTAATAATTCATAATTCATACCAATCTTAGTTCAAGTCTGTCTTACAACTCAAAAAGGTTCAACTACTTATACTACTTTAGCCTACGCATCCAATGGTTTGCAAACCATGGTTTGCGGACTCTTGGTCTACCCTTGACCCACTTACAATGCAATAGGGGCTTTGACCCACCCCAAAACCCCTGCGTTAGACTAAATATAATAAAAATTATACAAAAATGGACTAGATTCACAGCTCTTGTAGGAGACCCTATTCCAACAATCCCCCAACACAATCTTGTGACTCATCCCAAGTCACTGTGGTGGTGGGGTCTCCACCTACGTGCGTAGTGCATTGACAGCTGCGACCAATGGGGGAAGCACTTCTTGACTCTGAGCAGCAATTCTCTGCACAATATCTACAAGCTTCTGTGAGGTTGGTCCCTCTGTCGCAGCCGTGAGACTCTCTAGTGTCTGGTTTAGTCGCTTCACAGCACCATCAACATCCTATGAAAGCTGGAGGGCTGCAACAGCCCAAGGCTTTAAGTGTTCTTTGATAACATGCTTCTTATGGCGGAGTCCCTTGATCTCATCTTGGAGGGTGTTTCTGGTCCGCAATCACACCAAACACTGTGCAGGGACCAAGGTAGGTAATGTAGCCTCGATCTGCTTGAAAGCTTCCTCCTTTTGTCGCAAGTCCTGATTGATTTTTCGGAGGACTGGATCACGCTGGATCTTGGTCAAAAGTTGCATGGCGTCCTCGAGTAACTTGGCACCCTGAGCAATCTTTCCTGTAATGGTGTTGGTAGCCTCAGTCACTAGCACAGCGCACTGGGCTCGTACTTCCAGGGGTGTTTCGGGCTGCAGTTTGGCTTGTAAGGCAAATATTTGTTGCTCCTACTGTGTCTTAATGACCTACATTTCCGTCCTGGAAGCCTTCAATGATGCGACCAATCTTCCACTTTAGCCCAGGGGGTGGCTGCGGCTGGGATTTCTTCTGTAATGTATGTGCAGAGCTGGTGAATCAGAGTTTCGAGCTCTGCTTGCTGCGCAACAGCAAAGAGTACTTCTGTGTTCTGTTTTGCGATGGTCTGTTTGGCCATACCAAGTTGGTGGTGTACTTGCTGGTCCCAGTGGTGAATTTCCTGAAACACTGTGGTGTGGAGACCTTGTAATGCTGCATGCGGTAGCTTGGAAATATTCAATTGCACCCTTGCACCTGCTTGGAGCTAGATCTCTTGGTCCGGCGAACTGATCACAAGGGTGGCGCTAGGTAAGGGACAGAGACGACTTTCTTCGGTGGCTAGCGCTGTACTGCTAGATGCCAAGGGAATTCATCCCTGAACCACACTAATCTATATTGTGGCTATCTTTAGCTGTAAGGTTTGAAGCTCTTCCAGGATGGCACTGATCGCAGCCTTCTAGTGCTCCTCTAAAGCGACCCATTTTCTTGTGTGGCCAGTGTGACGGCATCTGCAATTTGTTCAAGATCTCCATCCGTCAACGTAACCATCTCATCTCGTTCCTTCTGCTGGGCACGTTACTTCTTTTGAGATCCCTTGATAGGCTCACCTATTTGCATCGTACCTACGATGTTCACTTCCTCCGTGCCTAGCTGTGAATCAACCTGGATCTCAGCCTCAGTGTTCTTCGTGGTGGTCCATGTAGGTTGTGTGTCCTTTTTCGTGGCTGCACCTGAGTCTTTCCCTGTGCTTCTAGTCTCCTTGGTGAGAATGGGTGGAGTTACCTAAATTGTGCTAGTACCAGCGGTGCCCCTCGCACTGGTTTTGAAGCCTATCTTCCAGGCAGGAGGCCATAGCGCAATCACGTTGTCAATTTCATCGTCTACTACCATATATGGAAGTGACATCTAGGTTTTATCCTTGTGGCTACGGATTTGAATGTTGTTCGTGGTAACCTGGAATGATGTGCTACTCTTATACTTTTCATATACTGTGGGGGATAGCCGAGGTCGAGAATTGATGGTTGCGGCCACGCTATTATGGAATAGGACACAAAAGACTTAGTTATCTTCTATGTGATGCGCATCCTTGGAATCCCACAAATGGGATTACCGAGCCCATTCACACATATCTGGAGGGAACTTGGGGAGGACCAACTCCGCAGGGGTTTCCCAGGCGACAAGGGCTATAGGAAATAGTAGCCAGGCGGAGCAAAAGGATTTCCCCTGCTCCTGTGATTCGCAGATGTTGGCTAAGAACTCGTCACATAAGTATTGGGCCCAATTGAGGCAGACCCCCTTCGCACATTGACCGGATATCCGAATGACATAGGCAGGGATGGTTGTGACCTGGCACTTCCACATTAGCTTGCAAGCTAGTAATATGGTACCCATCTGCGTAGCCGGGTCGCTGATGGATTTTATGACGAAGCCCCACGTATTCCTTTCCACATGGTAGGTCTTACATACATATTTAGTGAGTTCCCCTTCATATTTCTTGCCCAAACGCTCTAGAGGGTGTGGCCCGTTCATGGGAAGGCCTGTGATTCTATGAACCAATGCAGCATCTATGGGGACCCTATCTCGGATCCACAGGTAGCCATTGTGAATTAGGGCAAGCAGCTATCGGGCCAGTTGATCTGTGACATTGTAAAGGCCAAAGTGGGGCATACACAGCAAGTTCAAGAGCCCAGATCCTTCAAATCTGCTTACCCAGCACTGAGGAATGACTATGACCCCATCATCCACATAAATTGTGTCGAAGTATAGCGTGGGGATCAGCTCAAGAAAAGCTTCGTAATTATCCAAGTCGTGATCATCTAATTTAACTTCATGGAGCTTCCCACAGGGGTCACTCAGGACAGGGACTTCTCTTGGGGTTAACAACATCTATAGATAGGTAACCAGGCCATCAAGGTTCTTTGGTGTGTGCGTTGAGGACCTACACGGGCGGATGAAGGGAGGTAACCAGTTGATCGGATTGGCAGGCAGGGCTTCCTCCTACGCAGCCTGAGCCTGCGGCATTTCTTGCGGGGACTTGGCATGCCTTGGGGAGGTCCTAGGCTTCCCTGAAGCCCATTTCACAGCTTTGGGGGGCTTCCCTGAGCCTTGTGCTTTCTCTTTTCCCTTCTTGGTGACCAGCGTTGAGGGCACTTCTTCATCCTCAGATCTGATCTCCATTGCTTCCTCAAATTCTGAGAAAGTAGGTGCCGAGGGCTCAGCTAGGTTAGTGGCTGTAATCCTTGCACGGAAAATGAATCTTGATTCTGGGTGGCTACTATCAGTAGGGGGAGGTTGCTCCGACATGAGAGGAATAGTGCAGACCTGAAAAATCTTATAGCTCAGGCTCGTGCGAGGTAAAGAGGATAGGGGCAAGTTATGCAAGTGAGATGGAACCCTTCTTTGAGTTATCTAGCCCTTTTTATAACATCTACGGGCATCCAATGGTAAGGTAAACTTGAATTGGAACTTACCATCAGGTAAACAATAAAAAATCCTAAAAATTTGTCTCATAAAATACTAGCAGCCCGCTCTTTTTAATGGTAACTTTTTCTTTTTACAAGAGGTTATTGTGCCAACAGCTAGTTTTTGCACCTCCTGTGTGCTTGGCATTCCTACTACGCTTGGTTCAAACACCTATGCCTCCTGCGCATCTTCCCCCAATGCAGGCTTAAGCCCTAAGTACTTCAAACCCAAAGGTATGTTTTCTCAGCTTGTGTCGTCGCAACAAAATCGGGCCGCCTTCTTCAGCAAATCTTTCAGCGGTGCTATGATCACTGCATATTTCCGAACGAAATTTATGTAATAACCTACATGGCCGAGAAGTGAGCGCAGCTGCCCCTTTGAGGTGGGAGCTAGCAGATATATAATATTCGCATCCCCAATTTTTTGCCACGGTGGGGTGCATCTCAATGCTATCCATTCGCAGCCGGAGTGGTCCGACAACCGTGCGCACCCTGCTCAATTTTGAGCCCGGACCCTCTTGTGGATCATTCTTACCTTCTTTTGGAGCTAGGCTACAATATTCGATCATGCTTGGTGTCCGCAGCTCCCAATTGGGTATTTTAGGTGTGATACACAGGCGCGATTCACCCCATGCTACAGTGTTAATGTTCTGCAGAGCTGCGCCAAGTGCCTTTGTCCCGCCTATTAATCCAAACATTCCCAGAAATTCATCCCTCAAAGTCTCCCAGTGGCGGGTGCGCCGATGGAGCTTTGCATCTAGGTACCATGCAGTGGGAAGTGCTCCCGGGGCATGAATAAGCAGATGAACCCACTCCTGGGCAGTTCTATCGCACCATTTTTTAATCCAAGCGAATAGATATTCGCATGGATCCTCGAGTCCAAGGAACGTTTTGATTCGCACGTCGGCTGGGGCCTCGAATCATAAGATCATCATATTCTGACACTCTTCCCAATCCTGGAATGCCTCCTCATGGGTTACCCACCATTTCGCAGGTGATCCACGCATGGCCAGCTTACAGGCCCATAGCCGTCGTTCTTGGGGAACCTCAACTTCGAATGCCCGCAAAAAGTTCCTAACATTACTAGAACCATCGAAATAAGGTAGATCTCTTACCTCTGAGGAGATGCATCAAAAGTTCTTCATGATCCGAAGACGTCATAGCGCAAAGACATCATGTAACCATTTTTTCCAATTTTATATCTCCCCATCAGAGTCAGAGAAACATTCACTGTCCTTTTCCCAGTAGAGTACCCCCTACACTGTGGGGTTGATCCAATCCTCATCTCACGCAGTCAACTTATAGATATGATCCACATCCTCTTCGTCACACACAGGTTCTATGTATCATTCACCTTCCGCCGAATCTAATGGTACTATGACCCTTGTACCGTCATTCTCGAATACCATGCTTTACTTTTTTAGGTTAATGATGCCTCCCATATCGATGGCCCAATCTAGGCCTAGGAGCGCAGGCCCAAGGGTTCGCATCTTTGACAATCTGAATTACTTAAAATTCCGCCTGGACCTTAACCCCTGTGATATCCACCACAATCTTCGATAGTCTTCCCAATGGAATGATCTTCTTTTGATTGGCCATACGCATTTGGATAGTAGACAATTCCAACTTAGGCTCCCCCATTTGTTGCCAAGTCTGTTTAGGTAATACATTCGCATCTGACCTTAGGTCCAAAATAGCCTGATCCATCTCGTAATCACTGATCTTCTCAGTCAACTGCATCTCCCTACTAGTGCGTTTCTTATACCTGTAGAGTTTGTGTACGTCCTTGACTTCCAGAGGGAGGATGGGTCATGTTGCACAGCTATCTATTAATGCCTGAAGACTTTCCACAGCCTTTGGGTTGCACAGCAGCTTCATACATGCCTGTAAAAAGGGTTTGACCTCCTCATCTACCTTGAGGTCCTCAAGCTACTGCGAAGTAGATGCTTCTGCCTCAGAAAAGTCTTTGCGAGCTGCAACAAATGTTTCTTTCTTTTTTTTTAGATCCAAACCTTCCTGTTTGCTAATCGCTAGTCGGATCAAAGGCTTGATCGCAGTTTTCTCCCCTGGCCCTTCGATGGCCATCCCACTGCATGTTACGACATTCACTCTTAGATATTTGTCTCGTAGCTCGGCCTTAACCCTTTGCACATTCTGCGTAGGTGTTGGCTACTTTTCCTGCATCTTCGCTATCAAGACTAGATAGTCTTCAATCACATGGTCCAACTGCCTGCAATACCGGCAGGATTGTCTTGTAGGGTTTGGAGAGTACTTGGCAAAGTTCCCTACCTCTCCACAGTTATAATAGATGAGTTGCCCTCGTCCCTGACCTGTGCTCCCACCTCTTCCACCTCTTGTTGGGGAGCCCCCTCTACTCGAGAGGGATCTTGGTGAGGATGGATTTGACTGCACCCTGTAGATATTCCCTCGATCGATCATCAAATCATATGTCTGGCAATTATGTTCATCATTTCCTACCGACCTACATAGCCTGCACCATTGTTGTTTTACTTTTGGGACGTACGCAGCAAGACGAGGACAGTGGTTTGTGTCGTGCAGCCCTGCAACGCGGCAATCATCGCACCATAGTGTTAGCTCACTTGGTCCTGTAACTTCCCTAGGGCGTAATGGACTAGGTCCCGTGAACTACATGTAGTCTGTTAACAGAGGGCAGTTATCCTTGGTGTGACCATTCGTCCTGCATCATATGCACCACCTTTCAGGGCTAGCCTCTGCGCCTCGCTCCTTTCGCAGGTTCTGGATCTCCATGTGCATCACTTCCAGTTTTCCTTGGATCTATTGGATGCCTAGCTGGGTATCATATCTGGGCATAGCTTCTAACTTCATAGTGACATCCAGGGCTTTTTCTGGTGATTCGAAAGCTTGGTGACCCATAGGTACGCACAGGTGAGGTAGCAACATAGAAATGAACCATTTCGTGTGTTGTATGTCATCGTACTGAAATCCTCCTTCCCTGATCACCTTCTTCAACTGTTGATCGGCCTCCCACACAGACTCATAAGACCCTTGCTTGAAATCCTTTAGATTGACCACTATTTGAGAATAGGGCTTAGGCCTCTTGAACTGTTGTTTCAAGGCGTTCTTGATCTCTTCAATGGTTGAGTTTACATGTTGTTCGATGTATCCCATGTACCAATCCAAAGCTCTTCCTTTGAAGGAAAGGAATAGTTGTGCACTCTTCACCACATCACTAGCTATGTTTTGCGCAGTCCATACCGATTCTATGACAAACCAGAACTGATCCATGTCTTCATCTCCCACACCCTTAAAGGTAGGCAACTTCATGTGCGCAACCATGTTGTCTTCTGGTGGTGGAGGTGTAGGTAAGTTCTTACCCCTATGCTGGTTCGAAAGTGGTGTGGTTGGAGGACTCTACACATTTTCTTCTCTTACTGGGTTGTAGACAAATATACCTCCTTCTAGGTTGGTCCAATAGTATTTTCCACTTCGTGTCGTACTCTCGTCCAGATCAGAGGTCATTCATTCAGTTTGGCTACACAGAATAATTTTTTCGCACAGTAATATCTTAATCAAAAATGGTAAAGTCTTCAGAAACTTACCCCTAAATCCTTTGAAGAATCTTCGTTCTGCTTCAGAGTAGGAGATGAATTGCTCGATGGAAAGTTCTGTCACGAATCCTCCTAGCACACTTTCCACCCAGTGGTCTACGGTGCGAGTGATGGTGTTGTCAGTCTTCTCTAACTGCTGGATTAATTCTCGGGTCCACTGTGTAACCCACTCTTCCTTCCAACACTTTTGAAATTCGACCAACCTTGCGAGCCACTCCTGGAGCTTGATCACAATGGTTACGAAGAAGATCTCATAGATCTCTGTGAAAATATACTTATTTTTCCACTTTTCGATGGTCAACCTCTTACTGCGGTTTTCTTTCACTGCGAATTCCTGAACTTGCCGTTTGAACCATTCATCAATTTATTTTCTTTCAGGTTTCCAGTATGGCGTTGGCATTACCTAATCCCTCTCTCAAAATTCTCCCTGTCCCGGCAACAGAACCATTTTTTGGCTTGAGGGGTCCTGACCCAGGTTTAGATACTAAGGTTTTCCAACAAACCCCTATACTACTGGCCCTTTCAGCAGTGACCTACTTGTGCAGGCCAAAGTCTCACCCGAAGTAGTATGGGAGGGTGCTAGAACCAGGTTTCCGCACCCTGGGAGAGGACAGGTAAGTCAGGCAGAGCTGTGTTCGACTTCACAAATATCAGATCGTATATTACAGAGTCCCTTTTCATCCACATGCAAAACACCATGTATATTAGCAATGAATAATAGATATGGGACAAAAAAGAAACTATTGCATATATTCTTGCATAAAGCCTAATAACATATCCAGATCAATTGACCACGCAGCATAAGTACTTAGCACAGTTACTTGTGGAGCTCAATATAGAATTATGCATACCATAATAGATCTAGATCGCAATATAAACAAGTAGCACAAGTACTTTCGCAGCTTAAATCAATGACACAGAGCATACATAATCAGATATCACAGATCAATATATTCAAAGGTTTCAACTGCCTCCTGCATTCATTAATCCTTCATATCCTTTTACAATACCCAAAACCCAACCTGCACACACAGCAGCAAGGTCCGCACATAGCATGACTGAGGATCTCCGTGCACACAGCTAGCAGGAGCCCTTTCCCAAAAACCCAAAACAGATATACTAATTTGTAATTCGTACCAATATTAGTTCAAGTCTGTCTTATAACTCAAAAAGGTTCAACTACTTATACTACTTTAGCCTACACATCCAATGGTCCACAAACCGTGGTTTGTGGACTCTTGGTCTACCCTTGACCCACTTACAATGAAATAGTGGCTTTGACCCACCCCAAAACCCTTGCATTAGACTAAATATAATCAAAATTATACAAAAATTGACCAGATTTGCAGCTCTTGTAGGAGACCCTGTTCCAACACTCAAAGACAGATGCATGTTCTCATTCTGAGTTGGAACACGACAAGGGAACTGAAAAGGGTAAGCAAGTCATTGACGTAGAAGCCAATACGATGATAGCAACCACCAAGCTCCAAAAGGCAGAACCCGAAGATCCATAGGAGGAGGAGTGCCTCTTTCACTAACATATGTGGGTGAAGGGATCGCCACTACAATTAATTTGTTAGCACAATTATATGCCTAGTCATGAGTGTGTTTTAAATCTCTTTACTTTTAGGATAAAAAAATTGTAAATTTCAAAAAAAATTAGAACGCTATCGGAATTTCCGGTAGCATCTATTTTAACACTGTCGTACAATATGTTTTAACTTATGTATGTTTTTCCTTTACCTAATGCTACTAGAAGTTCTGGTAACTTCCCCTGTTTTAAAAAAAAATGTGCACCCGCTTTTTAGTTAGCCACATGTTCCAGATATAAACTAAGTTTTAAATCTTCTTAATCATGAGCCATGTCACGTGATAGGAAAGGTTATACGTTTGAATGATGTCGAGTTAGTAGTGGTCATATGTGGAAGTGTTAAGTGTCAATGTGCAGTTATGAAGACCAACTGTTTTTTGTTCCATCTGTCAGCCCAAGTCGTTGTGCCCACATGTCGAAGGTACATATTTATTATCAAAACTAATCATGGATCTATGATTTAATGTCATGATCGATTGGTTAATCATGCATGAGCACTGCCAAAACTTTAGGCCTACCATACAAAATGTGATGGAGGTGACTGCCAACTCAAACATCGTTCAGCTCCAGCCACATGTTGCAGAGAATCTAAAACAAAGCAGGAAACTAAAAGATAATTATGAATATCGTGAGGTGTGGTATATGGTTCTGAATACTTCCCATTAAGAAAATATCTTGTACATGGAAAAATGAACCAACATATCACTCAAAATCACTGAAAGAAAAGGAAAGAAATCAGTTTTCAAATTTGGTTGTTGGTGAATAAGTAGTTCCAGGTAGCATCTTGAAGAGGAGACTAAGTTTTCAGATAGTTTACATTAAGGATTCAACAACACCTGTTAAGCAAGTTTTTCTAATCTTGACACCTTTTTGATCTAGCAGATAGCCTTCATTATTGCTCAGATGACTAAAGGAGGAAAATTGAAGCGTATTGAACCTCAAGGGGTTGATTTATTAGATTCCAAACCGAATGTGAGGAGGTTTATTGTACAAACTAGGTGGTACCCATTTTTCTCAAGGTTAGGAAGCTCTCATCTATGAGTAGCCAAAGAATTTTCCCTCTCATTCGATGGACAAGAAGCAAATGTTTATGGCCTTAAACTTCAGTTTTCAACAGAATCCATTGTTGAAGATTTCCACCTCCCATAGGAAGGAGAGAGATGGTTCAAAAACCAAGTTATTACTGGAGGATACCTGAACATATTCATCAAGGATGAATACAGAGACCCTGAATGGGCTAAAGGGATTCCTAGTAGTTATCTCAAGGATGAATGCACTGAAATTGTCAAGCTCATTAATATATATCTTACTTGTGAGAGGAGGTATACTATTGTATTTCTGTATCATGTGAGGTTTTTGTTTCACCTTGTAGGTATGAAGGCTCTCAACCCACCTTTCTTCCTAGTGAAAAGCTTGACTAATATGTTAGCTAGAATACAAAACCATGTAGTAGCTTCATATTATAGCATCTACCATCAAGCTCTTAACAAGGTGTTGATTGTTGAAGTACTCAAAAGAAGAAACCAGTCTTGGGAGAATTTCCTATTTTATAGGGCAGGCCAACCTGTACCTACACAAAACATTCCTTCTCACTGACCTCCAGCCTCACAGCAACATTCTCAACCTACTGAGCAGAAGGAAGAAAGTCAGAAACCAACTACTTCATCAGTTGGTAAAAGAGCTAAAGGAAAAGACAAACAATAGCTAGCAACAAATTCAGGTTGAGATCCAAAGCCCTACATAACCCAAGCTTGAAGACAAAAGTTATAGATGTGGAGAGGCTATCTGAAGGGTTATAGATTGTAACTCCTTCAATTGCAGAATCTAGTGGGTTCAAGAAGGAAGAAAAGGGTAAAGCTCCTCTAGGCCAACAAATAGGAACCTCCAAGAGAAGAAAAAACTAGAAGATCTCAAAAGAGAAAAAGGGCATTTCAAAAGAGACAGCCACTAAGACTACAAGGTCAAAATTAGAAATTTACATTAAAACAGCTTTAGACAAGCTTGCAAAAATTGCATCTCATATGGAGGAGAGGTAAAAGGATGTCCCAATGAAGTATCATTTTTCCTATTAGTTATATTTTGCAACAGCTCAATTTTCAGAATGTTTTAATCTGCATAGAATTTTTCCAATACCTTTTTGTGAATTTTTGAAAAGGAAACAGAGTGCTACTGGAACTTCTGGTAGCATTACAGTTTTTTACGTAGTTACAGGTTTTTACCGGTAGTTTTGGTAGCGTCTGTTTTTAATGAATTTTTACAGTTGTCGGTAGAATTTTAGAGCTATTCCAAGGATGATAAGGACTCCTAATGATATGTACATGTCAAGTAATGGTTGATAAGTGGTTTTGAGGTTGTTAAATGACACATTTAATGAAGCTACATGGGTTTTAAAGAACAAAGATCATGGAGAGACTGATAAGCAGAAAAGTAGGCAGGTTTCCATCACACTCAGTAGCAAAATTCGAATAGTCTTTTTCTTCCTATCTACATTTGTCTTGTTAGTTATAGTTTGATAGGATATGTCTTTGATATGCTATAACTCCTATGTAATTAGAGGAAGAGTGGATCCTTATATGGCGTTGGTGCCTCTCTCTATAAATATAATTTGTAAATACCATTTCAAGGTCGGATTTTTGTCAACTTGAAGACTTTTTCATAATAAAGAAAATTCCTTTTTGTACTTCATGCTGGAGGAATTTGTGTTTCAAGGACTATCTAATGTATGGTGTGTTTCTCTTGTTGTTTTATTCATCTAATTTATGAGTTGCAACAGCTAGAAAGTATGCATAAGAGCACTATTAGAGGATCTAATAGTTAATTATCTATTGTTTAGTCTTCTGCAAATCACTTATATGTTGTGTATTCTAATTTCTAAATTTTGTTTCCTTTACATAAAATGAAGCTTATGTAAAAGGCCACTCTTATAGCTGTGTGACTGATTTAGGATATGTTTATTTATTAGACTGAGTACTAGTTGTCTGTCACCTTTCATTTGTCACAATCTTCTCCCCTATACTACAAACTTGTCCATACAATTTGTACTTGCCACAACTTTCCAAATGCATGAAGGTCTAAAAGAGTTGAAATCATTTCAAACTCTTTAAGAAGCCACCCCACCATCCATAATATTTTTCTTTGAAATGAACTATGATGTGTAAGGCTTACTCCTTTGCAATCAAGGAGTGACTCCTTGCACTAACATATTTTGTGTCGTTATTGAGGAGGTGAATTGAAGTGTACCCCTAGGTGAATGAAAAAGTTATAAGTTTGGTTCTGAGGTGTACAGTTCCAACTGTCTTTTTAGACTACTTTACACCTGGAGACTCCATTGTTGAATTTCCGGCTCCTAGAAGGGCTAGAACCAGGGCTAACCCATATTCCCCTTTGAGAATACCAATCCCTGATCCTAAGAAGATAATCAAGAAAATAAAAATAAAACGAAATTTTGTTTCTTATGTTACTGTTTTCTCAAAGGTTGTCCCTAAAGAAGTGCTGCAAATTCTATCCCCCGATTTTGCATAAAATTTTGTACCTCCCTTGTTTTCCATCCAATAGACAGTCTCTACAATAAGTGTTGGTGCTTCATCTCATAAAAATTCCACAATTCCATCTGTTGTTCAAAAGCCACCAACTGTTGTTCCATAAATTCCAGCAACTCATACTAGGGTTGGTAAAATCCCACCCCTTAACCGAATGGATGCAATTGTTGCTACCAGGTATGCCCCTTTAGTTTTACCTCAACCTATGAATGCATTACCTCCAGGAGATTATCTCAATTATATGCCTAAATTTAGTGGTGAGGGAGAGGTAACAACTGAAGAACACCTTGCTGATTTTTATGCTTATACTAACAATCTGAATATTGAGCATGAAGATGTTTGGATGAGAGTTTTTGTTCAGAGCCTTGAGGGTGATGTTAAGAAATGGTTCAGATCTTTTCCAGCTGGTAGCATCATTGGAATTGAAACCCTAGATGAGAATTTTTTAAGGAAATGGGGTGATAAGAAAGATTTTATGTATTATATCACTGAATTTGGTGCAATCAAAAGAAAAGAATGAGAATCAATTCCTGATTTTTTAAGAGATTCAATAAGATGTATAGCAAAATACCAACTGAAATCAAGCCTACTAAAATCCTGATTTTTGTTTATTATTGAGAGAAATAAAATCTACAACACTAACACAAATGCATGATAATGCACTGGAGGTAGAATCTAATGTATTAGTAGATGATAGGCTCAGAGGAGGGATTTACAGAGACAAAAGGAAGCAAAAAGTTGAAGTTTCATATTCAGGAACTTCTGACATAAATCCTAAGCTATATGAGTTGACCAAGATGGTCAAGTCATTGACCACTAATATTTCCAAGCTCAAGATTGAAGCAAGAGCAACTACTACTATAAATGTTTCATTTGATCAGCCTATTAGGCAGCCGTTTAGAAGACCTAATGTTCCTCAAATCTTGCAGTGAGAAAGAAGAGATGCTGATGATTAAAAAGTGCAGCCCTTTTGCAGAATGCTATGTTTGAAGATGAAGAGGAAGCTGGAGAAAGGTGTTGATATCAATTGTCTAAGAGATAAAGAAGGGTCGATTCATCTTACACAAGCAGAGTATGAAGACTTCATGCCATATACTCAGAATAATGAAGTGAGTTCTGATCATTCCATGATTGCAATTGATCATCAAAGCATATACAATCTCATATCAAAGAAGATTGATGATAACTCCAAGCCAGTTGCACAACCAAAGAATAATAAGGATACAGTTAAAATTCCAGCAGAAAAATTAAGTGTTGAACCAAGCAAGCCAGAAGCAGCTAAACCTCCTTCACTTGAGGTAAAAATTGCTCATAATTTTTTCCCTACTTTCAATTTTGAAAATGAGATACAAAAGATTAAGATTCTTGTTCCTCTTGTAGAACTCGTGAAAAATGATGATTTCAAAAAGACTTTTATGAAAGCTCTTCAACCTCCACCTACCGAAGTAGCCTCTGATTTTGTTAACCTTCAAGATGACAAACCCACTGTTATTTTAGGTCCATTGGTAGAATACAAAGATGACTCTACCCTTCCCTTATATCTATCTCTGAATATTCATGATAAGATCCTACATAATTGTCTAGTAGACTCTAGAGCCTCACATAATTTAATTCCTAAGGTAGTCATGGATGAACTAGGTATAGAAGTAACTAGATAATACCAAGATCTCTACTCTTTTGATTCACGAAAATTCCAATGCCTTGGTGTCATCAAAGACCTTGTAGTAGGCCTCTTTCAATTACCCATGAGAGGGATGGCAATGGATATTGTTGTAGCTGACATTCCTCCTAGATTTGGTATGTTACTTTCTAGGTCATGGATTAGAAGGTTGGGAGGAACTTTACAAATGGATTTCACTTATGCTATTGTCCCTGTTTTTGGAGGAGAACAAAGAATACTTTATAGAGAATCTCAGCTAGCATATATCATTAGTGATAGCAAAGACCAGACTAATAATCTGATTTATGTTGGAACAACTGATATGGGTTCAAGCATTTTACATATGGATAATTATGTCGTTCCTACATAAATTTTTTGGATTTTGAAGCCTACTGAAAATCAAATCAGTCATGAGGGTTCTCAAGTGTGGAAAATTTATTTTGATGGTTCGTTTTCTAGAGAAGGAGTTCGTGCAGGAATAGTTTTTATTTCCCCTTTGAAAGAGAGATCCACTATTTATTTCAAACTTGAATTTGAAGCAACTAACAATGTGGCTAAATATGAAGCTCTTTTTGGTTTAAAAGCAAAAAAAGACATGAATATTTCAGAATTTTTTTTTTTTGGAGATGTTGAACTTATTATTTAGCAGATCAAAAATGTTTATCAAACTAAGCATCCTAGACTCAGAGATTACCGGAATGCAGTATGGAGAATTATATAAGACTCATTCCTGGCCTTTAACGTTTCTTTTGATCCAAGAGAAAGTAATATTTTGGCTTATTCACTTTCTATTTCAGCAAGCTCATTCAAGATTCCAATACCTATAAAGTTGAAATATTAAGTGGAAGTTAGTTTTAGACCTAGCATTCTTGATAATATCAAACATTGGAAAGTTTTTTAGGATGACCAGGAGATTATAAGATTCATTGAAGTTGTTGAAGAATTTGTTGTCCTAAACATTGATCAGGCTGAATATCTCATGAAGGATAATGTTGATTATCAAGATACCAAAAATTTGGGAAAAAAAATAAAATAAAATAAACATATTGTTGATCAGCCTATCATACAAATTCCCGCCAATCATATTCCCAAGGGGTTAATCCCACTTGAGAAACTTTTTTATCACAATGATGTTTTAGTTAAACCATAGTTAGTTGAAGCAGATGTAGAATTGGAAGTTTAAAATTTGGGTACAAAACTAGAGCCAAGGTATGTTAAGTTGTCAAAATCTTTATTAGAAGAAAGAGGGATTGAATACCACAAGATGTTTTATGAATTTGTTGATGTTTTTGCCTAGAAATATGAGGATCTTAATACATCTGACATAGCTATCATTGAGCATACAATACCATTGAAATAATGTACTAAGCCATTCCGAAAAAAATTAAGACAAATCAATCCACTATTGTTACCAGTGATGGAGAAGGAAGTGAAGAAACTTTTGGATACTAAAATAATCATTCCATTGAGATACTCAGATTGGGTTGTTAATCTAGCTTCGGTAATAAATAAGAGTGGTGAAGTCAGATTATGTGTATATTTCAGGAATCTTAACAAATTCTCCAAGAAAGATGATTATCCATTGCCAAAGATGGAGCATATTCTTCAAAAGGTAACTGGGTTAGACAGAATTTCCATGTTAGATGGGTTCTCTGGGTACAACCAAGTATCTTTTTGGTTGGACGATTGAGATAAGACAACATTCACTACTCCTTGGGGAACATTCATGTATGCAAAGATGCCATTTGGGATTATGAATTCCAGAGCTACTTTCCAGCGTGCTATGGACTTTGCATTTATTGGAGAAAAAGACAAATTCTTGGTCATCTATTTGGATGATATTATTCTTTTTTCAACTTCAAATCAAGAGCGTTGTTAACACTTGAGACAAGTATTTGTTAAATGCAGAAAATATGGCATATAATTAAATCCAAAGAAGTATCATTTCGCTCTTAAATAAGGTAAGATGTTGGGTCACATCGTTTCTAAATATAGAGTGAGAATTGATCCCAAAAGAGAGATTGCAATTTAGGCCTTAACACTTCCAAGATCCAAGAAAGAGATTCAATATTTCCTTGGTAAGAGATTTAAAGAGATTCATTCCCAAATTTGTTGAATTAGTCAAGCATATTACTTGTATACTAAAGAAGGACAAAGAAGTAAAGTGGACATTTGAAGCCAGAAATTCATTTAAGCTAATTAAAAAAAAAAATCATTGAATCACCTCAGGTTGTAAGCCTTGAATACTCAAAGTCTTTCTTAATATTCTCATTTTCCTCTCAAGATACTATTGTTGTTGTTTTATTACAAAAAGATGCAGAAAATAAGGAAGCCCCCATATAATTTTTCAGCAGAACCCTTAGAGATGCAGAATTGAAGTATGAAATGTTGGAATAGCATGCCTATGCATTAGTTAAAGCTCTAAAGGCTTTTAGAGTTTATATTCTATATGCTCAAATTATTTCCTATGTATCGTCATATGTTGTTAGAGAAATATTAGTTCAGCCTGATATTGATGGAAAAATAAGTAAGTGGGTGACTAAAGTTCTTGACTTTGATTTAGAGATAAAGCCTAACAAGCTAATCAAAGGTCAAGGATTAGCCAAACTACTAGCTGAAGAAAATTGTAGATTTTTGGGCTTCAATTTCATGGATGGAAATCTAGAAGGGAAAATTTCAGAATCAATTAACAGCATGGTAGTAGATGTAAACCAATTTGAGTGCAGCTGGTTCAAGGATATCATTTATTTTCCGCAGCATTTTAAACCTCATCCAAATTTTGATAAAAGCAGAGTGAGATCTTTGAAGCTGAAAACCATTAAATTTGCATCAAGGATAATTGTTTTTTATTGGAAAGATCCTACAAGATTTTTTTTGAGGTGCATTGACCCAGATGAGTCTAAGAAGGTTATGTTTGATATGCATAGTAGTGTTTGTGGAGGTCATCATTATAACTACTGCATACAAAATACTGTGAGCTGGATATTTTTATCCTAGCTTATTTTCTGATGTACGTGTTGAGGTGAGAGCATGTGAAAAATGTCAGAATTTCACTGGTAAAAAACAATTGAAATCTTTTCCTCTCAATCCCATAGTTTTTTCTGCACCTTTCTAGCAATGGGGATTGGATTTCAATGGGGAAATTCATACACCTTCAATTGGAAATCATCGTTGGATTATTGTTGCAACTGACTACTTCACCAAGTGGATTGAAGCAATAACTACCGGGAATGTTACTCATAAATTCATCATTAACTTTTTGGAGGGAATCATAACCAGATTTGGATTTCCATCAAGGCTAGTAGCGGATAATGTAGCTACTTTTAAAGCTACACCATTGGTAAATTTTTGTGAATATTATGGTATTCAGCTTACTCACTCTACAACTTACTATCCAAAAGGGAATGGATTGGCTGAATCATCTAACAAAATTTTGGTAAGAATCATCATGTAATATCCCACATTAGGGAAAATACTACAAAAATGAGAATATCTCAAGATATTCTAAAGTTGGAGACTCAGCAATATGCAAACACAACTATGGAGCAGCAGTAACACTCAACTCATAGAAACATGAGAGAAATCCATAGCCATATTATTAAGAAATAGCAGCAACAAATGAATACAAGATCTTGAGGGAATGTTACACAAGATAGGTAATGCTCAACCTCAAGAGACTAGTACATGAATCATGATAAAACCATTGCTACACATGTATGCCCAAGCTATGACAACGCATTTTTATAGAGAAAATGCATGCTAACATATGTCAAATACATAGATGTACAAATATATGGCCCATACAACATTGGGAGTGAAGATCTCAGCTCCCAAAGGCTACCTCATGTCAATCCTGGAAGGATTGGCTATAAAATACAAAATCTGCAAAATGTCGGAGTTGCTGGGTAGCAGTTGCAACTCAGAAATAGAACTGGATGGAGATAGATGTAGATGATGGCCAAACTAAATATTCCTCCTCCAATGGATCTTTCAAGTGAAAGGCTGATCCCCTCACCAAAGATCTTACCCTCCAACAATCTGCAAGAGCCCCACTGCAAATGCTTCACTAAAAATAACGTAGTCACTGGATGGAACTGCACCATAGGGGCAATAGAATGGGTTGGCCCAATGCTAAGGTCTTCAATCATTTCCAAAGGCCTCCAAAGTGATCTCTCAAAGGAAAGAGAGACTCTTCCTCTGAAAAATAGCTGATGGAGGTGATGTAGTGAACCCTCACTGCAACACCCAGCAAAACATTATTTTGCTACAGAAATAACGTTGTCTTGGAGGAGGATGCTTGGCATCAAGCCTAGATGTGAGGAAAATAAGTGCAATCCCTCAAGAGGCCTCTCAAGAAGGAGAAGGAATCATAAACAGGAATTCCTCTGGCAACTCTTGCTAAACAACAAAGAATGCACAATGTTTGAATAGACAATGAGATGAATAATACCAAGCATGAGAAACAATGGCTACCTTGCCCTCCTTTTAAACAAGTGAAGGCCCCCTCTCCATGGGTCCCACTCCTTTTAGGGTTTCCTCCACCAAATAACCCTCTTCCCATTCATTATGTGTTGTTTCTTTAAGTGCTCTCCACCTCATATCCCAGTGCTATTGACTTGGTCAAACTTGACCTTGTCCACTTGCAAATGACCATGTTCACACATGAGGGTGTGAAAACCAGATCCAATGATGATCCCCTTTCATACTATGAGGAATTTTATTGAGATTATCATTATGCATGGGCCTCCTTACCCATTTATTCTCCTCCTAGGTGAAATCAACAAAAATTAATATTCCAAATTATTGTAGGAAAATTTTGGAATATTACAGTCCTCCCCTTCCAAATGTTGCTTGTCCTCAAGCAACTACAAGGACAGAACTGGAAAGCCTCCTCTCAAGGCATGGATTCTATGATGTCTTGAGGAACATCGTCCTCATTTGGATCCTCCATCCCCAAGAAATCATCCATGCAAAATGAGTTACCTCCCAACATGGCAACTCCTGAAATTCATCTTCCACCTCTGGCTCTGGCAATGTAGGTGGGCTGAAAATCTGATCCTGGTAGACAAAATAGCCTACCCCACGCTGTCCTCCTCTCCACTTAGAATAAGTGTAGAGTGTATGTTGATCCAGGCCTGCAATGACATTGCCCTCAAATGGCAAGATGGAGATTATACCTCTAAGGATCTCTCCCCCAAAGTTATGAAACATGTTGGCCCAAATCATCTCATATGTGATGAGTTGGAAGTCATCATCATATGGCATCACATTCCTCATATGGCTAACCTCATAAGGAAACAAATGAGTTGTTGTAGTGGCCATACCATCTCCCATGCTCCCTTGAGAACATGTAGTGCAAAGTGTGTGGGAGTTATCTCCCTCCAAGGACACATTCACCCAATGTGTCTCTCCTCCAATCATGCTCCCAAGAAAAGCTTTAGAAATATCAACCAAGGGAACCATAAGGAGAATCATGCTAGCTGCCATGTGAAGTAAGGGAGAAGGACAATGGTCCCTCAAATGTAGCCAGCACAATTTGACTCTCAACTGCCATAAAAGATGAAATAATGGGTGGCCTCCCCACCATTTTCTTGCTGCCCCAATCTCCTGGAGAAGGTGAATGATGTCATGTGCAATGTGAGTATGTTCTCCATACGAAATCCCCTCCCC
Source organism: Pinus albicaulis (assembly GCA_034641835.2). Taxonomy (NCBI): domain Eukaryota; kingdom Viridiplantae; phylum Streptophyta; class Pinopsida; order Pinales; family Pinaceae; genus Pinus; species Pinus albicaulis. The sequence continues at coordinate 416,387,932 of CM076576.1, read as the reverse complement.
ATATCCTCTTAGGGAGTGATCATCCACAATGGCCATATGTAGACCATAAAATCTAGAAGGAAGGATATTCCTTCTTTGAGAAAATCCCTGCACATATATGGTTAAGAGATGCATACATATAGACAAATTACTATGCAAATCAAAAATACTCTTACCATATTTTTTTCTCATATAAATGGAGTGGCTCATAGAAGAGTCTCCCCTCATCCTCAAAAGGAAAAGAGTTGACTATGCTAACTCCTCCATCTCCTTATGATCCATGGAGTGCCTCCTCAAGTTCTTCAAGTGGTTCCTCCCACAAGAAGAAAAGAAATGTAATGTGGCATTCATGGTTGGCCCATGGTTCCTCCTGAAATGTACATCATGTATAGTAGGGAGAATCTTGCTCCCAATGGGCATCCTCAGCCTCAAGCCCACTCTCTAATCAAATATTCCCATGAACATCGAGATACCAACAATACATGGAAGCAAAACCCGATAGAAACAAGTTGTCACATGACAACCGAAAAGTGGATCAAGGTCCCATACAAGGAACCAGCGCAGTGCATTTCTTGCCTGCATCAAATCAAACAAAAACAAGTGCTTCTCTAGCCACTTGTTTTCTGCCACAATATTTTTACAAGATAAAAACATGAAGGTACAATGAAGTGTCAAAGGTGCACACAAAAAATCATGTGGCCTCCCCCACAAACCACCATTAAGGTAGCCAAAATCAGTGCTACAAGTAGCTGCAGGTACATCATACAAAATTCAAGAAGGGATGATCCTTCTTGGTACAACATGCTGCTCATATAAATGAAAGAAGTACAAAAAATAATGTGAAATGATACTCCCTCCATCATGTACTTGAGACCTTGAGCTAAAATGGCTCAACTGAAAATGCTCCTTTACTCCCAATGAGTAGGAAGGTGGTTGTGTCATCCTCACTATCATCATCCGGGCTATGCATCTCTCCATATGCTGAAATATGTCTTGTTGAATTCCCTCCCAAATGAACTCCTCTTCCAAGGCAAGGTATGCATCAAAATGCATGGAAAAGAAGTCCTCATGTGCTGCATGCAGTAGCTTCTCCTTGAGACTAGAATCTCTAGTCAATGAGACTCTGCCATGTGAATAGATGACCATATCATCCACCATACACTCATCACCTCCAGGTCATCAAGAACCATGCATGCACCAAGATCCTTGGAGTACTCTACTAAGAGTGAGACATCAATGTTAAGAGTGGACTGTACATATGGTTGGGAAACCTTTCCCTTGCTCTCATAGTGAAATACAGTCTGCCTCCTCCTTGCACTAGCTCTCTGAAATAGAGAAGGGTGTGTGCCTCTCATCACATGATGTTGCTCTCCCTTCCTTCCTTCTCCTTCCAGCTGCAATGTTGCACAATCATGCTGCTCACTGATTGTGCTTGGACCTCCATGTATGAGATCCTGGGGACTTCCTTGCAAATATGCAAAAATCCCTCTATTTGGAGCAAGAGCTCCTCCTTCCTCTGCATGAGGTGCTAGATTAGCTCTAGAAGTGACAGCGTTGTTGCCCTCAGCCTCCTCAACATGAGTGGGCAACCCTCCAATGATTGGATCCTCTTTTGGAAAAGGGATCTCTTTGCCTCCTTGTGCCAAAATACAAGATGAAGGTCTTGCCTCCAACAAAGTATCATGCAAGATATCAACCTCCTTTATGGTTCTCTGAAGTGATTCTGAGTCTATGGTTTTCTTCATCACATGCAAGGGTTTTGTTTGTTTAGATGTTTTTGTTTCTTCCACATGTGTTTCAGAATTCTTCCTATCAAATATTTCCATCAAAGCTTCAATGAACCTTGCATAGGAAGAAGTATTTGCATTCTTTAAAGTAAAGGACTCAAATAACCACCATGCATAGACCTTACCTCCAAAGTGTAGCGCTACTATTCTGATGGCTTCATCTTCGAAAATCTGATGTTGCTGCAGAAAGGTGTCTAGCTCTTCCACCCAAGCCCTGGCTGAACAAGTAGGGGAACCATCAAAGATAGATAGAAGAAATATTTCCATATTATGTTGCTTGTCCCTCCTCACCTTGACCTTGCAAAACTCCGGAAAAGTGACATCAGCTCTAAAATTTTGAGTTTGAGACTCATACTCATGCAAGAATGATGCAGGGGCATTAGGTCCAAGACGATATTTTGTATATAAATAAACATAGGGGGTCTCTTGTTTTAAATTCCCTATGTAATTATTTTCATTTGAGTAATTTTAATTAAATCTGGAGAAAATTGTAACTGCCCGAATGATTAATGGGCACCTAAAGAGATAGTCAGTTTCAGAATTTAGGCTAATTTTAGGATTCCAAGAGTCATCAAGGAAGCTGAATCGATTGATTACTAATTTGTATAAAAATAAAATCCCTGTGGTAGAGTGAGGGACCTGCATAGACCTGCACCGAGCTGCATAGTGTTAGAGAGCCGGAGAGGCTGAATAGAAGGATAGGAGGCCAATAACTTTGAAGATCTGGCCGAGGACCAAAAAGCTGTAATAATTTTCATTTATATAAGGAACCTATTTAGTATTACATGTGCTTTGATTGAATAAATTTCTGTGTGTGAAGGTTTTGAATCTCTGTGACTAATTGAGTGAATAGAACTCTGTAATAGAGAGCCGAAATGAGGCTCTGCATTCGAGGGATGAACCAATGTTAATAATGTCAATATTGTATTAAGGTTGAATGCGATGGCACAAGATATAAGTAATAACCTCTGTTTTGAGAGCGCGTAGCCCTTGAAATATCACACTATGATAATTAAACCGTGGCCATGATATAAGGCTCGGAATCATTGTGAAGTTTGAACATAAGCGAGGTATTCGATCAAGAATAGAGGATGAGAAATTGGGAATCAAGTTAAGGACCTTGGACTGTTGAATCAGGATTATCCTCCAATGAATAGTATAAGTGAGGACAGAGGGTTTTAGAACCCGGTTGAAGTTACTGGAAGCGATGTTCATTGGATGAGCCGTGTGCAAATGAAGAGCACGTGTGTATTAAGTTATAACACGGAGGAGATGTATGAAAAGGAGTAGAGCGGAACCTGGCGCGTCGAAGAAGATGGAACCATGCAGGAATGAATAGTAATGATGGTTTGGAGTTCAACCTGGTGGTTTTCACGTAAGTGAATGGTGGTAAGCTGTATTTACAATTCGAACGCGATTCCACAAGTTCAACGACGCGTGGCAACAAGTGGGTTTCGGAAACCATTTTCATCGCGCGTTAAAGCTATGGGGGAAAACTAATGCGATATCATGCTAGGTCGTTCGATAATCAGTGGTTGGAATCAACGGTCATCGTGATTGCGGAATGTGTGAACTTTAACATAAAGGTATGTCCGGTGGCTTTGCAATATTAACCGTTTATTTAAATTCATAAAATTCGAATGATGGACGTGTGGGGCCTGTGGATTGCAATGTATGTCGCATTGGTTGAATTGATGGGGTTAATATTATAAACCGAGGTTTGACAGTCGTGTTAAAAGGGTAGAATCCATAATATAACTAAATTCTGGGTTTGGTGAGTGGCGCTTTGAATTTTTGAACCAATTTTTACTTATTCAATGTCAAATATGTCAAACTTTGATGTTGGGTTTGCCAAGTTGTGGCATAATAGTTGGATGCCTTTGTAATAAATTCTCGTGTTAAGCTTTGAGCATCGGGATATTTTCCCTTTTATGCAATATACGAGGAGAGCATTTTAATTGTAATGCGAGCACATTATAAAGAAGGTCAAGATTATAATATATATAAATATATATATATATATATATATATATATATATATATATATATATATATATATATATATATATATATATATATGGTTTGTGTGCATTGGAATAAAAAATACCAAAGAGTACATTAGATGTATTGAGGGTTTATGACTGTTGAAGGAAAACTCCCACCGCTAGAAGAGTTGTTAGACTTAAAATTGGATGAGTACAAAGGTGTGGCAGGTGTTTTGTCGAGAGAATTTTAATTTAATATCTCAAATCTCCGATTTGAGATATTAAAGGTTTCTGATCTATTTGATTAAATTTCCAGCTCAGAATAAAATAATGTTGTGAGATTTCCCGGATTGGGGAAATGTTTGGGCCATGAAATGTGAAGGCATTATACATAGCTAGAGGTTGAAAGTGTAAGTAAACATGGACTATGGGTTTTACCCTGCACCAAATTGGTATCAAAGCCTAAATTGAAATAGCTCTTTGGAAGTTTATCTTTGAAATGCACATGTACTGAACAGTGAGGAAGTTGGTGTTTAAATCTGTTTAACAGGATTATAGATTTGACTGAGTATGCAGTGAAGGTTGATAACTCAGATTTACAGAATCTAGAGTTGAAGAAAAGGAGTCTTGAAGATTGCAGCAGATAGATGCAGTGCAGGTGAAAGGAGAAGCAAGATCATTCAGGGATCTTGAGAGGTGAGTTGATGAGACTATTTGAACTCTAGTTTGAAGGTATTGTTTGCAGATTTCAGAGTGCAAGCAATTGAGGAAGAAATCTCAGCAGAAGCTTGAGAGCAGTGATAGAAGAATCCAGCAAGGGATTCTGAGTGAAGAAAAGTGTGGCAGAACCTGGAAGATTCCCAACAAAGGTTGGATGACAGAAGAATAGAGGTGTTCTTGAGAGAAGCTGCAGAGTGAAGCCTAGAGAGCAGAAGAGAGTGCTCAAAAGGTTCCAACAGAAGGGGACCAGTACTTGCCAAAAGCCAGATCCGAAGGAAGGGATTGGTGAGGTAAGTTGCAGCAAGAGAGCTTGATGTTGCAGAGGCTTAGTGCAGCTTGTGAGTGAAGAACTCCTAGAGAAGAAAATGGCTACTGAGAGCCATAGCAGAGATTGCAAAGATTGCAGAGGTTCTGAGAGAAGCCACAACAGAAGACTGAGGGAAGATGCTAAAGCAAATGGCATAAGGAAGAGACTCGTTGATGAAGAATATTGGGAGGAGATAGTTGAGATCAATAAGAAGCTTTATGAGTTGGAGAGGATGATAGAGGAAAACCAGAGAGTTGGGTGGCTCATGAAGAAGAAGGTAAAGTGGTAGAGGCCACAAAGGAAAAAGGAGCAAATGAGAAATGCTCAGCTGAAGGAGGAAATACTCAAGATGATTGAGTATCTCGAGAAGGACTTGGAGACTGAAGCTTCAAGTGGGACCAAGGGGGTCCAAGAGCCTTACATCTGACATATTTTGTATGTTTGTAGGAACAACAGGTGAGAGAGAACAAACTGCTGATGTTATCACTGAGGAAGAAAATGGAGCAGCTACATGTTTTTAGGATGTCCATGCACAGTTGGAGAAAGATTCTGCTTCCAACATATTGGAAGCAAAGGAGATTTAGTTTATAATGATGGCCAGAAGTTGGAAGTTGGACATCTTGAAGAAATTGAAAGGGAGACCATTGAAGAATCTCTGAAGAGCATGGAAGACTTGGAACAGCAAGAATATTTGGTGATCAAATCATCAAATGAGACCATGAGGTCTTGTGTTTTTACAACTGACAAGTTGTGTGTGGATGTAGGTATTGATGAAGACAGCCCATGTGATGAAGTTGTGTTAAAATCAACTGACTGTTGCCAAGTAAAGTACGATGAGTATCTTTCAGATGAAGAACATATTGAACTATTGCAGCAGAAGGAATTCATTAATTCCTTTTTTTATAACAGAGATTACTTCAATGAGGACATAACAGTTGTGTTTCATGGTGATGAATTTGTCATTAATGATGATAATGACAGACTATTTTTATTGAATGGCCAAATGAAGAGTGATGGACAGATAGCTAAAGTTCTTGTAGAGGTAGGAAATCAGAATTCTATTCTAATGAAGGCTGAGGAGATAGTGACAGTAGAAGACAGTGAAGATTGTGAAAAATTTTCCTCAGATGAGATGCCAGGATTGTGGCATGAGCAGAGGATAGAACCACATAGAGAAAGTGTTTAGATTGTAAGGGCGGAGATGGATGAGAAAGTTCATTTTTATGAACTAGAGCAGAGAGACATCCTTGCAGAGGATGATGCAGAAGGGAGACTAGCTGACAGTCTCAAGAATTGTTTGAAAAGTTGGAATCAACATACTGATGTGCTGATGGAAAAGAAAAGAATTGTAGGACAGAACAGAGAAAGGCACTGAGGCCTTGTGAGTTTGATTCTAACAATTGTTTGATGAATGCAGATCCTGTTGATGATGGATATAATTTGACATCATGGGGCAGTCAATTGAAATAGAAGGAGAATTCTGTGGAAGATTTTAAACCATGGAATGGAGAAATTGAGCTGTTAGAGAGTATGTTGAATCAGCAGGATTCAATACAAGAGAGAAAACCTCAATTTCAGAGATCCTGGCAGAACAGAGAAAGGCACTGAGGCCTTGTGAGTTTGATTCTAACAATTTTTTGATGAATGCAGATCATGTTGATGATGGAGATAAGTTGACAGCATGGGGCAGTCAATTGAAATAGAAGGAGAATTATGTGGAAGATTTTAAACCATGGAATGGAGAAATTGAGCTGTTAGAGAGTATGCTGAATCAGCAGGATTCAATACAAGAGAGAAAACCTCAATTTCAGAATTGGGGATTGCAGAATGTGAATACACAATGGGATGAAGATAGAAAATAATTGATGATTGAACCATCAATTGGGACCATTGGGTCTTGGGGTTTTGGAACTGATGAATTGGTTATGTTTACAAGAATTACAGAAGACAATCCATCACTTGGAGTTGTCTTAGAAGAAGAAGAGTTGTTGCAGAATGGAGATGAGCAGCTGAAAGAAGATGAGACAGTCATGTCTCATGTGCAGAAAATTGTTGTTGTTGGTAGCAGAGAGGAATTGGCTTGTTCGAATAGCCAAGAGAATATTGGGGAGAAGGCTATATGGCAGACTTTTGGGGCTGCTACAGCAATGGAAAATCATATTTTTACTCTGATATAAGATGGAAATGTAGCACTTAAAGAGCTTGAAGTAATGCAGGAAAAAGGAAGGCAATTGCTGAAGATTGCCTAGGAAGAAGAAGAAAATCATGCTGAGTTCAAATTACAACATGTTGACAATGAGAAGCAAACACAAAATAGATGGCTAAAATGTTTGCAGAAAAAATCTAGAAAAGAGTGTGGAATACCAGAACAGCAGCTTGGAGAAATGTTGAAGCAACAAGCTGAAGTGTTGCCAGCAGAGGAGAAAGAATTTTACTGTTGCAGAGAAGGTATGGATGATTGGGTGGTGAATAGGGAAGCAGTAAAAACTGAAGAAATAAGAATGGAGCAAACAGAAGTGAGAGTCTGGCAGTCAAAGGAAAGATTACACAGAGAAATAGCATTGATAAGAAAACTAATGCAGAAGATGCCTCAGAAAGGGACAGCAGCAAGTGGAAAGCTACAACACAAAGTATGGAAGCCAGGAGGAATGCAAAAGGGGAACACTGCAATAGATGACCAGTTGCAAAACAAAGTATGGGACCCAGGTAGACAAAGATGGAACACATGATCAGGAGATCATGAACTATTTTAACTTGGGGAGTCTGATGCAGGGGCATTAGGCCCAAGACGATATTTTGTATATAAATAAACATAGGGGGTCTCTTGTTTTAAATTCCCTATGTAATTATTTTCATTTGAGTAATTTTAATTAAATCTGGAGAAAATTGTAACTGCCCGAATGATTAATGGGCACCTGAAGAGATAGTCAGTTTCAGAAGTTAGGCTAATTTTAGGATTCTAAGAGTCATCAGGGAAGTTGAATCGATTGATTCCTAATTTGTATAAAAATAAAATCCCTGTGGCAGAGTGAGGGACCTGCATATACCTGCACCGAGTTGCATAGTGTTAGAGAGCCGAAGAGGCCAAATAGAAGGATAGGATGCCAATAACTTTGAAGATCTAGCCGAGGACCAGAAAGCTGTAAGAATTTTCATTTATATAAGGAACCTGTTTAGTATTACATGTGCTTTGATTGAATAAATTTCTATGTGTGAAGGTTTTGAATCTCTGTGACTAATTTAGTGAATAGAACTCTGTAATAGAGATCCGAAATGAGGCTCTGCATTCGAGGGATGAACCAATGTTAATAATGTCGATACTGTATTAAGGTTGAATGAGATGGCACAAGATATAAGTAATAACCTCTGTTTTGAGAGCGCGTAGCCCTTGAAATATCACACTATGATAATTAAACCATGGCCATGATATAAGGCCCGGAATCATTGTGAAGTTTGAACATAAGCAAGGAATTCGATCAAGAATAGAGGATGAGAAATTGGGAATCAAGTTAAGGACCTTGGACTGTTGAATCAGGATTATCCTCCAGAAAATAGTAGAAGTGAGGACAGAGGCTTTTAGAACCAAGTTGAAGTTACTGGAAGCGATGTTCACTGGATGACCCGTGTTCAAACGAAGAGCGCATGTGTATTAAGTTATAATGCGGAGGAGATGTATTAAAAGGAGTAGAACGGAACCTGACGCGTCGAAGAAGATGGAACCATGCAGGAATGAACAATATCGACAGTTTGGAGTTAAACCCGGTGGTTTTAACGCAAGTGAATGGTGGTAAGATGTATTTACAATTCGAACATGATTCCACAAGTTGGACGACGCGTGGCAACAGGTGAGTTTCGGAAACCATTTTCATCGCGCGTTAAATCTCGGGGGGAAAACTAACGCGATATCATGCCAGGCCGTTCGATAATCAGTGGTTGGAATCAACAGTCATCGTGATTGCGCGATGTGTGAAATTTAACATAAAGGTATGTCCAATGGCTTTGCAATATTAACCGTTTATTTAAATTCATAAAATTTGAATGATGGACGTGTGGGGCCCGTGGATTGCAATGTATGTCGTGCTGGTTGAATTGATGGGGTTAATATTATAAACTGAGGTTTGACAGTCGTGTTAAAAGAGTCGAATCCATACTATAACTAAAGTCTGGGTTTGGTGAGTGGCACTTTGAATATTTGAACCAAGGCTTACTTATTCAATGTCAAATATGTCAAACTTTGATGTTGGGTTTTCCAAGTTGTGGCATAATAGTTGGATGCCTTTGTAATAAATTCCCATGTTAAGCTTTGAGCATCGAGATGTTTTCCCTTTTATGCAGTATACGAGGAGAGGATTTTAATTGTAATTCAAGTGCATTATAAAGAAGGTCAAGATTATAATATAAGATATATATATATATATATATATATGGTTTGTGTGCATTGGAATAAAAAATACCAAAGAGTATATTAGATGTATTGAGGGTTTATGACCTTTGAAGGAAAACTCCCACCGCTAGAAGAGTTGTCAGATTTAAAATTGGATGAGTAAAAAGGTGTGGCAGGTGTTTTGTCGAGAGAATTTTAATTTAATATCTCAAATCTCCGATTTGAGATATTAAAGGTTTCTGATCTATTTGCTTAAATTTCCAGCTCAGAATAAAATAATGTTGTGAGATTTCCCGGATTGGGGAAATTTTTGGGCCATGAAATGTGAAGGCATTATACACAGCTAGAGGTTGAAAGTAAGTAAATAGGGACTGTGGGTTTTACCCTGCACCAAAGAACCCACTAAGAGTTCCTCTCTTCGGCATTCCTCCTTCTTCTTCCTTCCTTATGGAAAAACTGGCCATGTGACTATGTTGTACATCATAGGGTGTGACTGCATGCTCACATTCCCTACAGCAAAATCTAGAGTTTGACTCAGTTTCAAACTCTCTTGGAGATCCTGTACATATTTTTGAAGAAGCTTTGTAAGCTTATCTTCCTTTTTCTCTCCACATAGTGGAGTCTTCATCTTCTCTCTCCTTGATAGCATGATGGCTGAGATCCACCGACTGAGCCAAAGATCATGCTTTGATACCACTGTAATATCCCAAATTAGGGAAAATGCTACAACAATGAGAATATCTCAAGATATTCTAAAGTTGGAGACCCAGCAATATGCAAACACAACAATGGAGCAGCAATAACACTCAACTCATAGGAACATGAGAGAAATCCATAGCCATCTTATTAAGAAATAGCAGCAACAAATGAATACAAGATCTTGAGGGAATGTTACACAAGATAAGATAGGCAATGCTCAACCTCAAGATACTAGTACATGAATCATGATAAAACCACTGCTACACATGTATGCTCAAGCTATGACAGCACAGTTTTATAGAGAAACTGCATGCTAACATATGTCAAACACATAAATGTACAAATATATGGCCCATACAACATTGGTAGTGAAGATCTCAGCTCCCAAAGGCTACCTCATGTCAATCCTGGAAGGATTGGCTATAAAATACAAAATCTACAAAATGCCAAAGTTGCTGGGTAGCAGCTGCAACTCAGAAATAGAACTGGATGGAGATGGCTGTAGATGATGCCCAAACTTAATATGCCTCCTCCAATCGATCTTTGAATTGAAAGGCTGATCCCCTCACCAAAGATCTTACCCTCCAACAATCTGCAAGAGCCCCACTACAAATGCTTCACTAAAAATAACGCAGTCACTGGCTGGAACTGTGTTGTAGGGGAAAGAGAATGGGTTGGCCCAATGCCAAGGTCTAAAATTAGCTCCAAAGGCCTCCAAAGTGATCTCTCAAAGGAAAGAGAGACTCTTCCTCTGAAAAATAGCTGATGGAGGTGATGTAGTGAACCCTCACTGCAACACCTAGCAACACAACATTATTCTGCTGCAGAAATAACGTTGTCTTGGAGGAGGATGCTTGGCCTCAAGCCTAGATGTGATGAAAATCAGTGCAATCCCTCAAGAGGCCTCTCAAGAAGGAGAAGGAATCCTAAACAAGAATTCCCCCGACAACTCTTGCTAAATAGCAAAGAATGCACAATGTTTGAATAGACAATGAGATGAATAATACCAAGCATGAGAAACAATGGATGCCTTGCCCTCCTTTTAAACAAGTGAAGGCCCCCTCTCCATGGGTCCCACTCCTTTTAGGGTTTCTTCCACCAAATAACCCTCTTCCCATTCATACTGCACTTTTTCTCTAAGTTCTCTCCACCTCATATCCCAACGTTGTTGACTTGGTCAAACTTGACCTTGTCCACTTGCAAATGACCCTGTTCACACATGAGGGTGTGAAAACCAGCTCCAATGATGATCCCCTTTCATACTATGAGGGATTTTATTGAGATTATAATTATGCATGGGCCTCCTTACCCATTTACTCTCCTCCTAGGTGAAATCAGAAAAAAATAATATTCCAAATTATTGTAGGAAAATTTTGGAATATTACACATCACCAAGTTATTGGAGCAAAACAAGAAAGCCTGGGACTCTAAACTGAAATTTTCTTTATGGACTAACAGGGTGAAAATCAAAAAATCTATTAATACATCACCCTTTCAAATGGTTTTGGAACTGAGGTTTTTTTTCAAGTCCAATTATCCATTCCTGTAGCTAAATTTTTGCCATATCATGAAGTTGAACCAAATGACATGATCAAAAGAATCTATCAGATCATAGAAGTGCAGCAAAAGCGGGAACATCAATATGATTTGGTAAGAAACTATCAGCAAGATGTAAAGAAAGTCTTTGATAAAGGGACTAAAAAGGAAGATTTTTAGATTGGAGATTTGGTGTTGAAATGGGATGCACAGCATCAAGACCTAGGTAAGCATTCCAAATTTGATACTTTATGGCTTGGTCTTTTCACAATCTCCAATATTTTGTATAACAATACTTTTTATTTGCAACATCTTGATGAGACTGAATTATCTGTAGGCCCATTTAATGGGAGCTTCCTCAAAAAATTATTAAGGCTATTGGTGGTCTAAATTCACTGTAAATACTGGTGTGTTTCATAATAATACTCCATAACCCAATGACAAGGCACTGAAACTGCAAAATATTTTAGATCCTCATAGGGAGAGCTCTATCCCCTATGGAGCCAATGTTAGCATAGTTCTATGCTTAGTCATGAGTGTGTTTTAAATCGTTTTACTTTTAGGATAAAAAATTGTAAATTTCAAAAAAAATTAGAACGTTGCCGGAAGTTCTGGTAGCATATGTTTTAACCCTGTCAGAAAGTTTGTTGTAACTCTATTTTATGCTTGTTTTTCCTTTACCCGATGCTACCCGAAGTTCTGGTAACTTCCCCTGTTTTATTTATTAAAAAAAAAAAGTGCAACCATTTTTGAGTTAGCCACATGTTCCCGATATCAATTAAGGTTTAAATATTTTTAATCATGAGTCATGTCACGTGATAGGAAAGGTTATACGTTTGAATGATGTCGAGTTAGTAGTGGTCATACATGAAGAGTTAGGTGTCAATGTGCAGTCATGAATACCAATTGTTGTTTGTTCTACCTGTCAGCCCAAGTCATTGTGCCCACATGTCAAAGGTACATATTTATTATCAAAATTAATCATGGATCTATGATTTAATGTGGTGACCAATTGGTTAATCATGCATGAGCGTTGCCGAAAATTTAAGCCTACCATAAAAAATGTGATGGAGGTGACTGCCAACTCAAACACCGTTCAACTCTAGCTACATGTTCTAGAGAATCTGAAACAAATTAGGCAACTAAAAGATAATTATGAATATCACGAGGTGTGCTATATGGTTCTAGATACTTCCCGTTATGAAAAGATATTGTACAAGGAAAAATGAACCAACATATCACTTAAAATCACCGAAAGAAAAGGAAATAAATCAGTTTTCAAATTCGATTGTTGGTGAATAAGCAGTTCCAATGAGTATCTTGAAGAGGAGACTAATTTTTCAGATAGTTTACATTGGGGATTCAGCAACACCTATTAAGTATTTTTTTCTAACCTTGACACTTTCTAATCTAGGAGACAACCTTCATTATTGCTCAGATGACTAAAGAGGGAATAAGCGTATTGAGCCTCAAGGGGTTGATTTAATAGATGCCAAACCGAATGTGAGGAGGTTTTTTATACAGGCTGTGTGGTACCCATTTTTCTCAAGGTTAGGAAGCTCTCATCTAGGGGTAGCCAAATAATTTTCCCTCTCATTCGATGGAAAAGAAGAAAATGTTTAAGGCCTCAAACTGCAGGTATCAACAGAATCCATTATTGAAGCTTTACACCTCCCACGGGAAGGAGAGAGATGGTTCAAAAACTAAGTTATTACTAGAGGAGACCTAAACAGCTTCATCAAGGATGAATACAAAGACCCTAAATGGGCTAAAGGTATTCCTAGTAGTTATCTCAGAGATGAATGCGCTGAAACTTTCAAGCTCATTAAGATCTATCTTACATGTGAGAGGAGGTATACTATTTTATTTATGTATCACATGAGGTTTTTGTTTCACCTTGCAGGTATGAAGACTCTCAACCTACCTTTCTTCCTGCTGAAAATATTGACTAAGATGTCTGCTAGAATACAAACCCATGCAGCAGCTTCAGATTGTAGCATCTACCATCAAGCTCTTATCAAGGTGTTGATTGTTGAAGTACTCAGAAGAAGAAACCAGTCTTGGGAGAATTTCTTATTTTATAGGGCATGCCAACCTGTACCTACACAAAAAATTCCTGCTCAGCAACCTCCAGCCTCATAGCAACATTCTCAACCTGCTGAGCAGAAGGAAGAAAGTCAGAAACCAACTACTTCATCAGTTGGTAAAAGGACTAAAGGAAAAGACAAACAAGAGCTAGCAACAAATTCAGGCTGAGATCCAAAGCCCTACATAACCTAAGCTTGAAGATGGAATTTATATATGTGGAGAGGCAATTTGAAGGGTTACAGACTATAAGTCCTTCAATTGTAGAATCTAGTGGGTTTAAGAAGAAAGAAAAGGGTAAATCTCCTTCAAGCAAGAAAAAAGGAACCTCCAAGAGAAGAAAAATCCAGAAGAGCTCAAAATAGAAAAAGGCCATTGCAAAAGAAATAGCCGCTAGGACTACAAGGTCACAATCAGCAATTAACAGTAAAACGGGTTTAGACAATCTTGCAGAAAGTGCAACTCATATGGAGGAGAGGTAAAAGGATGTCTCAATGAAGTATCATTTTGCCTATTAGTTATATTTTGGAACAGCTCAACTTTAAAAATGTTTTAATATGCACATAATTTTTCAAATATATTGTTGTGCATGTTTGAAAAGGAAACAGAGCGCTACCAGAACTTCTGATAGCATTACAATTTTTTGCGTAGTTATAGGTTTTTACCGAAAGTTCCAGTAACGTCTGTTTTTAATGGTTTTTTACAGTTTTCAACAGAATTTTCGAGCTAATCCAAGGATGATAAGGACTCCTAATGATATGGACATGTCAAGAAATGGTTGATAAGTGGTTTTGAGGTTGTTAAATGACACATTTAATGAAGCTACATGATTTTTAAAGAACCAAGATCATGGAGAGATAGACCAGCAGAAAAGTAAGCAGGTTGCCAGCACACTCAGCAGCACAATTCGAATAGTCTTTTTCTTCATATCTAAATCTATCTTGTTAGTTATAGTTCGATAGGATATGTCTTTAATATGTTATAACTCCTATGTAATGAGAGGAAGAGTGGATCCTTATTTTTAGGTTAGATGGTGTTGGTGCCTCTCTCTATAAATATCATTTTTAAATACCATTTCAAGGTTGGATTTTGGTCGACCTGAAGATTGTTTCATAATAAAGAAAACTCTTTTTTATACTTCATGCTGGAGGACTTTGTGTTTCAAGGACTATCTAATGTATGGTGTGTTTCTCTTGTTGTTTTATTCATCTAATTTATGAGTTGCAACAACTAGCAAGTAGGAGTAAGAGCATTGTTAGAGGATCTAATAGTTAATTATCTATTGTTTAGTCTTCTACAAATCATCTATATGTTGTGTAGAGCATGCTAGTGAAGGTTTAATGAAGGATTTATGAGATTATTTATGCATGTATTCTGATTTCTAAAATTTGTTTCATTTACATTAAACAGAGTTTTTGTAAAAGGCCACTCTTATAGTTGTGTGACTAATTTAAGATATGTTTATTTCTTACACTGAGTACCATCTATCTGTCACATTTCATCTGTCACAATATTCTCCCCTATACTACAAACTTGTCCATACAATTTTTACTTTCCACAGCTTTCCAAATACATGAAGGTCTAAAAGAGTTGAAATCATTTCAAACCCTTTAAGGAGCCATCCCACCATCCAAAATATTTTTCTTTGAAATAAAATATGATGTGTAAGGCTTACTCCTTTGAATTCAAGGAGTGACTCATTGTGCTAACATCATTGTCTATAGCGGGAGCTAAAAGAACCTCATTTCAAAAGTGGTTGGGCCTACCGACCACACCACACCCGCAATCTTACACCATTGGGTGGCTTCACCAAGGAAGAGATATTTGCGTCAACCAATAGTATCACCTTCCCTATAGCATCAAGCCCTTCACGGATGAGGTATTGTGTGATATAGCTCCTCTTGAAGTTTCTAATGTATTATTAAGCCAAATATACTTGTGGAAGCTTCATGTCGTGTATGAGTCTAAGCCTCACACTGTTTTATTTCTTTGGTTAATAAGTTATACAGGATACCAGAATTAGACCCACCTATCGGCATATGCTTGATCTCTGCTAAGGAATGTAGTAAGATCATCTCCCAGACCACGAAATTTTCTTTCTTTTGGATTCGCTCTCAAATTAAGGGGAATATTGTAGCCACATCCATGGCCACGAGGAAGGGTTCCTCCATGCAGCATAAGCAAATGGATATGGGCATGGAAGAATGTAGGGACATCTTCTCCTTACCTGCAGGGGTACCCTTGCACCGTCAAGTCAAGCATTCGATCGATTTGACTCCCGAAGCATCTCTACCCAATAGGCTGATATATCGTGGCGCCTGTTAGACTCCTATACCAATAGGTATCATTTTTCATGATTGACTTGTTGAACTATGCAATATGTTCAAACCTTTTTCTTGTTGCAAAGGTGTTCCATATTCTCAAAAAATCAAAAAATTTAAAAAATGTAAAGAGGGTATACCCTAAAAGAAAAATCAAAGGGTGAAAAAATAAATGGCCAAAAAAGTAAAAGAAAATGAACCCCACCAAAAGAAAGGCCAAGGAAAGTGTGCAAATCTAAATGCCACTACTTTTTGTTCTGATGTAATAATCAAATTGTGTGCAACTTGTATTTTATGCCACAATTCATGAACAGTCAAACAGCTTAAGCTTGGCTAGTTCATTTTTCAATTTCATGTTTTAGAGATAGAGAATAAAATCTGACCAAACTGTTTAATCTTGGCAGATAAGTAGATAGGTAGAGTGAATAAAAAGAGCTCAACAGTTTAATCTGAGCCCTTAGATGTAATAAGGTTAGAGCTAGATAGATTTTCATATGTAAAAGAAAAAATATGATAAGGGTTTGCTAGTCTAAGTGCACCCTAATAAAGAAGAGAAAATGGTAGAGTAAAGTAGGTAGGGTAGGTAGATGATGTTGCTGAATTACCTATGGTGAATGATGGCTTTTGATGGTTAAAATTCTAACTTTCATCACAAGTGCAAAGGCAGATAATACATTGGAAGAATGGAAAGCAAGGCAAAGTCAAATTATTAACTTCCCCTTTCATTTTCCCCTAAACATTTCACTAATTTCCCCTAAGTACTAAGGTATTTGAAAATTAGAGGGGCTCAAGGCATTTCCTTGACTTTTGGAGGGACAGGACCCCCGGCCCAATAATTGGAAAAAACCTAAGTATTTAAAAACATTCATTATCACACCCATTCACTTCTAAAAAATATTTTCCTAAGTAAAATCTCATTTTACTTAGGAAAATCATGCAATATTCAATAAAAACCCCTTTTCATGCAAGCATAAGTTAAATACATTATTCTAATGTTTTTCACTTAGCGCTTTAACTCATTTGTCATATTAATTTCTAATTTATTATTTAAATCCCTATAAGAATGACCTTCTCCTATTATATATAACTCCTTTTTATAAATAACCCGAAAACCCACTTATTATAATTTTAGTCAAAGTATTTAATCCCACATGTTTAAATAAAACACCCTCATTATACTCCCTTTGACTAAAATATATCTTTATATAAATACTCCGCCCCCTATGGTAAGAAACTCACGTTGGTTTAATTACCATATAATAAAAATATATGATAAAACCTTTAAACATGTTTATATGTGTTTAAAACAAAAAATAACCCGAAGTTTAGTTCAAACTAAAACCTCAAAACAACCTGTCCCTTGTGTATTTTTCTTCCCCGACCCTCTGTAGTACAAAGGGATTGATTAACCCTCCAGGTTAATTAATAACCTGTCCCGCCAATAAAAACGCCCCCGATGAGATTAATTAACATTTAAATCACGTCGGGCCCGCCTGTTATCCCCCCGTCATCTCGACACTCCAACCACCATTCGATCAACTCTTTTGAAATCAACGGTTATTAACAATATCGCTAGCCATCCACGTCCGAACAATAACGCGCGATGGACTGGCGGTTTTTTGAACAGTTCCGTGCCACGCGTCGTTCGTTGTATGGAATCACTCGCCCTCCGCCCGATACCACTTAACTTCAAAAGCGGTGCGATCGTGTACCGCTTACTGCCTCCCACTAATGACAAAACTTCACATCGTCAAGTCAGCGCCATCTGTCCACTGTTCATTCAAAGCTTACCCACCAATATCAACCGTTTGTCTGTTTTAACACAAACACCCTAATGTTGCTCATTTTCACCTGATTGTGCAGTAAAACCCTTTGTAACCCAGCTGCGCCACCTGAAGCCTCTGTTAACCAATTCGAGCATGGTTTACCTCCCAAAAATCATTCTAGATTCACTCCACAGACCTCTCAAAATCAAATGAAACCTTTTCGACCTCCCCTGCAAACCAATTCTTTCTTAACAATTTTTTTTGTTTTACAGGTGATCAGAAGACCACATCCTTGGATAAACAGTCTTAATACTAGTCATACGACTTGTTTACTCCAAGAGTGTTATCAAATCTATTCAAACAGAGATGGAATATAAAACATACAGTTGAAAGACAAGCAAAGGAAACAAGATATTAAACAATTTACTATTGAAACAGATAGTAAAAACCTAAACTACACATTGAGGATAAAAGGATAAACAGAGGTTAAAGAGCCTAACAGTTAAAGAGTATCAGTGGTTAAAGTGTATCAGGTAAAAGTTAGAGTGAAAGTTAAAATGAAGTTACAGAGCAGTCAAAGGTAAACAGTAAAAGTAATTACAAAGGCAGTAAAATGGTAAAAAAAAGGAAACGAAAACATTTTCACCAACATTGAAGTTTGTCTAAAGTGAAAGTAAAACAGTCAAAAGAACAAAAAAGTGAAAAGATGAAAAACACAACAAGAAGGAATATTTTTGCAGAAATTGCATGTTTTAGTCATTGTTTTGCAGAAACTATTGTGATCAATCCAAGATGAATTTTGAAAAAATGAAGGATTTTTATGTTCTTAAGAGGACCATCTACAAAAACCTCTCTCACTTTTCTAACAGCTATTATGGTTTTGGAAATATTAAACAATGTTGAAAAGCACTTTTTGCAGAAAATTACAGTCAAGTCATCATTTTGCAGAGAATATTGTGGCCAATTAGAAATACATTTCACAAAAATGAAGGAGGTTTTTGTTCCTACGAGACCCATCTACAAAAACCTATCTCAGTTTTTTCACAGTGGTTTTATAATGAGAGATACATGCGCATCTTTACAGGCCATTTTTCAGACTCTGTAAAACTCTGTTTTACACATATTTTTTACAGAGACTATTATGCATAGCTGGAGAGGAATTTTGGGAAAGTGAAAGAGGTTTATCTCACCAACATATTTATCTACAATAACCTCTTTCATTATTTACATATATATTATGGATTGAGAAATAAAAATATATCATTGGACCCCAAGTTTGCAGAATTGTTGGAGCAGATTGCACAAAGAAAGGAAGCAGTTAGTGACTGGGATCACTCATCATCAACTAAGAGTTGGATCAAATTCGAATTCTCCTCTTTGTCATCACCTATCCATAAAAAATAGTGCCAAATAGATGCATTAGTTTGAGTGTCATTTACTTAAGTTCTATTTATGTAAAACAGTTGGAGAGATTTGTGAACTAATCTTGATATTTTTTCAAGATATTTTAGTTTAGAATTTGTATAAATACTTCACTCTTGGAAGTATTTTGGGTGGATTCTCATACTTTGATGTAACATTGAATTTTTTGGAATAAATATCTTTGGAGAAATCTTTTGTGGCAAAACTGGACAAGGAATTGAGGCAGAAGACTTTTCTCAGGATTCATGCGTCAAATGAAGGATCAATAAGTCATTTCTATCTCATGTTTTGAAGTTTAATATTTGTTTACAATATCATCTGTGTTTCATTATCTTAATATTTAACGAAAAGGATTAAATCAGAAAGTACTTAGGTGTAATCTGATTTCAGTCGTTATTATTCTAAATGTTTTCTTCTAAACTAGTTTAAACAACGAATTCTTAATTGCTCCTGTTTGTCTAGTTCATACATCTTTGGTTATTTAGTAAAGAATACTTAACTTCTCTTTATTGATAATCAATTTATTTCTCTGGACTTTACAACTAGCCTAACACCTTGCAAAACAAAGCTAAATTTTATAGAGAGAGCCCTCTCTGGGTACAGATTGGCTAGATTCTGTACCTGAAGGTTGGTTTGTGGTTACCTCGGACCCCTTTCCTCTTCCAACAAATTCAAGGAAAATCTGAGTGATAACAACGCCATTTTGGAAAATGAAGAGATCAAGCGGAAAATCTAGTATTTGTTGCAAAAACGACACATACGACCAATTTCCTCACCTTGTGGGAGCCCAATTGTACTTGTACAAAAGAAGGGTGGGACCTGGAGGATCTACATTGATTACCGAGCACTAAAAAAAATAATTGTCAGGAACATGTATCCAATACCACAGATTGATGAAATTCTTGAAAAACTCAAGGGGGGCAAGTATTTCAGCAATATCAATCTGAAGTTTGGCTATCACCAGGTTCCAATAGAGCCCATATATGTATGTAAGACTGCCTTCAAATCCAAGGAAGGCCTTTATGAATGGTTTTTTATGCCCTTCGGGTTGAAAAATTCCCCTGCTACTTTTGTGAGGCTAATGGATGACATCTTGTTGCCCTTCACCAACTGGTTTGTGGTTTTTTATCTCGACGACATCCTCATGTTTAGCAAGAGTTTGGGAAGAAAACTTGCAACACATTCGACAGGTCCTTCAAACCCTTCGGCAACACAAACTGTGTGCCAATATGGTGAAATGAACCTTGGCATGAGCCAGGTCCAATATCTGAGTTACATCATAAATGAGCATGGCATGCATGTGGATCTGACTAAGATCCAAATAATTCAGGATTGGCTAGCCCCGACCTCTCTAAAATATTTTCGAAGCTTTTTGGGCCTTGCAATTTTTTGTTAGAGGTTTTTGTTGGGATTCTCCCATATCACTTCTCCTTTGAGTCAAATTAATAAGGGCAGGGCGAAAGAAAAAATTTCCTGGTCTGAATCCCAACATAAGGCATTCATTCGTTGAAGCACCACCTCTTCTCTACACCGGTACTCACACTCCCATACCTACATCAACCATTTTAAATTGATACAGATGCTTTCGACTATGTTGTTAGTATAGTCCTCACCGAAAACGGGAATCCAGTGGCTTATCATAGTGAGACACTTTCCGATACAATTCAGAAGTACCTGTTTAGTCAATTTAATGTCTCAAATTGCTATCATAAATTATCGACCGAGGTTAGTTATCTCATGAAGTGTGGTGCACTATATATCCTTAGATGCCCTTATTTCTTACTTTTTTGTGTATTTTTTTATTTTTATTTTGGGGGTTTGTATTTTATGCCTTATGTTAAAAGCTAAAATTGATCTAAGGAATGAAATATAATTTTTTTAAATGAAATCTTTAAATGCTAAGAAACAACTAAATCTGAAAGAAATTTAATGATGAAAACTTAATCTTTAAAAAGGAAGAAAAGGAAATGTTATTTTTACTCTAAGAAAATAAATTGATTTACAAATTACTCTTAATGAAATGAATGAAATATAAAATCTAAAAGAAGGAAGAAAATGAAATATTTAACTAATCTATTTTGAATAAAAATAAATCAATCTTTGGATGGTTAAAATATGAGCTATGTTAGATTATTCTATGCCCGCAAAACATCTATGGAAAACATCTAATTGAATTTATTCTACCTTTAAAAAAAGCATCATTCTAAATTCTATTGAACTTTGAATTATGTTCTATTTATCAAAGATAAATCTATATTCTATCTATCAATTGAAAATACTAATTTTATTAAAACAAAATTTGATCTACTTTTTAAATCTATCTAAAATGATCAAAATACAATTCTAATCTAACTCTTTCCTAGTTTTAAATATATGTAAGAACGATCAAAATATAACTCTAATCTAACTATGTTCTACATTCCATGGAACGAAAGAATAAAATCTATAACTATGAAATTGAACTGACTGTGCTAATTGAATTCAAATTTAAATAAGGAAAGCAAAGAATGACAGAGTATCTATTGCATAAACAAAATGTTTAATCTAAATCCTATGGTTGCTGTGTAATCAAATGCGAGAATTATTTCAATTGAAAGTTGACAAATTCATGGCTATGAAACAATTCATGAGAGCATAAGATACAATCAATTGTGCATAAATGTAAACAACTGATTCAGAAAACATTTAGGAATGAATTAACATAAAATTAAACTATGAATCTACAGGAAATTAACTATGTATGATGAGAGATTAACTACGAATCAACGAGAATTTAAACTATGAAAATGATAGTAAATTAAACTATGAAATGACTATAAAAAACTCCTTTCCGTGCAGGGGCCCTCTGCAACAGAACGAGTGTGAATCTACTTAAGCTATTTACACATCAATGGTCTGGAACTGGTCTTCTTCATTAATAAAACAGAGTTTAAAAACGTATCATAGTATTATCACAAAATCAAGCTTATTCCTGGTTGCAACGGACCGGTATTTATACAAGTTTTTTAATTAACTGTTTGAGACAGTTTCGCCTATGGAAAGAAAAATAAATCTAAGACTATAATTATATTCAGAATAAAAGTCTTCATGGCTCTTTCTCGATTTGCTACGTAAGAGAAAATCAAGAATCTTCGTCTGTTCATCTCGTTCCTTCTCTTGACTAATCTTTGACCGCGAGTGTAGGCATGATCCTTCTCGAAACTGAACATGTAAGTAGGATACGATCCATATATGGACCATTTCAAAGCTGCCCATATGACTCTCTTCTTCATTTTCTTCTTGAAACCTGTCAAATAATAACGACGGCTGCAGAAACAAAGGTTAGCTACAAAATTGCACAAATTTTGTAGCTAATTACATAAATTCATCTAAATAATAAGAAACATTTTAATATAAAATAGATATCATCTAAATTCCTTCTGAGATGTAAAATATGTCAATTATAACTGATTGAGTTTATGGATTTTACGAAAAGGAAGAAAATATGGTGGAAAAAGAGGTCAAATTAGGAATAGTTTTGAGGTTCAACAGTACCCCACCTATGATAAAGAGATGTATTCCATCGTGCAGGCTTGACAGCATTAGAATCATTACATTATAGGGAAGGGCCAGCATTAGAATCATTACATTCTAGGGAAGGAGATCATCATCCACACCGATCACCGACCTCTTCAATTTATACAGACACAAGGGAAGTTGTTGAACAATCGCCATCAGCAGTGGTCTACATATCTGAAACAATTACACTTGAACATTAAATACAAAAATAGAATCACCAATGATGTTGTATATTGCCTCACCCGGCCCCTATTTGCAGCACTAACTATCCTTCTCAACTCTTGTGGCCACAAGACCTTTGGATAGCTACAACTATACAAAAATGATCCAAAGTTCGCCTCCACGTACCAGATGCTAGTAGATGGAAATCAAGTTCCTTATTTCCACCTTCAGGATGCATTATTATGCTAATTGGGCCACCTTTGTGTTCCTTAGAATGACCGTGAAAAGTTGATTTAGGAGGCACACTACAGTTGGGTCGTGGGACACTTTGGTGTTGAGAAAACTGTGGTTGTACTACAAAAGTGCTTTTATTGGCCAAAACTCCAACTAGATGTTGGAAAATATATTAGATCGTGCACTACCTATGCCATCGCCAAGCCAACCATCAAGAAGCAAGGCATGTACACTCCTCTGCCTACTCCCAACCAGTCATGGCAATCCATATCCATGGACTATGTGTCTGGCCTCCCTTCTACCAAGCATGGTAATTACTATGTATTTGTGATCATGGACATATTTTATAAGATGGCTATATTGGTGGCCTGCAAAAAGAGTATCACAGTAGAGGACACTGCCAAACTCTTCTTTGAACGAGTGTGGGTACATTTTTGGATCTCGTAGGCCATTATATCATATCGAGATAGCAGGCTCTGGAGCACATTTTGTTCAAGCCTCTCGACACTATTGGACACCAAGATCACCAAGTTGATTAAATTCCTTGCCAGACTGATGGCCAGATAAAGGTTGTCAATAGGATGATAGTGCACATACTCCACATTTACAACTCCAAGCATCCACAAACTTGGGATGAGAGACTCCCCTATGTGGAGCACAATTATAATAGAGCTCTCTATAGCTCGAGTGGTCGCAGTCTCTTTCAAGTGGGTCTAGGATTTCAACCATTGTGTCGGATTGATGTTGTCATGCCTCATGTGACTACACAAAAAAAATCCACATGTTTTTTGGTTTTTAAACTCCTGTGGTGATCATTTTTTAAGAAGCTTCTCAGATTATCCACAATATTGAGGAACATGTGTCGACGTTTCGAATCCCGACTGGGATCCATCATCAGGACTTTAGAATGAAGAATTTTAGAGAAGGGTTTCAGACCTTTAATAGAGATCAATTTCTTGAAAAGAGTCGACCAAGGTTTTGTATTTTTGTATTTCTATTATTTTTATTAATTATAATATTTACATTTCTAATTTAATAAATTTTATTATTATTAATATTTTTAATTGAATTTTCATTCTTATTTTGTTTATTTTATTTTATTTTACTAATTAGTTGGTTTTAATTTTATTATTTATTATATTATAAATTAACTAAATTGGTTAATTTAGTTTCTGAATAATTTTTGGGTAGGTTTTAAAATATAATATATAAATTAATTATTTAGTTTTTAATTTATGAATATTGCTTATTTTTAATTTACTAACAAATCTATTTTGTTGGGAAAATTATAATAGGAATTATTGATTAATGATTAATTTTTTTATTAATTTAAAAAGATATAATTAGATATAATTAATTATAATTTAATTAATTATATTAATTAATTATTATTTATATAATTCATAATTTTTATAGGAATATATTAGAAATTACTAATAATTATTGTTTAATTAATTAATTTTTTATTTTAACCAAAATAAAAATCAATTAATAGGAATAATTATTAGAATTTCAATTTTTTATACCAAATTAGAATTCAAAAGAGGAGGAACATACGTGAGATTCTTATACCTGAAAAACTATGTCTCGGCGAATGGTGTTTTGGAGGAGCAGATTTGTCGAAGAAGAGGTCTCCAAGTGTCACTGATTTCAACTCCCCCATCCCTATTAACATTATCTGGATGCTTTATAATCTTAAGGGCCTCTCTTATCTTTCTTCGTTGATAGTACTCTTCTCTCGCAATGATCTTTGCATCCCCAAGACGTACTTGATGTTTTGTTTTTGAGGAGTGTTCTGCAAGGGCTGAGGTGTGTGATCGTTCATACCTAATATCACCTCCATGCTCTTTAAGTCTTTTCTGAAGTGAACGCCCAGTCTCCCCAATATAACTTTTCCCGCATGAATAGTCAATCTTGTACACTCCTTTGAGTTGTTTAGGGCTTATGCCATCCTTAACTGATCGCATTCTTTGCCTAATAGTCACTGATGCTGAAAATTGTGCGAAAATATCGTTCTTTCTCAAAACCTTGGTGATTTTATCAGTAACACCCTTAATGTATGGTAGAAAAATCTTCCCCCTGATTTCTTGCAGTTCGTGGTGATTCCAAGGTAGGATCGAACCCTCAAATTTTTTCAAGGCTTTTTTGATATCTCTTTCTTTATAACCTAAATCCCTAAATACCGATGACAGGTGACTGATTTCTTCGCTCAGGTGTTCAGCATCAGAAATTCTCATGGCTCTGACGGCAAGGGTATTAAGGACACCAAACTTTTGAGCTGGATGATGGTAGGACTGAGCATGGAGATAGCTATCAGTATGGGTTTTCTTTCTAAACACCTGGTGCCCAAGAGTTCCATCCTCATTCCTAGTGACAAGAACATCCAAAAAAGAAATGCTCATATTTTCTTCAACCTCCATCGTGAACTTGATCTCTGTGGAAATGGAGTTGAGGTGATTAAAAAATCCTTCAAGATTCTCTTTACCATGGGTCCACTTTATGTTGGTGTCATCTACAAATATTTTCCACCAATCAGGTTTTAAGGGATAAGAGGCAAGGGCCTTCTTCTCAAAGTGTTCCATGTATAAGTTGGCGACAATAGGGGATAGTGGAGATCCCATTGTGAAACCTGATACTTGCTCATAGAATTCCCCTTGAAAGCTGAAGAAAGTGGAGTGTAGGCAAATCTCCGTAAGCTTGGTTGTTCCAGGATCAGTGACATCTTTAATGACTTGGATTTCCTAGTCTAAAGGAATCTTTGTGAATAGTGATACCACATCAAAACTAACCAAGATGTCGCTTTCCTCAACCTTCTGATCCTTAATGAGCTTGATAAATCGCTAGAGTCCTTAATGAAAGAGTTAGTATTCCCAACAAGAGGTTTCAGGATCTTGGCAACATATATCTCCAGCTCATAGGTGGGGGACCCTATGGTATTAACAATCGGTCTAAGGGGGATTCCTTCTTTATGAATTTTTGGCAATCCATAAATTCTTTGCATGACCTCACAAGACGGGGTTAACCTCTTTTTTAACTTGTCATCCAACCCTGAATTTTTGATTGCTTTCTTGACTTCTATTAATACCTTGGGCAAGGGTTTGGAGTTAAGTTTCTTGAAGCTGCTACAATCTAGATGTTCATTCATTTTCCTAATATAATCAACTTTATCTAGAACGACAGCAGCACCTCCCTTGTCGACTTTCAGCACCACAATGTTGTCATTATTGCGAAGAGCTTTGAGAGCAAAAATTTCTTCCTTACTTAGGTTGCTTTTGGGAATTCTGGATTTTTTCAAAATAATGGAGCATTCTTGTCTTAGTGCTTCTTTATCATCAAGAGTTAAACCTCTAATCCCTTCCTCGATGCTACACAAAATGCTTTCATTTGGGATGCCTTTCGGAGCAACCGCCAATCCTAAACCCTTACTAAGAATCTTGATGGAATCATGACTTAACTCTAGAGAGGATAAATTAACAACTTTTTTATTATTTTTATTTTTGTTATTATTTTTGGTAGGCGGGATATGTTCAAGCTTCTTAATGGTTAAGTTATTGTATGAGGTTGATAAAGAAACTATATTTATTGAACATATCCAGCATGTCCTCCAAAAAGTTCATGACATCCTGTAGAATTCCAATGCCAAGTACAAGCAGTGACATGATCAACATCGGGTGTCACACAAGTTTCAGGTGGGAAAAAAAGTTTGGTTTCATTTGCAGAAAGAACACCTAACCGGAGCTCATCAAAAGCTCAGACCACTCTAATATGGGCCTTACACCATTATCAAGGTTGTGGGCGATAATTATTTTGAGCTTAGCATTCCCCCATTCCTTCGCCTACACCGAGTATTCAATGTGGACCGCCTTCATCCATACTTTCCACCATTACTAGACACATCAAACATTACAGAACAACTCACACCAACAGAGCTAAACCTCGGCTGCATGGAACAGGCCACAACTGATCAGATCAAGGACACACATATAAAGAACACTTGCTAGTAGAAGATCCATCTGTATTGGGTTGTCAAAGCTGGCCAACTCCTCCACCAAAGCAAGTGGCTCACTAGGGACCAAGTTCAATAGAAGTTTCCTCATCTCATGGAGGAACTCAACCCAATGGTGAAAATTGCTTCCTAAGGGGGGACAACTGATCTAGGTGGATATTGGTGGCCATCCACCTATTCCACTTGGATTCCCACCATTGTTTCTTTTATTCTTTCAATTTCTTTAATTGTAGCACATTTTACTATTTTTGGCATATTTTGGGTCATGTACTTCTGGAGTCGTTTTGAGGCCCTAAACGACGTTTTTTGGGAAAATCAGGGCCAACATGGGTCAAATGGAAATCGTATTCCAAAGTTACGTCCCCGGGAAGTTGATGTACCAATGTACCCAAACGGAGCCCATAATTTTGGTGCTTCATCTCATAGGGTTGGGTTTTTAGATGTTTATGGTTTTCCATTGTTTCTCAATAATAAATAGACCTTCCAGCCTCATTGAAACACAATTCTGAGGCATGTAGCTGCCACATTTCTTCTTAGAGATAAAAAAACATCGCCTGACCTAGTTTATTTCTATTCTATATGTAAGCATATTTTAGTCTTTGATATTAATGAAATGAAGTTATAATTTTGTTGAATCTTTGTATTCATGTTTATATTTGTTTTTTGCTACGTTCCACCTTAAATTTGGATCAGTGGTATGAGAGAGTTCTATTCTTTCTCTTTTTTTCTTTGCATGTCCCGAATGAGGTCAGGGTACTAGGAGTTAGGGATCGATCTTGTTGAACCCTTGTAATATTAGCCTCGCAAACTCTGACAGCCTCTGATGGCAAACGGAAATAAAGATCAGGGAGCAGGAGATCCTATCAAAATATTGCTCGAGGATGCCTTTGAGAAACAGAGGGACGTGATGATGGGTAACTTTTCCCAGATCCTTCGGTGGATGCCCACAAGTGACGCATCTTCATCTGTCAGCCACTCTGGAGGTGCCACTCCCTTTAAGATTCAATTTAACTTTGGCATTCCCACATTTGAAGGCCAGATAGATGCAGATGTCATAGATAAATGGTTAAATCTGTTGCAAAGATATTTTCGAGTTCGTGATTTTTCCAATAGGTAAAATATTATTTTTTAACTCTCGAAAGTCGCCACCAACGTCAAGGACTTGTGGGAAACCAACTGTGAGAAGAAAGAGAAGGGGGAACCCTCACTATTCTCGGCCACACCCACTTGGAATTATTTCTGAGACGCCATCAAGGAACAGTACTACCGTGTTGGTATCTATGAAGACAAGTACAAATAATGGACTACATTGCGACATCAGAGGGATAAATATGTACATGAGCTAACAAATATTTTCCATACCCTGAGCAAAAAGTTGGGTATCAAATATTATGAGAAACATCTAGTTCTCAAGTACTGCAGTTTTTTGCACAAATAAATTTAAGAGGAAATGGAGTTCCTGGACATCTCCTCGCTTGGCGCAGCATACAGATATGCTACCAAAATTGAGCATAAATTCAAGTAGAAGAAGTGATACTTTGGACCTGTGAACCCAAAGCAGAACAAAGGCGCCCCTAAGCCATAGAGCAAAGGATAGAGCCGGACTGGGACCCCAAAGGGAAACTCCTAGAAGCTGTAATCCAAGGGTAATGGGAAGGCAAAGAAGGACACCAGAAAGTGGTGTGAGCTCCATAAAATCCCCATGCATAACACGAATGAATGTCACGCAAAGCAGACATTGGTGGTTGAGCTAAGAAACACAGAGACAGATGCATGTTCTAATTCTGAGCTAGAACCCCACAAGGGAACCGACAAGGGTAAGTAGTTCATTGACATGGAACCCATTGTGATGGTAGCCACCACCAAGCTCCAAGAGGCGTAACTCACAGATCCATAGGAGAGGGAGTGCCTCTTTTACTCACAGATTTGGGTGAAGGAGTCGTTGCTATAATTCATTGTCAACAGCGAGAGCCAAAAGAACCTCATTTCCGAAGAGGTCGTGAAGCAGTTGGGCCTGCCAACCACACCACCTCCACATCCTTACACAATCGGGTGGTTTCACCAAGTACGAGATCTTTGCGTCAGCCAGTAGTGCCGCCTTCCGTATACCATAAAGCCCTTCACGGATGAGGTATTTTGTGATATAGCTCCTCTTGAATTTTTTTTATATATTATTAGGCCAACCATACTTGTGGAAGCGTCATGCCATGTACGAGTATAAGCCTCACACTGTTAGTATTTTTTTGTTTAATAATTTATACAGGATACCGGAGTTAGCCCCACCTACTGGCATTTGTTTGATCTCTGCTAAGAAATGTAGTAAGACCATCTCCCAGACCAGGAAATATTTTTTCTTTGTTTGCTCTCAAAGTAAGGGGAAGATTGTAGCCACATCCATGACCACTGGGAAGGGTTCCTCCATGCAGCAGAAGTAGGTGGATACAAATGTGGAAGAATACAGGGACATCTTCTCCTCAGCTGCAGGGGTACCCTTGCACTATCCGTTCAAGCATTTGATCGATCTAAATCCCAAAGCACCTCTACCCGTCGAGTCGATATATCACCACTCCATTCTGCAAAATGAAGATATTAAGCATCAAATCCAAGATTTTCTACAAAAAGGGCACATCCAACCAATTTCCTCACTGCTACATAGTATTTTTTCACTGTCCCTACAATCCCCATCCCGAACATTGGAGGACCATTTCAGTAACCCATGTGTACAGTCATACATTTCCATAAATTTCATTGCATCCCTTGGCATGTCAAGATCATAATCTTTGTTGATCATTCCTCAAGCAGACCTTCAAAAACATATAGTTTTGGGTCGGCACTGGTAGGCAGTTATGTCCTCGCGTCCATGAAGAAATTAACACTCGGCCTTATGCCCATTGGTGCTATGTCTCAGAAGGACTCCCATGTCGAGCTTCTTCTGGAATTTTTTTTAAAATAGAAACGAAGATTCAATGCTTAACAGCTTCGTGAGCGGAGTCATCATGGTTTGTTCGACTAAATCAAGTTGAGTTTCTCCCTTTGGCCTATTAGTTCCTACAAATGTGCAACTCCCCAAATGGATAGACCTCTCCTCCACCTTATGTGGAATCCCAAACCTCCTCCTCCTCTCCTATAAATTCTTCCTCTTCACATTGACTCGGCTAGATTAACATTCATTAGTATAACTGGTGTGTTGAAGAAAGTAGAGAAGAATCCATTATTGAGAGAGAGTTTAAGCCCATTGCCTCATTGAGTCAAATGTCGAACGAATGCTTGAGACACGCCCGACTGAACCCGTCGAAGGAGATATGAAACTTAAGGGCATAAGGTTGTAAACTTATTTTTCATATATCAATAACACATGATTGGTTTCTAGTTCCAACATTGTTTCCATTTATATGCAAAGTGTTTATCTCTCCTTGACTAGCTAAATAGTTGTAGATGAATATATATGCTTGTATGTTGTCATCGTTTGTTTGATCTTTGTGCAGATGCATGAAAATCCTCACCAACACGGAGCGCAAGGCGTGAAGACAAATATCGAAGGATCATTTCCATGTGCCACGACAAAAGCATTGGACTAAGGTAGGATATATGTTCCGATCCATATTTCATTTATAAGCTAGGAATTTAGGAGTCCAGTGTGTTCCCTTGTTTCTAGACCAACCCTAGGGCTAGAGGGATCGCCTCTGTCCGCAGAGGGGATTTGCATGCTCAACAAGTTGGCGATAGTACTAGGGAAATCAGTGTGTATTTCATCTGTCATTGATTCGTTTTGGAGTTTTTCTTGTCTGTCCGACTTTGGTCGTATTGCCATTTCTTTGCTTTGTTTTTCTTATCTGACTGTTTCCAGCCACTTCACCTATTATCAGAGTGATAAGCTTGGTTTTTTCTCAGCTGCCTTTTCTCCTTTCTTGGGTTTCCTTACTCGGCGCTGTTGTTTTCATGACAGTCGCGCCGATTGGCACGGGTTGCCTATGTTACGGGTGAGATTTCCCCTGTTCAGCAGATTACTGTTGAACAGTCACGATAAATCCTGTAGGTTTGGTTTTAGGCTCCTTGTTTGAGTTTTCCAATGCATATTACCCTCTGGATTGGTTTTTCCTCCCTGGATTAGTCCACTTGGATTGTTTTTTACTTCCCTGTCTCGTTCTTTTTAATTGATTGTCCCTCATCTAATTAGTGTGGCTTGTCATCCTAGGGTTTCTATGTGTTTTTGATTGCTTGTTCGGCCACATGTTCACTGAGTCTCCTAGATGTGTATGAGTCGGTTTATTCATTCATATTTGCAGCTTGTTTTCTGATTTTTTGGTCTTTTCTTTCGATTCTACGCATTGTAGGATTGTTGAACTATCATCTTGGTGTTTGTTTGACCCTCCATCTGTCACCCTGAGCATAGATCACATTGCTCATTGAGTCGAATTGAAATTCCTTTCTCTGCGTGAAGGAATTCCTGTCTAGTTTTGAGTGTGTTTTATATTCAATTTGGATTGGTCCCTTTTTGTTTGATTGTTTCATTCGAGTTGCTCAAAGCTAGGTTTCATTTTGTCCTTTTAGTGCAACATTTCATTATTGCTTCTTATTCATATAAAAGAAAAAAATTTGCATTCTTTCTCTCTATTTGAAAATGAAAAGTACTCTTTTGCTTTAGTAGCTTTATTTCTTCTTAAAAGGTGAACAACAAGAGAAAATCCTTTCGTTTTCTGATTTGGATGTGTTAGTAGCATTAGGAAAATTCATTCTTGCATTTGATTAATTTTTTCTTTGTTGTCAACTTCTATCCCTCTCTTAGCTAGTTGTTCACCGAATCGAAATGGTATTCTTTCTCATGTAGTTTTGCATTAGAGATTTGAGATTAAATTCGGTATGGCCTTGAAACTGAAACATAATTTCAAGATAAACTTTAAAACGAACTCAATCAACCTAGGGAAGCATTGAAACTTAACGCTCACATTTAGAGGTCTAGGCTAGTGACGTGTTTCGATGTCATTAAACCTAGTAGCTGTTGTTCTCCATTTGTCATTAGACAGCACTAGCACGAACTTGTGCTCCCCGTACCTTCGCATATATAAAGGGAGACCCTCATAGGTTGCAATCCTTTATCTATAGGAAGTCGAGTCGGTCGCCCTGCAACCGTGATACACCGAACACAACATTCGGGGAGAATTCATGCACGTAATTTAAGTCCTTGGTCATTTCTCTTTCATTTGATCACCAAGGTATATATTGCCGTTCATGGGAGCTTGGTACACCCTCTTGATTATAGTTCCTAAGTAGTCATTTTTTATCTTTTTGTGACTCTTTAAAATTTGAAAACATCATAGAGCACTTGTCATTTCAAGCTCGTCCAAACTAAAAGTGACTAGAGTCACCTTTCTCCCTTTTCTTGACTCTTAAAATATGAAAAGGTAGATTTTGGTTTCAGTGTCATAAAATTAATTACCCACGATCACACGCCCATTAAATTTATTTTCTTGACATGTTCTTAAGTAATTCTTTAGTGATTGGTCTTAAAGCCTCGAATTGATCATCTATTTTATTTCCTTCTCTTTGATGCCAAGTCACGGTGGCAGAACCAGCAGTTTCTTCGTCCTCTTCATTACCTCATAGTAAATAACCTTCCCCTAAAGTTTCTATAGAGACATCTCAGTCTGTTGGGACTCGACGCTACTGGCGTGCCATTATTTCGAGTATTCAACCTCTTGCCACTCGATCTCCCCCTGAGGAACCATTTGATATCAATTGAAAACCTCCAGACACTTGGGCCTTTTTGAGGGAAGATCCCTCTCTACCCTCGAAACCACTTGAGTCACCGTTATCATGTGCTTTACTTGCTTTACTACCCTCCGGAGAATTTTCCTCATGTCACGACTCAACCTTCCTCTCAACCTTCAACTCTCCCAGCTGGTTATCATTCTTTGGGTCAGTTAATCTCTGGTGCTACATCTTTGTATCAGAATCCTCTATGGTCAAGTACAACGGCCTCTCCTAAAGGGTCGTTCGTGTCGGGTCCATCCTCTTCGACTCATGTTGTTTCGACAATGGTTACGTCTGTCTCAACCTAGCCCATTGTTTGTGTGGCTTCCTCCACACCATCCGCTAGTATGATTTCAGCATTTCCGTCATCTTCTGATGTTAGTAGAATGCTTCCTAATGCTTCCACGATGTCTTTTGGGCCCATTGTGAGTGGATCATAGCCTCACATATTGGGATTCCATCAACCTACTGGTAGTGAACCTATATCCTCTAATCCTATTCCTAGAGGTTTGACGTACGACCAATATATGATGTCCATTCAACAACAGAATTACTTCCTCTAGGGTTCTCAGCAGGTTCAAGCTCCCATCAATCCTCCACATTACTACAATGAGCACAGAAATCACATCTATTACCATGGGCTCGTTCCACACAGTCCATTGTATGTTCAAATGCCACACATACCAGTTAATCCCAACCATTTTATGTTCCTACGGGGACAACCCTATGGTCCACAAGGACAACCCTCCTAGGGACAACCTTCAGTCCAAATGGGACAACCCTACGGCCGTGCTGGTCAACCTTATGTTCAGCAAGGAGCACCTTATGCTCCTCAGGGTAAAACCTATCTACCTAGGGACAACATTTTGTGCAATTGAACCATCCTTACGTTGATTAAGGCCCATCTCTTTTACAACAAGGCCAACCCTCTACTGGTCAGTCGGGCTAACGTGGTCTTCAGGGGCAACCTAGTCCACTTTCTTTAGGTCAACCTGCATCCCAGGGACAGCCTGTTCAACCTCAGTATCCAATTCAACCTGCACCCCAGGGACAGCCTGTTCAGCCTCAGTATCCAGGCTAACCTACACCCCAAGGACATCCTGTGCAGCGTTAGGGTCCACCTTTCATTCCTCAAGGTCAACCTTCGATGGTACAAGGTCCGCCCCAAGGCACTGCTTTCATCCCACAAAAAAATCCATATGTTGCTCAAACAGGGCCTCACTGGTTCACTCAGAATCAGTACCCTGGTCCTCAACTGATTTATGGGCAGAATTATCAAAATTATAACCCCTATGGACAAAATCCTCTGGGACAGAACATATGGGCTCAGAATTTCTCCCGCCCCGGTTGGAACCCCAACAGTGGTCTCTATCAAAGGCTTGGAATGCTTTTCAATCTACAATTTCCATTCCTTGCTATGCTAGAACTGCCTGATGTGTCAAATTTAATGAATGATCCCATTCTTCATGATCCATATTGGCCCCCAGTTACCACCAAGATTCCTGGAAATTGTCCCAAATTTGAAGGTAAGTCTGGAGAAGACCCCCAGGCGCATGTTATGACATACCATCTATGGTTCTCCTCTAACTCCTGGGTTGATGATTCAATTTGTTTACGTCTTTTCCAAGGGACTCTCACTGGTGCCGCTGCAAAATGGTACATTGAGCTCTCCCACGGAATCTTTCAATATTTCAATTATCTTGCCATGGAATTTCTCATGCACTTTCAGTTACCAGTTTGTTATGAAATTGGGACACATCTCCTAACATCCTTGAAACAGGATCAGGCTACTCATATCCCTGATCATATTCATGAATGGAGGTAGCTTCATCATTTGATCAAGTTTGAGATCCATAATCAACTACTGACTGATTGGTTCATTACCTCTTTTATCAGTCTGATTGCCAAGGACATCGCTATGTGGGCATGTGTTACTAAGTAAGAAGTCATCACTCGTGCCCAGCACCTCGATCTCGTGTACTCTCAATTTGGCACGTTGTATAAACTCTTGCCCGATGCTCCGCGACATGGAACTTCCAAAGCACCGGTGACACCATCAGTCGACGGTATCATTGGTTCTATGTCTCAAACTTCTCATAAGTATTCTCCCAATCTTGCGAAGAAAAAATCTACTTCTTCTACTGATACTGCTTCTTAGCCACCTCCAAATCCTGGTAAGACCGCGGAAGTTAATTTCATCCAGTCCACCCCGACGGATAAAGATTCCAAAGGTAAGAAGAAGGGTAAAGGCAAGGCCAAAGCCGATACCCCGAAACAGGATTCTCCTAAACCCAATGCTAATGATGGTTTGAAACGTAAACTGAAGTACCCTTGTCTGATATATGACAATGAGAATTACACCAAGGACTGTCCATGATAGGCCAAGGTGATTCGACTGCTCAAAGGCACCCAAGGGACTCCATCCATTCTTAAAGAACCATTTGCATCGCATCAAACTCAGATGGTGGAGCAACCTTAGTCCTCCGCCTCTTTTAGCTCTCAGGTTTTCATGATAAATGGTGTTGCACTTGTATCTATTTCTACTAGATCGAAATATTATACCGAACCGCATCAGGTAGCAGGGAAAGAGATCGCAGATGGTCCTCCTCCCCTGCTTTCTTCTGGCCCTCTTCACATTGAAAGGCCCAATCCTGAGCCCATTGTACGACCACCTTCTAAAGGCGTGCTCCGTAAGTCTTCCTATAGCCCAAATTCTCGTGCCGCTCAACATTACAGTATTGTTGAGGAGTTCGCTCAGGTGCCATCCACTATTTCCACGTTAGAAGTGCTTCAGAGTTGTCTGTCACAATAGAAGGCTTTGTTATCCACTATCGGAGGAGTGGACCTCGCTGTTTCAAGCCTTATCACATTTGATCTGGAAAATTTCGTTCCATGCCTCCTTCACCATATTTCCTTGATTATCCAAGTTGGGATTAATGGTAAGAATATCCATCGAGCGGTCGTGGAAAAATGTGCATCTACTTGCATCATGTCCATTGCATCCTAGAAAGCCATTGGTTCTCTGGCCCTCAATCAGTCTCCAAACACTTTAGAAGCTTTCGACGGAATGGAATCTCACCCTCTTGGTGTTCTCGCTAGCTTACCTATAACGTTGGAAGGGAAAACGGTTAATATTGAGGTTGAATTCATTGACGCCAAGCTCAATTATAATCTTCTCCTTGGTCGTAGTTGGACTCATGCCATGCTATGCATCTCATCCACTCTCTTTCGTGTTCTTTGATTTCCACACGAAGGAAAGATCATCATTGTCAATTAGTTATCCTTTTTCACTTCCACCTCCTGTGAGAGCAACGTTCCATATGTAGATCGTATCCCTACACCCTATGAGAGCATAGGGTCGGGAATTTTCAAATATCCCATCCTTATGGGTCTTTTTTCTCTTCCTCTACCCAACACTACTTAGGTCAATATGATCACCACGTCTTCTGATTCATGGATCGTCCCTTCGCCTGAGCAGGTTGATTCGTTTGGTAACGCGATGTCATTAAGCCCAATAGAAATTGAATATTGTGAAGTTATCTCGACTTCGACTCCTCCTCCCTCTGATGATACTCCTTTGAGTGTGTAACTCGAAACGTATCCTCAATCCCCTTGGCTTGGCGCTTTCGATTCTCCTGATCCCTTGAATGAGACGTTCCCCATTGATGAAGCCATCGTGGAAACCATGTCTCTAGAGGATCCTCCCTAGGATGATAGTCATCATCGTTCATCCTTTATGCCTGGCCTTGGGGCCATGTCTACTTGTCTTGAGAATTCGCTTCCCAAGCTCCTTCCCATCCGCTTCAAACACCCATCTTGATACATGAAGTTTTTGCGGAAGGTAACATGGGGAACATTATGCAAACGATGCCTATTGACATCTCCATTAAACTAAGGGTTTTCGAGAACATCCATATTGGGGTGACCTGTTCTCCTGATGAGATCAAGGTCTATACTAGTCTCTTCCAAGAGTTTCGAGATGTTTTCGCTTGGTCCTACGAAGAAATGCCCAGCATCGATCCGAGTATAGTTGTGCACAAGATCCCTACTTATCCTGACGCGAAGCCTGTTTGCCAACGTCT
This sequence comes from Pinus albicaulis, assembly GCA_034641835.2. NCBI lineage: Eukaryota > Viridiplantae > Streptophyta > Pinopsida > Pinales > Pinaceae > Pinus > Pinus albicaulis. Next base: position 416,351,148 of record CM076576.1, on the reverse strand, counting down.
TCATCCCGTGCACCCTAGAAAGGCAGCTGCCATCAAGGGAGAAGTTGAAAAACTTCTCAAAGTTAGCTTCATTTATCCGATCCCCTTGATAGATTGAGCCTCTAACATCATCCTTGTGGATAAAAAGCAAGGTATTATTCGAGTCTGTGTGGATTACTACAACATCAATCGCATTTTTCCTAAGGATAAATATCCCACTCCTTTCATCGACCAAATCATTAATGAATGTGTTGGGAGTGAGATCTTTTCCCTTATGGACGGGTTCTCTGGTTATAACCATATCAATATTATACCGGCTGATCAACACAAGACTGCCTTCATCTGTCCATGGGGCACCTTCACATACAAGAAGCTCCCTTTTGGCCTTAAGAATGTTGGTGCTACATTCCAACGAGAAATTTCATACGCTTTCCATGATATTAAGCACATTGTTCAACCTTATCTGGATGACCTTCCGGCTCATTCCGCTAAGCGTAAGGACCACCCAGATCACCTCCGTCAAATATTTCTTCGTTGTAGATGCTACAACATTGCTTAATCTTCATAAATGTGTCTTCTGAGTCAATTCCGGTAGATTCCTTGGGTTTATCATTTCTAAAGATGGAATTCATCTCGACCCTCTTAAGGTCGAAGCTATTGTCAATCTCCCCTCCCCTTCCTCTTTACATCAATTTCAGAATTTGCAAGGGAAAGCTAATTTCCTATGTCGTTTTATACCGAACTATGCTAAAGTAGCCAAAGGATTCACGTGATTGCTTAAGGAAGACGTTCCATTCCTATGGGATGAGATTGCCCAAAAATATTTCGATGAAATAAAGACATTTCTTGTCAATGCTCCTCTTTTGCGTCCACCAAATTATCATCGTGATTATTCACTCTATTTGGCTGCCGCATTTAGCACTATTGCCATGGTTCTGGTACAGGACAACGATGATGGTGATGATCATGTCATTTATTATTTGAGCCACAATATTCTCGATACATAAACACGTTACGCACATGTCAAGAAATTTGCGTTGCCAATTGTTCAAGCCGTCCAACATTTTCGCCATTATATTTTACTTCGCCCAGTAACTGTGATTTCTGATTGTAACCCCATGACCTATATTTTAACTTGAAAATTGCTGGGGGGGGATACTCAAAGTGGATATTTATCCTCCAAGAGTTCAATTTGGAGTTCACTACTTACAAATCGAATAAATCATTGATTGTTATTGATTTGATCTGCTCTTTACCTTCTACCTCTGCTCCCTCTGGTTTTGAGGAACGCATTCCAGACGACACTCTTTTTCTAATTAGTAACCTCGATCCATGGTACGGTGATATCATCATTTATCTCTAGACTTCCACTTTCTGGTCTAATTTGACAAAATATGCTCATCGATGTATCTGTCATCATTCGCAACCCTATCGCATAGTCGGATATACTCTATACCACATCGAATCTGATTTTGTTCTCCGCCGGTGTTTGACCCTCGAGGAAGCTGAAAAATTCCTCAATGACTGCCATTCTAGCGCATGTGGTGATCACATGTCTGGGTATGATACTGCTCAAAAAATCCTTCGTGCTGGATATTTATGGCCTACCATCTTTAAAGGTTGTATTCTTGTTGTTCGTAAATGCCACTAGTGTTAGATTTACCAACGCAAGATGCGCACACCACCCACACACCTCCAACCCGTCATTACTGTTGGTCCCTTTGCAAAGTGGGGCATCGATTTTATGATGTTTAACTCTCACTCGGATAAGGGGCATGCTTATATTATCATAGTTGTGGACTAATTTACTAAATGGGCCGAAGCAATGCCTACACTCATAGCTGATGATAAGACGATTGCACAATTTCTTTTCAATCATGTGATTACTAGGTTTGGTGTCCCTCAAGGCATTGTCACTGACCATGGCTCTCATTTTCACCATTATATGATGGCTAAGTTGACTACTAAGTTGGGTCTTGTTGTGCTATACAACAACCCCCATTTATTTTTCATAAATAGGGACCCTTTAGAAATAAATAGGAAAATTTCTTTTAAAATTTCTTTTAAACACACTTAGAAAATAATTTTATGCCTAAAGCGCACCGCTTATCACATATTTTATCCATAAAAAAGAATCCTAAATCAGAAAATCTGTGAATTGCAAAATGCGCTTTTTAAAACCCTTTCCCAAGAAATAAAAATATTTTACTTTCCTTTTTCGCATCGCACTTGATTTAGTTAGAACTTAAAGAAACAAAGTGATATAAGTTGCGACAGTCGCAAACCCGACGAAACGAATAAACTCAAAAATATAAATCCTTTTTCGCTATCGCATCCACTTTAAGCTTTCGCAAATCGCATCGCGCGTGAATTTTAATATAGACTTAAACTTATCTTATAAATCTTGCAATCTGTGATTTGCGCACATCGCATTTCGCAACATTTATGAGACAAATCACGAAATATTAAAAGGAATCATTGCAATTTTCATATTTAATGATATCAGCATGTGAAAATCAACTTATGTCATATCAAATTGAATTCTAGATCTTAATGACTTTAAACGACTAATAAGTATTGTGTGCAAAGCCATGTCAAGCATTAAATTTTGAAATCATAAGGAATTATGAAGAGACAATTGATGAGATTGACAATTTTTCACATGAGTTTGAAACAAATCCCTGATATATCTTTGTAAATGCTCATTATATGATATATTTTACTTTTCTCTCAGGAAATCAATTATTGATTTAAGAAAGTCAGAGATGAGTAAAAAGGGTAAAGAGGTGTCTCAAGCATTATCTTCAGAGGATACATATATGCCTTCATTATTTTCAGACACTGTCTGTAACAAGGGTTGTGGAAGTTCTTCATGGGAAGCTATGTACAAACTTTTAGAGGATGAAGGACCAAAGGTGATAACAAAAATATCTGCGACAGGTACTGATTCCACCTCTGATGCAACCCTTTTTGAAGTTTCATGCTCGTTTATTCACAGAATAGCTACGAGACCGAATATTATGCCTTACACGAATATGATTAAGTGGGCAGTTGAGAATTTAAATATTGAAGATAGAGTTTTCAAGAATTCTAGAGGAGATATTATGGGCTCTTTCAAAGCCTAAGATTTGACAACCATGTATCATATACTAGCTCCACAACATAAGTATGATAATATATATGTGCAAATGTTCATAGCTAAACATCCAGATCTTATCAAGGTCATCCATGAATGGAAATACAATGAAGGGAAGTTAAAGCAGGACAAATCTGGTACGTACCCCATTACACAAATCCCTTAACCTTATTGCTATGCTACTGGTATGTTGTGTAGGCTATTTTCCAAACCTAATAGTACTAGGTTCGCTAGAGATTGGGTTCCCTTAATTGACGCAATCGTCAATTCATCCATTTTGAATTGGGCAGACCTTTTGTCCAATTATTTAGCCAAACATATTTTCAAATATAGGAATAAAAAGAGTGCTTCATCCCAAGAAAATTCAACCTTTTACATGTCTGCTTATGTTATGTATTCCATCTATTTCACTTCTACATTTCCAATCATGGGTTGGAAATGGACCACTAAAAACCCTACTCCAATTCACATATACCATGAAGAACTCTAGGACTCTAAATTCCACCTACATTTCTGCAAATTCTATTATGGATTCATGTTTCCTATGTATCAAATGGTTTTTAACGAAAAGATCCCTAGGACTTCCAAAGAAGTCAGTAAATATATTCTTCCTACAGCTAGATGGTTTGCTGAAGAGAAATTCACATATGTTCGAGTATTTGGAAGTTCTGCTCTTCCACATGTTTTGCCATACTATGTTCCAGATAGATTGTTTGGGAGAGAGATAGCTTATAAGCTCATCAATGGTGTCACAAAATAGTTAAAAGATGATAAAAAAACGCTATTTGGCCTTCTTTCCCTCTACAGTGCGGCACTTTCGCTTTGGCTAATATCGGCCATACATACAAAGAGGTTCCTAATATTCAGATGTTGAATCTAGAATTCATGCCAGGAAGGTTATATGACCCCGACGATGTAATTAAAAATTACATGGAAAAAATCAAAACAAAGCCTTTCATAAAAGAAGAATACAAATTTGATGACTTCTTCCAAGGAGTTGAAGATTTTTCTGATATTGTTAAAAGGATTTCTAGTCAATCAAGTCAAAAAGAGGTTGAAGCCTTTCAGGTATATAGAAATGAGAGATTGAAAAATGTCCCTTTGAATTTGTTAGTTATTGAAGAAGAAAAGCATACTCCAATTGTCAGTCTCGATGAAGAAATTAAAGATGGCTCTGAAAATGAATCTGGTCAGTCTTAACAGCACTCTGATAAGTCAGATCAATCTGAGGATGAATTTGAATCTATAAAAACAAATTTGGAAATCGACCAAATTCTTCAAAAATAGAGTTGCAAGTTAAAACAAAGAACAATGGCACTAAATCAAATTTAGAGGTAGTTCAAAAGGATCAGAGCATGGTAGATCAGTCTAAATCATCTCAAAGTAAAGACCTGGTGAATGAATGGGAACAATTTTTCCAAGCAATAAGCACTCCTAAAGAAAAGGTCAATACAGACCAAACAGTAAGTTTTCAAACGCCAGAGCCTTCTCAGAAAATAGTTGAAAATTTCAACCCTCTACAGAGAATCCCAGAAACATAGAGCAAAGAAATCATTCCGGCTTACTCTACAGATCAAATCATCCTACAGATTGAAGACATTCCATCATTGGATATTTTCTACAGTCCCAGTCACAGAGCTGTGGTTAAAATGAATAAGAGAAAAAGAACTGATGTGACTACTCCTAAAACGACAGATGAATCATTTGATGTCCTTTGGAAGGATTCATTAGAGGATCCCACTGATCATCTGACTAAATTGTCACAATATGCAGGAGCTTATGCCACAGCCACTGTAGATAAGGCAACTGAAGTTAGAATCTTGTTGAAACAGAAAGAATCCAGAATACAGGAGTTAGAACAGATGTTAGATGCAAATAAGGTCAAGACTACTGAACAAATCAAAGAAAGCACAGCACAGTTCCATAAAGATATTGAAAATATTAAGTTAGAACATCATGCAGATCTTAAAGAGAAAAAGACACAACTGGAAAAATCCATGGCAGAGTTACAGAATCAATTACAATCAGAAAAATTCATTAAAGAAGCACTTGAGATAGATGCTTTGATAAAGAAACAACAAAAAATATTTTGTCATAAAGCTGCTACAATTGATTCCTATTGTGATTCCAATAAAATAATGATTCAACAAATTGCAATCCAAAAACTAGAATGTGAGAAACTTAAAAAGAAAATTGAAGAACACATTCAGTGGAAAAACGCAGATATAGGAAAGCAAGATAATCTACCACAAATAGACAAGCTTCACAAGGAATTACTATTTACAGAATGGGAAGCACAGATCATTCGAACAAAAAGAGCAGTGACCAAGACATCCAGCAAATCAAGTGAAGTTATACAACTCTTATGTGACCAATTATTTAAATCAAGACTTCTTGAAGAACGCACGTCTGATGTTTTTTCAATAACAAAAGAAGTAGAATTAAAATGGACACAGAGAATAGAACAACAGGAAGAAATAATCAAGAAAGTCAATAATTTTGATCAGGAAAATTATTGGAATTTTCTGATCAAACCTTATTATCGGCAGCAAACTCTTCTATTTCTCACAGAGTTAGCCCAAAAGTCTCAGTCAACAATATCAAATACTATCTTCAAGGACCAAATTCAATCACGAATATATTAGCCAGCTCAAATCAAGAAAATGCTAGATATCTGCCAACTTCATGATCACACAGAAATACATGATCCATAAAGTTAGGATTATCAGTTCTAAATTCCTAGATTATTGTTCAAGTTAAGTTTTAGAGAAAGGTTGTTTGAAGCCTCCTCTACATTTTTGTAAATTATTTAATTAGTTTGTAGTTAGTTTTAGTATTTAAACCATTCTCATGCATTTAGAGAAGGGTCCAAGATTTTTTTAAGAACATTTGCAAAGAATGCTTATTTTTAAGTAATTTTGTGAATGCCTTGATGAAGTAATGGAACACAGCCTTTTCAGTTATAAATATCATTTTTTTGAATCACTGTTGGTGCACTTCTGTATTCTTTGAACAACTCTTTGATTGAAGAATTGGATACGGCCTATTATCATTGATCCGATAAGCAGAAGTAATACACATCTGGTACTATTATCATGTATGTTATTTTTGTTTCTGAATGTTAGTGATGAACTCAGATTTCATGAATCATATATAGAATTAATTATTTTTATTTGAAATATCAGTTGCACTATTGTACGATATAAAGGTAGAAATTAGTTATTTTATACATGGTCATCAGATAAATGCGATATATCTTTCATTTTCTTTTGATTAACTATTTTTTCAAGAGAATCATCTTACACATTAATAATTCTATTAAATCTGTGATGATTTCATCATCATAGATTGAATAGATATCTCTTTAGATCGCATTTAAATACTATCCCCGAGTTAGATTAAATTTAATTCAAAGTTTTGCACTTAGAAATAAATTTGTCTTAGTTTGTAGCAATTCATCATTTAAAAATGTTTTGAAAAGAAATCCCACAAATAATCATAAAAACCCAAATCTAGGAAACTAGTCCCATTACACCCAGTCGGAGCCACTATCCCAAATGGAAAAGGAACTGCTTGAAGATCCAGACCGGATGGTTATCCCGCTTTGTTGTTGCCACGGATTTTTGAGGCCTCAAAATTTTTGGCGCTAGAAGGAGGGCTTGACTATGAATGGCAGGAAAATTTAAAATTCAAAGCCCCCATAAGAGTCGATCTCCTCAAAAGCATTCTACGATTTCCCGATCACAATCTAGATCACCAACTCAGAAATCGGAAGTAGTAGAAACCTTTCCATCATCTCCTGATGAAGTATCATGCTATCCACCTACTTCAGAATTCATTCCCAAATCTCCCGAAGTTCAGTCTTTAATTCAGCGATTAGAAGGAATATCTATTCTTGCTGAAAAGCCTATTAACCCATAAACCTCTGAGGAAAGTGTTACTTCTTTATTTAGAGAAACTGGTATTTTAACTCAATCTAAAAGTGAGAAGCTTGGAATTCCCCCTTTTGATTTTCCATTAGAATCTCATCGCAAAAAAGTTTCTATATCCAGATCTAAGTCAGAAACAAGTGAAGTCACATCAAATTTTCCTTCAGTCATTCCTCCACACTCTTCCAATAAATCCACATCTTCTCTATATTCCATTTCTTATATGTAAACAATCATTGATGTCACAAGTAGTACTGTTCCAGTTGTAAGTTCTTCAATCATTACCCCTACTTCTGGATCTACTTCTACATCTTCACAAACTCCAAATCTAGTTATGGCTAATCGACCTTGGACGAGTCCTGGTGCTGTATTAATATCAAATCCTAATCCTCTTCCAGATTATCCAGAAAAATGGTTACCTAAATATAATTCAGATGATGATCTTCCTGCTAAAGAACACATCAATAATTTTATGTTAGCCATGAATTTGAATTGAATTTATCATGAAGTTGTTGTAGTTAGATTGTTTCCATACACTTTTACAAGGATCTGCAGGATCCTGGTACTTTTCTCTTCCAGCAGGATCAATTTCTGATTGGGAAACCTTTGAACAAGTTTTCCTTGCAAAATTTGGAGATGATAGGACTGTAGCATCCTTAATCAATGCCCTTTCCAATCTTAAAACAAATTCAGGTGAAAAGGTCAAAGATTTCAACTCCAGATTTAATAGGTTATTAAATAAAATCCCAAATACTTCTATACCTGTTGTTGAAGTACAAATAGAATGGTATATTTCTTCTTTTCCTTCTAATATAGCTATTTTTGTAGATAGATCTAATAAAGCTACTCTTTTAGAAAACTTGAAAGAAGCTCTCGCAGTAGAGAAAATAATCTTAGCATTATAAAAACGACCAGAGACAAAAGAAAGGAAAACAAATAAAGTGACATTTAGTCAAGATTCTAAAAATAAAGTTTCAAAAGATCCATTTGATCTTCAAGGTCTTCAAAAATGCTAAAGACTATGTCAAATGATATGATTGATATAAAGAAACAAGTTGCTGAAACTTCAGCCGCTAAAAAATCATTTCGACCATTTAAGAAAAGTCCTCCTTCAACATCTCAACCTCCAAACGAGATTTCAAACGCTGAATCTAATCAAGATACTGAAGATCCCTCACCTTCTGAAAATGAATTAGATTCTGAAGAAGAAGTTGAATTAAATGGTTTATGGGATTTAATTCTTCCCACAAAAGAAGAAAATGAATCTATGGTTGTATCTACAAGAAGTAAATCTTTTTCAGATCCAATTGTGTCAAATCCCAAACAAAATTATGTTCCTACGAAAGAAAAAATCAAAAAATTTGAAACTGTACAGACAGATCCGATTCTATCAGATCCTTCTACAACTTCTAAAACTTTAATAGTTTCATTTACAGTTGAATATAACATAGTTGAAGACATGAAAAATATTAAAGCAAATATTTCATTACATGAAATGACCAAACTCAAACAACAACGGAAAAATTTTCTTAGAGAACTCAAAGCAATTCCTGTAGAACCTATACAACCGCCAGTTATAGCACAAGCTTCAAAAGATATGGGAAAACCTCCATCATCTACCAATAAAGTAAATTCCAATGATCTTGTTTTAATTGGTGTTAGATATATCTCTCAAACTCCTCCTTTTCTTTTGACTTACGAAATTTTCAACAAGAATGTTCATAATTGTCTTATTGATTCGGGGGCTTCTTCAAACATTATGCCAAGAACAGTATGCACAAAATTAAATATCATTCCTCAAAAAACATGTGTACATATAGTTCAATTGGATAGAACAAAAGTTTAAGTTATCGGATAAATGTTGTCAGTATCTATCAGGTTGTCATCTAATCCAAAGGTATTACAAGTGATTGATATTTTGGTCGTAGACATCCCTGAATTTTATGGTCTTATTTTAAGCAGGGATTGGTCTAAGAAGTTACATGGATATTTTGCTACTGATTGGTCACATATGTGGTTACCATACAATGGTAAACCAAATCAAATCAGAATTGAACGTGAGAAATTTATGAAACATACAGTTACTGAATTAGAAGGACCAAATGAACCTGTAGCTTTTACTAATAATATCATAGGAAATTATTCAGCTGAATCATTCCTTGGATCATTCAATTCTTAGGTCTCACCTTTTCCAACAAATAATGTTATTTCTCAAATTGAAATTTTTTCTCAAACAGATTCCTCTAAATGTATTAATTTTAGCAATCAGATTCCAAAACAATCTTTATTTTGGACTTTATTTTTTTATGGTTCGAAATCAGAAGATGGTCCAAGAGCAGGTTGCGTTTTAACCAATCCACAAGGATAAAAAACGATGCTAGCTTGTAGACTCGAGTTTCAGTGCACAAATAATACTGCTGAATATGAAGCATTGATACAAGGTTTGTATAAAGCTATAGGTTTGAATGTTAAATATTTGCAAGTATATGGATATTCTGAAATAATAGTTAAACAAGTTAGAAATATGATTCATTGTATTTTTGGACACTTGAAACATTATCAAACTTTAGCTCAGCATCTTACTTCTCATTTTATTGCATTCAATATCTCTACAATTCCTAGATTACAAAATGCGAGCGTTGATTTACTTGCTAATGTAGCATCTAGACTTATACCACCTGAAGAGTTTAGTCCAGATAGATTTTCAATTGAATTAATTTTTAGACCATCCATTCCTGACAATATAAAAAATTGGAGAGTATTTAACGATGATGCAGATATAGTAGACTTTCTTACATTAGACAGAGCTTATGAAATTCAAATCTTAGATGAACAAGAACATGATTTACAGATTGAGGATAAAACAAACAAAAATCCAATTCCCAAATCTGTAGTCAAAATGGAGGACCTTTATGATTTTAAAGATAGATTTAAAAAAGTGACCAATTCAAAAACTCAAAGTTCTACTTTAAAATTTGAATTGATTAATCTCAGTACTCTAGAAAAACCTCAGAACATCAACCTAGGTCTTGGTCTAAAAAATGAAGAAAAGATCTCATTTATCAAATTGCTGAAAAAATATAAAGAGTTCTTTGCATAGAATTATTCAAATCTTAAAACATATGATACTTCCATAATTCAGCATACCATTCCTATGATCTCAAATGATAAACCTGTCCAACAAAAGCTCAAAAAAATTCATCCAAATTTAGAAAGTCAAATTAAATCGGAACTAAATAAAATGCTCAAAGCTAAAGTCATCTTTCCTGTTAGACATTCAAAATGGGTGTCAAACGTGGTTCCAATTAGGAAAACGAATGGATACATTAGAATTTGTATATACTTTAGAAACTTGAATAAAGTCTGTCAAAAAGATAATTTTCCCTTACCCACCATGGAACAGATATTGCAATCAGTTGCAAGGTCTGAATTGATGTCTTTTCTAGACTAATTTTCGGGGTATAATCAGATCATGGTACATCCTGACAATAGATTAAAAACAACGTTTAGAAAAAAATGGGGAACATACACATATCAAAAAATGCCTTTTGGACTGATTAACGCTGGTGCCACATTTCAGCGTGTTATGGATATAACTTTCAGAGGACTAATCAATAGCTCAGTTGTTATATACTTGGATGGCATCACTGTTTATTCTAAGTATAGGAATAATCATATTAGTCACTTAAAAAATATTTTCGAAATATGTAGAAAATATGGCATTTCCCTTAATCCTAAAAAGTGTTATTTTGCCTTATCAGAAGGTAAATTATTGGGATTCATTTTTTCTAAGAAATGAATTCATATAGACCTTGATAGGATTCAAGAGATTTAAAATATTCCTCTACCACATAACAAAAAAACAATGCAATCATTTTTAGGACAAATTAATTTTGTGAAAAGATTTGTTCCAGATTTCTCCCAAATTGTCCTACCCCTACAGTCAATGATTAAAAAAATTCAATCTTTAGATGGGGAAAAGAAGAAAGAAATTCTTTTGAGTTAATCAAAAAATCTATTGTTGAAGCTCCCTCTTTAACAACTCCAGATTTTCTCAAATCTTTTCTGTTGTACACATTTTCTTCTGATACATCATATGCAGTTGTTTTAACACAGTTGAATGACCAAAACATTGAAGCACCAATTGTGTTTTTTAGCTCTAATCTTCAAGGTGTTGAGTTAAATTATTCAGCTGTAGAAAAACAAGCCTATGCTGTATTTAAATCTTTGAAACATTTCAGACTTTTTCTCCTAAAAACACATACCAAGATAATAGTACCGTACTCAGCAATAAGGCAATTATTAATACAATGAGAAGCAGGAGAAAAAAGAGCAAATTGGGTTACTACACTCCAAGAATATGATGTAGAAATACATCCAGCTAAAATTGTTAAAGGACAAGGTCTTTGCAAAATTTTAACTGGAGCTTCTCATTTGTCAAAAGAGGAAGATCAATCAAATGAAATACAACTATCTAAGGTAAGCCTAAACTATTCTCAATCACAATATGCTAATATGAAATTCTTTCTAAAAAATGGACATACTCCATCATAACTCAATTATACAGCAAAGCGTGCTTTGAGACTTAAAGAAAATCAATATCGACTCATAAACGATGTATTATTTAGAAAGAATTATGATTATGTATTATTAAGATGTTTAGAAAAAGCTGAAGCCGAAAAAGTATTGTAGGAACTACATGATGGACCAGCTAGAGGTTATTTTGGAGGAAATACCACATCTCATAAAATATTGCATGCTGGTTATTATTGGTCGATGTTTAAAGATGCACATGAATATATAAGGAAATGTAAAACATGTCAAACTACAGCAGGAAGAGAAAGGAAAAAAGCATTCCCATTATAGCCAATAAATATCCAACAACCATTTGAACAATGGGGTTAGATATTATAGGTGAAATAACTCCTAACTCTTCAAAATAGCACAGGTATATTCTAACTGCAACTGATTATTTCACAAAATGGGTAGAAGCTGTGGTCAATACACAGAATATTACAGATTTTATTGATCAATTTATAATTACCAGGTTTTTTTTTTTTTTCTAAGTTAAAGTAATCTATTAATCAAAGGAAAATAATGTACACCTGGCCGAAGCCAAAACAGTGCCTACCGGGAGGCAATTTTAACTGATAGAGACTGATATTGGGCTGCCCATCGGGAGGGAGACCAGCCTTAGGAGCCATCACCTGAAAAAATCCCACGCAGGGGATCGAACTGATATGTTTTTGACTGAACACTAGACACATATACATTGCATATCTGTTGCATTGGACTCTAACAGTACTGGACCACTGTAGTGTCTGAGATTGGACATTTACAAAAAAAGAAATAGAGATGGAGTAAACATTATGGCGACCAAGCATTCCCTCAGAGAGGGTAGAGAAATAACAAAAAAGACAGGAGGAGAGGGCCGAGTTACTCATCCGGCGCAATTTCCTCAATCTTGCAACTGTAGTCTTCTGGGTCGCCTTGGGCGTGGGAGCAAGCGGCGGAGGAGTGGACAACCGACGGAGATGCATCGACATGACCCGGAACGACCCCAGCTTCAACCTGCAAAGACATCCTGTTCTCAGAAGGCGGACCCCTCATATCCTGCTGCTTCACGTCCAAATTAGCACTGTGGTCCGGAGCATGCTCGTCAGGCGGTGGCTCAGGCATTGGTTCCTCCAGGAAGACGACCGAGATGGCCACGGTAACCCGAGGTCTATTGAGAGCACAGTCGAAAGAGAAGAGGGCTGTGTGGGATTGAGCTGGCAGAGCATCGCCAGAAGGCGAGTCCAGCCGACGTCCAGAACGAAGCAGACGCCCATGAAGGAGACGAGGCAGGCTACCCGAGGTCGCAGAGGAATCCGACGGAGAGGAGGAGAAGGATGGCGAATGCCTTCTGGCCGAACGAGAGGATCCCCTTCGGCACCGCATCCTCTGTCTAACTCTTGGCATAATTGCAACAGAACAGGAGCTAAAGTGCTGAGGCGAATGAGTGATGACGGGATTCCGCTCAGGAGGAGAGCCAAGAACCACAGTTGCAGACACACAGGAACCTGCAATTGAAATGTGAGAATTGTCCGCAGGCACCAAACAACATGTGTGGCGACTGCGCAACCCTGTGATGGTGCGGACTCTGGCTTTATCCAGAGCAGGATTACAACTCGACAACAATGGCGAAGGGGCGGACGGCTCCATGATATATAACAAACCGATTCTGCAACCTTCCAACCTCCGCATTGAATGACCAAGCCTGGAAGTCGTATGTGAAATGCGGTTGCAGCAGTCGAGGCTGCCTCGAGAACCCGTTGCAGTGAAGTGAATCGACTCCATATCAACACCATAAAGATCAAGCGCGGGCATTAACTGCGATCAGGTGGGCGCCAAGGTTCCAAGAGGGAAGGCATGTGGCCTCCCGTCCTTGCGCCGTGCGTCCCATCGATCTTTTGATGCGCCACTTGCACCTTGCCTGCGGGGTATAATTACCAGGTTTGGTCTTCCTTCAACTTTGATATTTGATAATGCATCTTACTTTTCAAGAAATTTCATGATTGAATTTTCTTTGAAAAAGAGGTTTTAAGTTAAAATACTTAGCTAATTATTATCCACGAAAATGGATTAGGCGGAATCTACAAATAAAAACCTTAATAGAATCATCAAAAGAATTGTAGAGAAAAATCATAAGAATTGGCACAAAGCCTTATTGTTTGCTCTGCAGGCGATTGAATCACCCAAAAAACTTCAATAGGTACTTCATCATTTGTATATGGAGTTTATGGAAAAGAAGAAATTCTACCCTCAAACGTAAAGATACCATCATTTTCCTTAGTACAATTGATTGATGAAAATCCCTTCTTCCTCTCTTCAACTTAGACAAATCAAATCCTTAGAAGTTAGAAGAAGAAAGGGAGAAAAGCTAAACAAACTCATACCCATCATCAACAAATAATAAAGGCTTCATTTGATTTAACATACGATAGTTCAAGGTGCATGATTGGTGTTTTGGTATTAAAATCAGGATCGAACTCATGAGGAAAAGGGTAAACATACAAAGTTTCAAAAACTCTGGCTAGGACCATTTCAGATAATTGACAAAATTGGCTCATCAACATTTCTATTATAGGATTTATCAGGTAAGAAAGACTCTTTACCTGTTAATGGGCAAGTTTTGAAAAAATATTTCTCATAGAAGGTAACCCTTCTATCTTTATACATTAAAATTGTTTTTTCTTTCATATAGAAATAAAAATTTGTTTAGTACTGACAGTTGACCTTTCAAAATAAGTCTTAGATAATTCTTTTTTGCACTTTCTTTTTCCACTTGTTAAAAAATAGAACTATTAAAGAAATAAAATCAAAAGATTTAGGGAAAAAAAGATTAATTTTATCTTTCTAGAAAAATGAAATTCCAACAAAACACTTATTTTGTTTGATGAACTCTCATTTTTATTTAGTATGAATATTCTTCTGTCAGTCAAGAAAATAAAATTGTAATATAGTAAGAAATATTTTTACAGAAAAGCAATCTAACAACTCAACATTATCATCCAGCATCTTAAAAAGAAATATGATTCGTCCCATCCAGTAAATCTTATAATTTTCAAAAGAAATTTAATAAAGAAAATAAAAATAAAAAGTTTGGAGAAAACTTAAAAGATAATAAGTCTCATCACGAGCTTGTTTACCATGTTCATAAAGAAATAGTTGAACTGACATTACGAATATTGTCTACCAAAATAGTGTAATGACTTGAGATTATATCATAAAGACAAGGGGTGTCATCAAGAGCCAGCTTGATCAGTTTAATTACTATTTGTGAATGGCATTGTCACTATTTGGTTACCTAGCCAATACAATGTCTTTTAAGTAGATAAAAGATATAAAAAAAGAAAAATATATAATTTACTTATGAAAATGATGAGAAATACTAGATGGAAAAATGAATCATAGCTGGTTAAAAGGTAACCCTGCCAAAAGCTTAAAACTTCCCATTGGAACATAGGTTATATCTTTGATAAAAGAGTAAAATTATAAAAAGCTTATCTGTAAATATTAATTGCTATTTATTTTTAACTAAGTAAAGACTGACATTGATTTTTATACTTATATCTTTATAGAGGAATTCTCATGAATAAGTGAATAAATGAAATTTTCGTTATTTGAAAAAGATATTATTTATTTGAAATTTCATTTCCTTAACTATTGTATTTTTATATAAAATGATTTAAGATTTTCAAAAAAAAATTATTAGAGACATCCAATTCGTCCAAGTGAATCACCAATTGTTGTGCTATACAACAACGCCCATTTATTTTTCATAAATAGGGACCCTTTAGAAATAAATAGGAAAATCCGTTTTAAAATTTGTTTTAAAAACACTTAGAAAATAATTTTATGCCTAAAGCGCACTGCTTATCACATACTTTATCCGTCAAAAAGAATCCTAAATCATAAAATCTGCGAATTGCGAAATGCGCTTTTTAAAAGCCTTTCCAAAGAAATAAAAATATTTTACTTTCCCTTTTTGCATCGCACTTGATTTAGTTAAAAGTTAAAGAAAAAAAGCGATATAAGTTGCGACAACCGTGGACCCAACGAAGCGAATAAACTCAAAAATATAAATCCTTTTTCGCTATCGCATCCACTTTAAGCTTTCGCAAATCGCATCACGTGCGAATTTTAATATAGACTTAAACGTATCTTTTAAATCTTACAATCTTCGATTTGCGCAGATCGCATTTCGCAACATTTATGAGAAAAATCACGAAATATTAAAAGGAATCATTGCGATTTACATATTTAATGATACCAACGTGTGAAAATCAACTTATGTCATATCAAATTGAATTCTATATCTTAACGACTTTATACGAACGATAAGTATTGTGTGTGAAGCCATGTCAAGCATTAAATTTTGAAATCATAAGGAATTATGAAGAGATAATTTATAATATTGACATTTTTTCACGTGAGTTTGAAATAAATCCCTGTTATATCTTTGTAAATGCTCATTATATGATATATTTTACTTTTCTCTTAGGAAATCAATTATCGAGTTAATAAAGTCAGAGATGAGTAAAAAGGGTAAAGAGGTGTCTCAAGCATCATCTTCAGAGGATACAGATATGCCTTCGTTATTTTCAAACACTGTCTGTAACAAGGATTTTGGAAATTCTTCATGGGAAGCTATGTACAAACTTTTAGAGGATGAAGGACCAAAGGTGATAACAAAAATATCTGCGACAGGTACTAATTCCACCTCTGATGCAACCCTTTTCAACGTTGCATGCTCGTTTATTCACAAAATAGCTACGAGACCGAAGATTATGCCTTACACAGATATGATTAAGTGGGCAGTTGAGAATTTAAATATTGAAAATAGAGTTTTCAATAATTCTAGAGGAGAGATTATGGGCTCTTTCAAAGCCGAAGATTTGATAGCCATGTATCATCTACCAGCTCCGCAATAGAAGTATGATAATATATATGTGCAAATGTTCAAAGCTAAACATCCAGATCTTATCAAGGTCATCCATGAATGGAAAGACAATGAAAGGAAGTTAAAGAAGGACAAATATGGTACGTACCCCATTACGCAAATCCCTTACCCTTATTTCTATGCTACTGGTATTTTTTGTAGGCTATTTTCCAAACCTGATAGTGTTAGGTTTGCTAGAGATTGGGTTCCCTAAAATGACACAATCGTCAATTCATCCATTTTGAATTGGGCAGACCTTTTGTCCAATTATTTAGCCAAACATATTACCGAATATAGGAATAAAAAGAGTACTTCATCCCAAGAAAATTCACCCTTTTACATGTCTTCTTATGTTATGGATTCCATTTGATTCACTTCTACATTTCCAATCATGAGTTGAAAATGGACCACTAAAAACCCTACTCCAATTCACATATACCATGAAGAACTCTAGGACTCTAAATTCCACCTACATTTCTACAAATTTTGTTATGGAGTCATGTTGCCTATGTATCAAATGGATTTTAACAAAAATATTCCTAGGGTTTCCAAAGAAGTCAGTAAAGATATTCTTCCTACAGCTAGATGGTTTGCTAAAGATAAATTCACATATGTTCGAGTATTTGGAAGTTCTGCTCTTTCACATGTTTTGCCATACTATGTTCTAGATAGATTTTTTGGGAGAGAGATAGCTTATCAGCTCATCAATGGTGTCACAAAATAGTTAAAAGATGATAAAAAGGATATTTGGCCTTCCTTCCCTCTACAGTGCAGCACTTTCTCTTTGGCTAATATCGACCATACATACAAAGAGGTTCCTAATATTCAGATGTTGAATCTAGCATTCATGCCAAGAAGGTTATATGACCCTAACGATGTAATTAAAAATTACATGGAAAAACTCAAAACAAAGCCTTTCATAAAAGAAGAAGACAAATTTGATGACTTCTTCCAAGGAGTTGAAGATTTTTCTGATATTGTTAAAAGGATTTCTAGTCAATCAAGTCAAAAAGAGGCTAAAGCCTTTCAGGTATATAGAAATGAGAGATTGAAAAATGTCCCTTTGAATTTGTTAGTTATTGAAGAAGAAAAGCATACTCCAAGTGCCAGCCTCGATGAAGAAATGAAAGATGGCTCTGAAAATGAATCTGGTTAGTCTCAACAGCACTTTGATAAGTCAGATCAATCTGAGGATGAATCTGAATCTATAAAAACAAATTTGGAAATTGACCAAATTCTTCAAGAAATAGAGTTGCAAGTTAAAACAAAGAACAATGGAACTAAATCAAATTTAGAGGCAGTTCAAAAGGATCAGAGCATGGTAGATCAGTCTAAATGATCTCAAAGTAAAGACCTGGTGAATGAATGAGAACAATTTTCCCAAGCAATAAGCACTCCTAAAGAAAAGGTTAATACTGACCAAACAGTAATTTTTCAAATGCCACATCCTTCTCAGAAAATAGTTGAAACAGTCAACCCTCTACAGAGAATCCCAACAACACAGAGCAAAAAAATCATTCCGGCTTACTCTATAGATCAAATCAACCTACAAATTGAAGACATTCCGTCATTGGGCATTTTCTACAGTCCCAATCAAAGAGTTGTGGTTAAAAGGAATAAGAGAAAAAGAACTGATGCGACTACTCCTAAAAATGACAGATGAATCAGTTGATGTCCTTTGGAAGGATTCATTAGAGGATCCCACTGATCATCTGACTAAATTGTCACAATATGTAAGAGCTTATGCCACAACCATTGTAGATAAGGCAACTGAAGTTAGAATCTTGTTGAAATAGAAAGAATCTAGAACACAGGAGTTAGAACAGATGTTAGATGCAGAGAAGGTCAAGACTACTGAACAAATCAGAGAAAGTGCAGCATAGTTCCATAAATATATTGAAAATCTTAAGTTATAACATCATGCAGAGCTTAAACAGAAATAGACACATCTGGAAAAATCCATGGCAGAGTTACAGAATCAATTACAATCAAAAAACTTCATTAAATAAGCACTTGAGATAAATGCTTTGATAAAGAAACAACAAAAAATATTTTGTCATAAAGCTGCTACGATTGATTCCTATTGTGATTCCAATAAAACAATGTTTCAGCAAATTGCAATCCAAAAACTAGAATGTGAGAAACTTAAAAAGAAAATTTAAGAACACATTCAATGGAAAAACTCAGATATAGGAAAGCAAGCTAATCTACAACAAGTAGACAAGCTTCACAAGGAATTATTATTTACAGAATGGGAAGCACAGATCATCCGAACAGAAATATCAGCGACCAAGACATCCAGCAAATCAAGTGAAGTTATACAACTCTTATGTGACCAACTATTTAAAACAGAACTTCTTGAAGAAATCATGTCTGATGTGTTTTCAATAACAAAAGAAGTAGAATTAAAATGGACATAGAGAGCAGAACAACAGGAGGAAATAATCAAGAAAGTCAATAAGTTTGATCAGGAAAATTATTGGAATTTTCTAATCAAACCTTATCATCAGCAGCAAACTCTTCTATTTATCACAGAAGTAGCCCAAAAGTCTCAGTCGACAATATCAAATGCTATCTTCAAGGACCAAATTCGATCACAAATATCTCAGCCAGCTCAGCTCAAGACAATGCTAGATATCTGCCAACTTCATGATCACCCAGAAATACATGATCCATAAAGTTAGGATTATCAGTTCTAAATTCTTAGATTATTGTTCAAGTTAAGTTTTAGAGAAAGGTTGTTTGAAACCTCATCTACATTTTTGTAAATTATTTAATTAGTTTGTAGTTAGTTTTAGTATTTAAACCCTTCTCATGCATTTAGATAAGGGTCCAAGATTTTGTTAAGAACATTTCTAAGAATGCTTATTTTTAAATAAGTTTGTGAATGCCTTGATGAAGTAATGGAACACGGCCTTTTCAATTATAAATATCATTTTGTTGAATTACTGTTTTTGCACTTATGTATTCTTTGAATGACTCTTTGATTGAAGAATTGGATACGGCCTATTATCACTGATCCGATAAGCAGAAGTAATACACATCTGGTATTATTATCATGTATGTTATTTTTGTTTCTGAATGTTAGTGATGAGAGTCAGTTTTCATGAATCATATATAGAATTAATTATTTTTATCTGAAATATCAGTTGCACTATTCTACAATATAAAGGTAGAAATTAGTTATTTTATACATGGTCATCAGATAAATGCAATATATCTTTCATTTTCTTTTGATTAACTATTTTTTCAAGAGAATCATCTTACACTGTAATAATTATATTAAATCTATGATGATTTCATCATCACAGATTGAATACATATCTCTTTAGATTGCATTTAAATACTATCCCCGGGTTAGATTAAATTTAATTCAAAGTTTTGCACTTAGAAATAAACTTGTCTTAGTTTGTAGCAATTCATCATTTAAAAATGTTTTGAAAAGAAATCCCACAAATTATCATAAAAACCCAAATCTGGGAAACTGGTCCCTTCACACCCAATCAGAGCCACTATCCCAAATGGAAAAGGAACTTCTTTAACGTCCGGACCAGGTGGTTATCCCCCTTTGTTGTTGCCACAGATTTCTAAGGCCTCAACAGGTCTGCGTCATGACAGCTCAATGTCATACTACCCCAAGGCCAATGGCCAGGTTGAAGCCGTGAACAAGGGTTTAGTCACCATGCTTCAGCGTACGATTGGGATGCACAAGTCCAATTGGTGTCTCATGTTGTTTTCAGCTCTCTGGGATTACCAAACCTTGGTGAAGGATGCAACCGGATTCACCCCATTCCAGCTTGTTTATGGTCTGGAAGATACCCTTTTTATTGAATGTGAAATTCCTTCTCTCAAAATAGTTGTTGAATTACTTCCTAATACCTAGATGAAGGAAGAGCTTCTTTTATATTTGGAGATGTTAGATGAAACTTGCCGCTTTGCTACTCTAGTCATAGAACCACAGAAAAGTGGGTCGAAGCTCACTTTGATCAAACGGTTTCCCCTTGTACCTTTGTAGAAGGAGACTTAGTCCTCTTGTATGACCAAGCTCATGATAGGCTAGGGGCAGGAAAATTCGAACCCATGTGGCATGGGCCCTAACATTGTTAATTTCATTTTGCAGAACAGGGCCTATGAGCTAATTGACTATGAAGGCTATCCTTTGAATCAGCCCACAAATGGATTGTACCTCAAAAATACTATGCATGAGTTTCTCGTGCATGTCGTTTTGTACATAAGTGTGTTTTTCATTTTTGTACAATTTTTGCCTTGGTGTGCTTTGCAAGTAGTTTTTCCTACTTATTATGTCTCTGCTTACTGTCCAGATGTCTTTCAATCCTTATGTTGATTTCATAGACAACGCCTCCCACAGTACCCGAAACCTGTCTTCCGGAGGCTGTGTGATTTATGATCCTAACGGTGATTTGGTAGACCTTCAAGGTATTTGTCTGGGACGAACAACCAACAATGTCATTGAATACAGTGTAGTGATTGAACTCTTAACTTAAGCTATTGCTTTCGACATTCATGGATTAATTGTGAATCTAGACTCTCAGCTTGTTGTTCTCCAGCTCAATGGGAATTACTCTATTAGAAACCCTCATATTTTAAGGTTGTATTTGCGTGTTCATCTGTTAGAAAGGAATTTTGAGTATATCACATATCAACATATTCCTAGAAGAATGAATATGTTAACTGATGTAGTGGCCAATATTGTATTAGATAGACATTTGCGGAATTTGTAAAATCATCATCATCACATAATAAGATTTAGACAGGAAAATAAGCATATATGTATATATATCGATTGTTTGCATATACATGCATCATAAGTTCAAAAAATATATGTGTTTTTGGTTACATCCTGAGACATCATGTCTCTCAAAAAAATGCAAAAATAAAACCTAGGTGTCTAATCTGCATGCTACTCATGATAGCATGTCACTGCATGCACCACCCACCTCAGTAATCAGTGGATGCGGTTAGACACCCCTGCAACGTTCCTCTTGTTGGGGTTCCTATGTTTTTGCTAGATTGGCAAAACCAAAAGATAAGACAACATCAAACCGCTTTGGGATTCAAGGATCTAGCCCTCCTGAATCCAGAGAGGGATCTCTCTATGAATGAGCTTAAAGATGTGATCTTTAAAACCTGAAATGTGATATTAGGCTAGTTATGAAGAGCTTGGGTTTTGTTTTGTTTGTTTTGGTTGGGCAAAGACATGATGAAGGTGAAGGCAGTTTCAAAATGAAGGGTGAAGGTGTCTGCAGGTGAAGGAATGATTTGGTTGATAGAAAGGCAAAGACAATTTTAACCCATTGGGCTATGGAGTCATAGGAGGATTTTAATTGGCCAGCAAGGTTCAAGCAGGATCCATGGGGAAAGCCACTTATGTCAAAGGATATCTTAAGGTGATTTTATGGAATGAAACATATAGGAAATGGAGAAAAAACAAATGAAGAAACAGTGAAACAACCTAAGATGAAGTAAGTTCTTTTAAACTATCTTGCTTCAGCATGTACTTAAAGTAAAACATAAGAGTATTCTGAGATCAGGTTAGTACCTTTAAACTAGCCTGCATTGAAGTACTTTCAGTTAGAAAACATTAAAAAATAGTTGAACAACTTAAGATCAGGTAAGTTCCTTTAAACTACCCTGCTTTCAGCATATTCAATAAGAAAAACACAAAAGTATTCTGAGATCAGGTTAGTACCTTTAAACTAGCCTACATTGAAGTACTTTCAGTTAGAAAACATTAAAAAATAGTTGAACAACTTAAGATCAGGTAAGTGCCTTTAAACTACCCTGCTTTCAGCATATTCAAATAAGAAAACCACAGATAACAGTGACAAAGAGCAATTTAGATCAGGTAAGTTCCTTTAAACCAACCTGCATTGATGTACTCTTCAAATAGAACGTTCAAATGAAGAAAAAATAGACAATAAAGCTTTCAGTAAGAGTAGGGTACTGTTGAGAGTAAATCCTAGCTCTATGTTTGCTGCTCTTTATAAGAGAAAGTGGGCAGAGTGAAAAAATTAAGAAAAATAACAATTGACAGTGAGGAACACATCACCATTGACATAAATCAGGATCCCATAAATCAACAGCTTGTATTTGATGTTTCGAACCAGTTACAATCAGCAAGCTCGGTGGGTCTCTACAACTTCAAACTTCTCATATCAGCTTCTGTATCTTCAAGTTGCAAACAGGGCATCAGTAGCTTCAGAAACTATTACATGCGTTCAGATGTCCAGAGACCAAAATTTTCTCCTCTTCTACAGAAGTATTTATAGAAGAATGAGGAGGTGGGATCTGATAAGAGATCTCCTGGGTCAATTAATACAAATGGATGACTCTTTGACCTTTGAAGGGCTTGATGAAGTAATTTACAAATAATCTATCTGTATTAAATTGATGTACATTTATGAATTGAGTTCGGTGGGAGCCTTTGTTGACTTTTGAGGCTCGGTGTCATGTTTGAAGTAACTTTGTTGCTGCTTCCCGAGGTCTAAAGATAAAAAAGATTAGCTTCCGGGCTTCTTTTAATCTTTAAAATAGTTTTGCCGACAATTAGAGATAAGATCCTTGAGTAGTATTAATTGTTCGGTTGTCTTTGAGCAAAACACCTCTTGTTTGTAATAATGACTAAGCCTTCTTTAATTACCATGAGGCTGTAGGTGCCTTTTAGGAGATGGAGAGGTTTATTTACTTTATTTCAGTGTTTTCAGGACAGATCACGCTCGGTCTGTGTCTTCGGTCTTCTGTTCTGGTATAAACTGATACTCTTTAACTGTGATTTCAAAAACATAGTGTCTTGTTAATGTGAAGGCTGCGTAGGGCTTATAAGGCATTAATGCCCGTGGAGCGTTGATAAAACGTAGAGCGGAACCCTTTTAGTCCCTTTCCCTTTGATAACCAAAAGGCCAGAAGATCGTGACCCTTGGTTTTATTTTCCTTCGTAGTATGGGAAAAAACCTTCGGAACCTGCAAAACAAAACAAAACATTATGAAATCTTGCGTTTTTAGGTTAAACTGCGTTGGAGGCGTCGAGGAGAAGCGTGGCCATTGGATGAAATCATCCAATGGTGGAGATCTATTCAGAGGAGGTCAAAAGGAGAGCGGGAGAAGAATAAGGCGGAGTGTTTTCGGAACGTCCGATCTGGACACGTGGACGGTCCGGATTCAATCGGAGGATCGCAATCGGGGTTGGCGAGCGAATGCGCCGATCGAAACATGCGATGCGATGAAGCGCAGGCCGTTGATCCACAGATTAGATCAACGGTGGAGAATAAATCGGGGGAAAGGCCGATCGGGGGAACAAACAAATGGACGCGATGTAAAAGTTGCGATGCGATGGAAATCTCCAATGCGATGGAGCGTTGGCCGCTTGATCGGCTTTCGATCAATGGCAGGGATTTGTTTTAGAATGATCTGGCGGAAAAACCCTTGTAATTTATGAAAACTCAAACTTTGGAATAAAACAAAGGTTTTTATGGATCGGGGGGCGGAAAATATATATAAGGTGGATATGCGCCCGACTGCGGGGCCTTCGGACTTTAAGGAATGTAATATGCCCGAGGCGTATATAAAACAAAGGGCCAATCGCAATCGGGTGATCAGGCCTGGTCTTTCAATCAACCCATTTGAATATTTGCGATGCGATTGGCGCCCGAGATCTTTAACACTCGGTCCCGGGTGAAAGTCATATGCAATGAAAAAGGCGGGGGCAGAGTTTATACGTATAAGTCCTGATTGCATCGGAAAGTTTTGATGTGGCCTTTTCAATCAACCCATTGTATTTTCTCCGATTACGATTGCGCGATCGGTCTTTCAATCTACCCATTTAAATATTCAACACGTGACTTTGGTTTTTTAGTTTAAACTTTGGGAAAGTGGGTTTTAAGACTTTACAAAAGAAAAACAAATCGGGAATGGATTTATACAAGGTTTTAAGTGCCAAGGCGGGCTTTATGGTTTATATGAGAAATAATATAATCGGGGGTCTTATATGCAAAGGCTAATCGCAATCGGAGTTTTGTAATGGCACAAAGACGTGCACACTTGGACATTTGTGATGCAATAAGCATCGTGAGGGGCTTAGCACCTGGTTCCAGGGTGTGGGCATGTGGGGGAAGTGGTTTAGGACTTAGCCCAAGGGGGCTTGAGTCCATAGTAATAAAACTTTGTTTTTTATGAAATTTTCAAAGTTTTCAATGGATTTTGGAGGTTTCGGTAAGGTTAAAGAGTGAGTCTTTAACTTTGTAAAAGTGATTTTCATGAATGGAAGAAGACAAATCATGAAAAAAAAGGATTTTTATGGAGAAAAAGGGGAGCAAATGAAGGTTAGTTTTGAGTGAGAGAAGGGGGAAAATGATGGTTTCTCAGCAGTCTTTTCTCATGAAATCAGCAGAATTTCTGAGTAAAAAATGGGAACAACAATGAAGATGTTGGACAGAGGCATGAGGCCTTCAAGAGTCTTCAAGAGACAACAATTTTTAGCAATGAAATTTGTTCTTTGAAGGCTCAAAAAAGTCTTAGCCACATTTTTCTATAACAAATATTATAGGTGGCTAACACCTCTGATACGCACGAGGGGCATCCTCGAATCTCACGTAATCTGGGATCTTGCTTGTGAGTCCCTCCAAGTTCTGCACGATCTCTTCTTCTTCACTTCACTCACCTTGAGGGGCAACCTCGAAATCGCGTGGGACCCTCCGTGCTATGAGGGACATCCCTACAGGTCTCTCTCAGCCAACATCTGCAATGCATGGATGAATATCATAACATATATAAACAAAAAAAATCATAATACCCATTAAAATAAAATAAAATAAATGAGTTTTTACTGAAAGCCTCATCCCAGTCATCTCCTTCTGGGAGTGGAAGGTCCAGATCACCCATGAAATTAGTACCGTTGTATGGCCATTCCTCTACCATGATGAGTTGTCGGTGGAGCCAGTCAAAGAATTCTGGCTTCCATGACATATGTTGACCACCTCCTGATCGAGGAATCAACTCCGCCCAATGGAAAATTCGTGGCTCTCGTGTTGTTGGTGTAGGTACTATCACCTCTTGGTGTTGGAATATCGACAACCGTTCTAGGATGGATGGTATTAAGATGGACCCATATCCAAGTTTTTTTAGCTTTCCATTATTGCACTTCATTAACTGACACTTCAAGTTGATTGTTACGGCTTCAGCCCATTTGTAGATGGTTGGAGCCATGCAATCCACAGAAATTTGAAGTTGTGCCTTTGTAGCTTCGTGAGCAGCCTGAGATCTAGCGGCCCAAGTCATAGTGTGCAGCACTACTCGTAATGCCAAATTAGGTATTGTCTGAATATCTACTTTGCCACTCTTTGATCCTTTCTTTGCTCCTGGGCAGACTCTTTCTATTAGCATTCCCATGCTCTCACCAAGGGGCTGGGTACCTGTCAGGATCGGTTTCGCTCCCCTCCGTGAAAATCCAGTGATGAAATAAATGTTACAGACTTCTATCTCCAACTCTTGGTCGTGAATCATGAATATTTCTTGATTAGTGTCCCACACACTAATTAGGTACTACAATAGTTCCAGCTGAGCTCATAGACATGGTGTCAAGAATAATTTCAAGAGCCCACAATTTCTCAGGGCATCCATACATGCATCATTACCCATGGCTTGTTCATCTTCCTCCCCGTGCTCTTGTTCTTTCCACTCTATGACCATTTTGGCTATTAATTTCCCTGCAAAACCACAATTGAGGTTCCTATTAGCCATAAGATTGATATTTGAACCATTTTAATTGGCCATTTTAGGAAGAATTTTGGACATTTTTGGCCTTGAAATTTTATGCAGTTTGGCACGACTTCGTGCATGGAACCCGCGCCAACCGCTGCAACCAACCCATAACAAATATTCCCCCAAAATGCATCAAAACATAAATGCAGGAAATGAAAAATGACTTAAAATTCAGGAGAATATGAGAGCTCTTACCTAGAGAAAACGGATTTTCAAATGACCTCCTGGATTGCCTGTTGTCAACTCCACAAGTTCACAGTAAAAAATGGTAAAATGCTCACAAGAAGGTGAAAAGGTGAAAAGTAAATTGATTTTAATATTTGCAACATTTTATAACCTTTTCTAAACCCTAATTAGGTTTTTGGACATATTTTTCAATTATTTTATTATTTTATCTCGAAAAATAGGCTTTATGTTTGTTTCTTATGCGGCAACAGGTCCTAGATGATGACGACGATGAAGTGACGAGTTGTATTTTATTACTTTTTCGGAATCGGTAAAAAGACGAAAATTCACCCCCTGGAGTAATCTTTCAACTCTTTTCTGACTCTGAAAAATTGAAAATATTGTCAAGACTCTTGTCGTTTTGAACTCGTTAAAGGCTACGAAACGTCATCTACCCAGTATACGTTTACCCCTTTTTTAGGCTGGGACATGTTAGCCACCTATAAAATTTGTCATATCAAATGGTGGCTAAAACCCTTTCAGAGCCTTCAAGGAACAAAATTGTATTGCTAAAAAGTGTTATCTCTTGAAGACTTTTTTAAGACATCATCTCCTTTGTCCAAATCTTCACTGTTGTTTCCATTTCAAAACTCTGAAATCTTGTTGTTTCCCAAGAGAAAATACTGTTGCAAAGGCCATCTTTCCTTTCCCTCCACCACAAGACTAACCTCATTTTTTACCCCTTTCATTCTCATAAAAATCCTTCTATTTTCATGATTCCCCTTCTTCCATTCATGAAAATCATTTTTACATAGTTTAAAACTCATTTTTAAACTATACCGAAACCTCCAAATACATCAAAAACTATGAAAAAATCATAAAAATACACCTTTTTGTATTAAAGACTTAAGCCCCCTTGGGTTAAGTCCTAACCACTTCCCCACCGTATGCCCATGGTGCTAAGACCAAGCACTAAGTCCTTTTCGGCGCTTATCACATCGCACAAATCCAAGCACACAAGTCTTTGTGTCATGCCGAATGGTTTCGATTGTGATCAGCCCTTCCTCCATAAACCCTCGATCATATGGTTTTCCATATAACCCATAACCCCGCAGTCGGACGCCTATCCACTTCGAATAAATATTTCCGCCCTGAAGATTAAACCTTTGTTATATTAAATTTGTGGGTTTTAAATGTTTCCAGTCATTAACTATTCAAAACAGGGTGGAATCCATCGCACTACTTTCGAGAGGAAGATGGTTTTCCCCCGATCAGAAGCGATGCCATTCACCGCCCGACGGGTGGCCTTGAGCACTGTTGAAAAACCTCCCTCATCGTGCATTAAAGGTCGTATGTGGATTCAGCGCGATATTGATGCGCGCCGTCCGATCTGAGGCCGCTCATCAAACGGTGATCCCGCTCTGAAGAAGCCCGTGCAATAACCACAGGTACGACGCGGTCATTAAAGCATCTCCGCCGTCTATCTGATTTGCAGAATGACGGCCCACACTTCATCACCTCGGTCTTCTCGTCCACGGTGGAAGTCAATGGTCCCACAAGAGTCGGTGGCCCCCAGCGCCACATCAGCATCCACGCGGCGAGTTTTAATTGGGGCGGATCTTCATTGTTTCCACACAGTCGACAAATCCGAACACAGGGGTTTTATTCATCTGGATTTTATTAAAGGTTGGATGTCCAAGCATGTTTCTAAGGTTTATTGGCGCCTTTTTCTCCACCGTTGATCACGTGGGCCGATCTCATCCGACGACCCACGTTTGTCTCGATCCCCAAACTAGATTGTGTGACCATTTTTTTCCAGAACAAAGGTTTTAAACCATTTCTCTATTTTACTTTGAATTTTCGCCTCCGCTCCCTACCGTCAATCTCAGCGTGATCGATGGCTCCAATTTAATTCCTCCCCAGTTTCCTTTTGACCCCTTCTAATCAATCTCGACCATTGGATGATGCCATCCAACGGCCACGCTCTCTCCACGCGCCTTCTGAAGCAGTAAACCTATACATGCAGGATTTTATAACATTGTTCATATTTTGCAGGGTTCCAGTGGTTTTTTCCGCTATGTCTGAAGAAAATTCAAAGGCAGAGGGTGACGATCCTCCCGCCTTCGATTCATCAAAGGGAATCACTTGCAGGTTTCAAATCCACGTTTCGGAAATAGGGTGTTCCCCAAATCTTAGATTTCATTTTAAAAGTTTTTTTGAAATCCTTATTTTCTTAAAGGTGTGATTTATAGAATTCATGGTTAGCCCTGTCTATCAAAAAGCTCTTTATTGTTCAAGTTATGTTTTCAAATTCCCTTTGTTGAGAATTTAAATTCTCTTTCCAAATCATTGATGTCCATCTCATTCTAAAAACCAAAGGATCCTGTGGCCAAGTTAGATTTTCCCTTTGATATCTAATATCCATTGATAAGTTTTTCATGACCTCTTTTTGACTCCATTGCCCAATGAAGCTACTACTTCCTTTTTCTACCTACCGTTCCTAGATCTTTCATTTTCTGCTGTATCAATTCAACCAATCAAACAAACAAACACCTACACTTAATAACTAGTCTAAAACCAATACTCTAAGCACACAATATAAATCTTTGCAAACAAACATTTGAGAGATCCCTCTCTGATAACGGGAGGACTAGATCCTGTAACTCTAAAGATTGGTTCTGATGTTGCCTTGTCTTTTGATTTGCCAAACTATCAAAACACGGGACACCAACATAATGGCGATCACGGTGGGACCCTGAGTAAAATATTCAAAACAAAACACTCACTGTCTAGTATAACATAAGTAACCTTCTTCAAGCACTACCAAGCATAACAGTAATCATGATAGGACTTGTTTTGAATCAGTGACAAACTAAGTAACCCTTATGATTCTCTTAGAACCTTATCAAACCTTGAAGGATTCAGTTACCAAGCCATAAGAGTGAAATTGTATGTTTTGACACCCTAGCTAAGTGTTAAGTCAGATTTAGGACACTCTCATAACCTATAAGACCAGAATAACTCAGAAAAACCCAAAAACATTTTTTTTTGGCTTCACAATAAGCATGGTGGTGGAACCATCCAATATTTTTATTCATAAAAGCTAAAAAGTCTCCACCTGGCGACTCCACTAGCCCCAGTAGGCCTATTACTCATCTAGGTCTCCAGGTCTCTTTAGGACTGTGTTAACCAGCCTTGAATAAGTTTAGGAGCCTAGTCCCATACTAGATAAGACATCGTGAGAGGTAAAACTTCCAAAAAACAGTCCTTAAAAATTTAACCTCTCTCATTTTTTTTGAAAAACAGTCTGGCTCTACATAGGATCAACACTAGATCCCATCCCAATCCAAATCCTCCTTTAATAGTTGACAATCCAGAAAGAATTATGTGGCAGACTTCTAAATCTGGAAACTCAGCTGCTAATAGGAGCCTCTTAAGAACAAACTCTGTCCCCGAAAACCCTGTTGACTTAGAGGATTCACACTTTGATTTATATCACACAAAGAAAATTTTTAGAACCAGATCTCAAGGTGATTTAAACAAGACTGATCTTAACTTTGTAGATTTGCAACAGAGCTTTAGTAGAGAAGCCTCACCTTCCACTCCTCCTGATTCCCAGTTTCTTCATCACTTTAGCCTTTTCCATAACAAATCTGCTCAAAATCAGTTTGTTGGCCCAAGTGTTTCTTCCACTCCAATCTATACTACCACTGTGCAAAACACTCCGGTTCAACCCACTTTTACTCTTGTAAATCCACCCTTATTTCCAACCATGGCAACATGGTATGCCCCATTAGTGTTACCACAACCTCTACTTCCCTTACCAAATGATTACCAATCCAAAATCCCTCACTTCACTGGAAAAGAGTCTACAACAGCTCAACATCATGTAGATAGGATGGAAGATGCATTCGATTACATGGAGATAGAAGAAGAAACTGTGAAGATGAGGATCTTCGCCCAAAGTTTAGGAGGAGATGTAAAGAAATGGTTTAAGAACCTACCTCCTAACAGCATAAATGATCTCCCTGCTTTGCATCAAACATTCATCAACAAATGGGAACTCAAAAATAACCCTCTCCAAATACTAGCAGAGTATAGCAGCCTCAAGAGAAATCAAGGGGAGAGTGTTCATGATTACTCTACTAGGTTCAATAGTGTTTACAATGCTCTTCCACCTCACATGAAATCTCCTCAAGGCATGGCCTTGGTAAGGTATCCCGAAGGCCTTGATGCTGAAATGACTTATCATTTAAGGGGGAGGGATTACGTAACCTTAGAGGACATGCAGAAAGGAGCTATGAGCGTAGAATCAAACATAATTGAGAAAATAAATAGGTTGAGTTTAGAGAAGAGGGTAACTTATAAAGATGACCTACTACCCTCAACCTCAACTTCTGACACAAAAATTGACAACCTAGTGAAGGTGATGGAGAGGATGCTTGAAAAGATCAGTTTGAATGAGAGAGTGCCACCAAGAGAACCTCAAAATAACCAAAACAGAAATAGAAATCAAAATTATAGAAGAGAAAATAATCAAGATAAGCAAAAGGAAAGCGACCAACAGATTAGACCTCCCTTCCAGCAGAACTATGTAGATCAATATGACGAAGATAGGGAGTTGGAAAGGTTGGGAGAATCTCATGTAAAATTGATTGGATCAGACAGTGGGGATGATGTTTTTCTCACTGAGGAAAAACAAGGTTTTTTCTCTTATGATCAAAATACAAACACCTATGAAGATTCTGATGACTATAGATTGGGTTTTGAAAATGCAATCATGGAGGTGCATAAACAATACGATCTTAGGAGCAAGGGGAACATAGATAATTCAAAGGATAAGAACACTAATACTGCTATCAAGAAAAACACAGAAACTCAGCGCAAAAAGATAGCAGAAAAAACCAACATTTTGACCAAGAAACCAGACGTAAACAAAGACAAAAGTGTCCAGCCAAATGTTGAATAGATTGCCCCTAGCACTTCAGCTAGCGATCCTGATAAAACTGCCCCAATTACCAGTCCAAACAAGGTTCAGCAAATCAAATTGCTCAAAGGAATTCAATTGAAAAGATAGATGTAAATATCAACAAGTCAATTGTTCCTTTCAGCCTTGAGGGAGAGATTGCTAAGATAAAAATTACCATTCCCCTAGCTGAACTAGTAACCCAAGAAGTGTACAAAAACCAAGTTTTGAAAGCTTTGAACTTAGGAGGTGATACCGACACCTTGAACTTGACAGATGACAAACCTGAGCTGTTGTTTGGTCCAGAAGTTGAAGGAAAATACCAAGAAGGAGTCGTCCCTCCCTTCTATGTTAGTTTGAACATACATGAGAAAATCTTACATAATTCCATGTTAGATTCTGTAGCTTCACACAATCTAATGCCCAAGGTAGTGATGGAAAGCTTAGGCTTAGAAATTACTAAACCATACAAATATTTGTATTCCTTTGACTGAAGTAGAGTCAAATTTTTGGGTTTAATCAAAGATTTGTGTGTTAACTTATCCCAAATCCCTGCTAAGAGTTTAGTCATGGACATAGTTGTAGCTGACATTCCCCCTAAGTATGGCATGCTCTTATCAAGATCTTGGGGAGCCAAACTTCAGGGAAGCCTTCAAATGGACATGTCTTATGCCACCATCCTTGTTTTTAACCAAAACATAAGATTATACAGGGAATCTCACATGAAGTACATGGTGAGCGACATAGACAAACCAAACAACTCTCCAATCTATTCTATTCAATCAAGTTTAGATTCCTTTATCTTATGTAACGAAGATAAAATCACTCAACAATATAAGGAAAACATAGACCAAATCAGTTCACCAGAACAATCAAATCTTCCCTCAAATCAAATTCAAAACATTGACAATCAACAGCAACAAGAAAATGAAAATGAGTCAAATATACTTTGGATAATAAACTTTAATGGGTCCTGTAATAAAACAAGTGCAGGGGCAGGTGTTTGGATTCAAAATACGAATCAAATTTTTTCATATAAATTAGATTTCCCATGCACTAACAATATTGCCGAGTATGAAGCACTTCTCCTAGGCTTACAATTGCTTAAACAATTAGAAGCCCAGAGGATATCAATCTTAGGAGATTATGAACTTATCATAAGACAAATCAGAGGAGAATACTCTGCTAGAAATCCAAGGCTCGGGGAATATCAGAACGTTGCCCTTGATTTATTGAAAACCTTTGAAAAATATGAACTTATTTTCATTCCTAGAGCACTAAATCATCTAGAAAATGAACTCGCTTTCAATGCCAGTAACTGTCAAATACCTAAGATAAATGAACAGCTCAACGTGAAGGTAAAACACAGGCCTGTTGTGCCCGATAACGAAGATCACTGGAAAGTGTTTGACTCTGACAAGCACATAGATGATTTCTTAAAATCAGAAAACGATTTCGACATACCAATAGCAGAATACAGCCAAAAAGAAAATTGTTTATATATCGAACAAATCCCAGAAGCCGAAATAACACATTCTGCTGATATAAATCATTATGAGAATCCTTTTGAAGTAGATTTAATTGACAACGCAGACCAAGAAGACTTGGAAGTTTTACAATGTAAGAACAATTCAATTCCAAGAGGTCTCTCACCTCTGGAACACCTATTCGACTTTAACGATATAGCCAGAGAACAAAAAATGGAGCCTGTGGAAACTAATGTAGAAGAGCATAACATAGGCAGTCTAGCAGAACCCAAGATGATAAAACTGTCCAACACTCTCCCAACTCACATAAAATTGCAATACATAGAGCTGTTCAAAGAGTTTAAAGATGTTTTTGCTTGGGGATACAAGGACCTGAAATCATATGATACCAACATCATCCAGCACAAGATTCCCCTGAAGGAAAATCAAAAGCCTTTTAAACAAAAACTAAGGAGAATAAATCCTCTGTTACTACCTTTAGTTAAATCAGATATTGAAAAGATGCATGATGTTGGGATCATAGTACCCATTATATTTTCAGAGTGGGTATCAAACTTAGTTTCTGTTAGAAAAAATACTGGAGAAATCAGGCTCTGTATCGACTTCAGAAATTTAAATAGAGCCTGTCTAAAATACAACTACCCTTTACCCAAGATGGACCATATACTTCAGAGGGTAGTTGGGTCAAAAAGGATATCACTCTTAGATGGGTTCTCGGGTTACAACTAGGTGTTAGTGCTCCCAAGCGATCAAATCAAAACTACTTTTACACACCTTGGGGCACCTTCATGTATGTCAAAATTCCTTTCGAATTGATGAATGCAGGGGCCACCTTCCAAAGGGAAATGGATATAGCCTTCTTCGAAGATATTGGCTATTTCATTATCATTTACCTTAACAACATAATCGTTTTCTCAAAAACCGATGAAGAACATTTGACTCACTTGAGAAAGGTTTTTGAGAAGTCTAAGAAATTTGGCTTATCTTTGAATCTTAAGAAAACACTCTTTGGTCTCCAAGAAGGTAAACTTCTTGGTCACATAATTTTAGAAGAAGGAATCAGAATAGACCCTACAAGGATAGATGGCATATTGCAGATCAGCCATCCAAGAAGCCTCAAAGAATTACAATCTTTCATTGGAAAGATTAATTTTTTGAGAAGGTTTATCCCCAACCTTGCTGAGCTATTAAAAAACATTACGAACATGCTTAAGAAAGATGTAGGTGTAAAATGGACTTTACCAGCTAAACAATCGTTCAAACTAGTCAAACATGCTCTTACTCAAACACCAGTCCTGATTAGTCCAGATTTCACTAAAGACTTTTATATCTTTTCTTTCGCATCTGAGCATACAATAGTTGCAATTTTACTTCAAAAGAATGACATGGGGCAAGAACAACCAATATCATTCTTTAGTAGGGCCTTAAGAGATGCTCCTCTCAAATATAACATCATGGAGAAGCAAGCCTTAGCATTAGTGAAAGCTTTAAAGGACTTTAGGGTCTATATTTTACACTCTCACATAATTTCTTTTGCTCCACATACTGTTGTCAAAGACATTCTAAGTCAGGACCTTGATGGTAAAAGGGGAAAATGGATTGCAACTATTCTTGAGTATGAATTAGAAATCAGGCCCACCAAACTAGTTAAAGGGCAAGGATTAGCAAAACTTATGGCTGAGTCTAACTTTCAAGCACTAGACATGAATATGGTAGATGTGTTGGAAGAAATAGAAGAGCCTACTTCTCCTTTCATTGAAGAAGCATTTCTGAATTCTCCTTGGTATGCTGACATTATTTATGTGCTTTTATATCTGAATGCCCCTCCTTCTTTGTCTAAAACCAAAGCTAGATTTTTGAAACAAAAAAATTTAAGTTTTTGCATCCTAGATGGGGTATTATATTGGAAAAATGCTATTGGAATTTTGCTTAAATGTTTACTTGAAGATGATGCAGGGAAAATCATGCATGAATTGCATGATGGAGAATGTGGAGGACACCTCTACTGGAAGGCCACAGCAAACAAAATTCTTAGATCTGGTTACTATTGGCCTACCCTTTTCCCAGAAACTCAAAAGTTGGTCATGTCTTGCCATAAGTGTCAAATTTTTGATGGCAAAAGAAAACTTCTTCCCTTACCCTTACATCCTATCATAATTGAGGCACCTTTTCAACAATGGGGTTTAGACTTCATTGGGGAAATTCATCCATCCTCCTCAGCTCAACATAAGTGGATCCTCACAGCCACTGACTTCTTTACCAAGTGGATAGAAGCTATACCTTCCAGGAATTCTAATGACTCTATCATTATCAAGTTTCTTGAAACCAATATCCTATCCAGAATTGGTTGTCCCAGAAAAATCATAACAAACAATGTTGCCGCTTTTAAATCTAAGAAGATGGTTGATTTCTGTTACAAATACCACATAACCTTGGGCCATTCCACTGCTTACTATCCCCAAGGAAATGGATTAGCTGAATCTTCCAACAAGAGTCTCATCAATATCATCAAAAATTTGTTGGAACAGAATCAAAAATCATGGCACAGTAAGCTGGTTCATGCCTTATGGGCTGATAGATTAACTACAAAGAAATCAATAAATATGTCCCCCTATCAGCTAGTCTATTGCATGGATGCAGTTTTTCCCACCTCATTAGGAGTTCCAGTCATGAAACTCCTTCAAGAAGTGCAGATTGAAGGGAATGACATGCAGAGAAGAATCAACCAAACAATCCATTTACAGCAGACCAGAGAGGAAGTCTATGAAAGAACACAGTTAGTCCAAGAAAATATGAAGAAGTTATTTGATAATAGGACTAAGGTAAACAATTTCCAGCTTGGAAATGTTGTTCTTAAATGGGATTCAAGAAGAGAAGAGAAGGAAAAACATGGCAAGTTTGAGAACTTGTGGAAAGGGCCATATATTATCCATGCCGAGAGGGGTCACAATGCATTTTTCTTGAAAGAATTGAATGGAGAAGATCTGTATGGAGGTCCTGTCAATGGCAGAATGCTAAAGCATTATTTCTGCCAGGAATCATGAGTTTCAAAGCATTTTATTTTTCATTGTAAATATCAGAGTCTGAACATTGCATTCAAGGTTATAAAAATCAAAAATACAAAAACAAAGAAGAAAGAAAAGAGGGCAGATTGTCAAAAACAATAAAGGTACAGCCCCATACCAAAATGAGAAACAAATCTGAAAGTGTGCAAGCTTAAATGCCACTCCTGAAAAACACACTTCTAATTAGTCATACAGCCTAATCTTGACTGATTAGTTTTAAATTTTCTGCTGATAGGATAGTGAATTTGTTTTGCCAAACTATTTAATCTTAGCTTATCAGTATATAGATTAGGATAGAATTAAAGGTTCAAACATGCTCAAAATCTGAACCTGAGTTTCCAAAAAGAATGACTCAAATCTGTTTCAAATTTTGAGTCAAAAAAGATGTAAATATGGTTCTAAGCAACTCAAAATATGAACCATTCAACAAAGAAAAACAGCTCAAACAAGAGTCAAAACAGAGCTGAAGAAAAGATGAAGGAAGTGCTTTGAAATTTCGGATCTTAAGCCTTCCATTTTGATTTAATTTTATGCAAAATAATATCTATGTGCAGCTTTTTTTTCATGCCATAGATCACAGCAAGTCAAAAAGCTTAATCTTAACTTGACTGTTTTTAAATTTCTGTTATAGAATTTAGAGAAATAAAAACTTGTTGGACAGTTTAATCCCAATAGATGGTAGATTAGGTAGAGAATCATATGGACTCAACTGTTTAATCTAAGTCCATGGAGAAATGAGAAGTAGAATTAGATTATTTTCTTGCTTTCAAAAGAATAAAATGTTGTAAGAGAGTTTTCCAATCCAAGTGCACTCTAATGAAGAAAAAATGTTAGATCAGTACGATTGGGTAGGTAGAAAGTTTGAGTTGATGAAAGATCCATTGTTTTTCATGGATGCTAACATGTTGCAGAGCAAAGAAGATCATTCAATCAAAGAAAGGCAGCCCAATGGATGAGGCACTGATCAGCCTCCCAGAGAATGCAAGTCTGAAGTTCTTGATGCCTTCAAGAAGGCACCATCCCCAAGTGGAGCCACTGTTAGCCACCTATAAAAATTTTCATATCAAATGGTGGCTAAAACCCTTTCGGAGCCTTCAAGGAACAAAATTTTATTACTAAAAAGTGTTATCTCTTGAATACTTTTTGAAGACATCATCTCCTTTGTCCAAATCTTCACTGTTGTTTCCATTTCAAAACTCTGAAATCTTGTTGTTTCCCAAGAGAAAATACTGCTGCAAAGGCCATATTTCCTTTCCCTCCACCACAAGACTAACCTCATTTTTTACCCCTTTCATTCTCATAAAAATCCTTCTATTTTCATGATTCCCCTTCTTCCATTCATGAAAATCATTTTTACATAGTTTAAAACTCATTTTTAAACTATACCGAAACCCCCAAATACATCAAAAACTATGAAAAAATCATAAAAATACACCTTTTTGTATTACAGACTTAATCCCCCTTGGGCTAAGTCCTAACCACTTCCCCACCGTATGCCCATGGTGCTAAGACCAAGCGCTAAGTCCTTTTCGGCGCTTATCACATCGCACAAACCCAAGCGCACAAGTCTTTGTGCCGTGCCGAATGGTTTTGATTGCGATCAGCCCTTCCTCCATAAACCCCCGATCATATGGTTTTCCATATAACCCACGACCCTGCAATTGGGCGCCTATCCACTTCAAATAAATATTTCCGCCCCAAAGCTTAAACATTTTTTATATTAAATTTGTGGGTTTTAAATGTTTCCGGTCATTAACTATTCCAAACAGGGCAGAATCCATCGCACCGCTTTCGAGAGGAAGATGGTTTTCCCCCGATCAGCAGCGATGCCATTCACTGCCTGACGCATGGCCTTGAGCACTGTTGAAAAACTGCCCTTGTCATGAATTAAAGGTTGTATGTGGAGTCAGCGTGATATTGATGCGCGCCGTCTGATCTGAGGCTGCTCATCAAACGGTGATCGCGCTCTGAAGAAGCCCGTGCAATAACCACATGTACGACGCGGTAATTAAAGCATCTCCGCCGTCGATCTGATTTGCAGATCGACGGCCCACACTTCATCACCTCAGTGCCCTCGTCCACGGTGGCAGTCAACGGTCCCACAAGAGTCGGTGGCCCCCAACGCCACATCAGCATCCACGCGGCGAGTTTTAATTGGGGCGGATCTTCATTGTTTCCCCACACAGTCGAAAAATCCAGACCCGGGGGTTTTATTCATCTGGATTTTATTAAAGGTTGGATGTCCGAGCATGTTTCTAAGGTTTATTGGCGCCTTTTTCTCCACCGTTGATCGCGTGGGCCGATCTCATCCGACGGCCCACGTTTGTCTCGATCCCCAAACTAGATTGTGTGACCATTTTTGTCCAGAACAAAGGTTTTAAACCATTTCTCTATTTTACTTTGACTTTTCGCCTCCGCTCCCTACCATCAATCTCAGCGTGATCGATGGCTCCAATTTAATTCCTCCCCAGTTTCCTTTTGACCCCTTCTAATCAATCTCAACCATTGGATGATGCCATCCAACGGCCACGCTCTCTCCACGCGCCTTCTGAAGCAGTAAACCTATACATGCAGGATTTTATAACATTGTTCGTATTTTGCAGGGTTCCAGTGGTTTTTTCCGCTATGTCTGAAGAAAATTCAAAGGCAGAGGGTGACGATCCTCCTGCCTTCGATTCATCAAAGGGAATCAC
Source organism: Pinus albicaulis (assembly GCA_034641835.2). Taxonomy (NCBI): domain Eukaryota; kingdom Viridiplantae; phylum Streptophyta; class Pinopsida; order Pinales; family Pinaceae; genus Pinus; species Pinus albicaulis. The sequence goes on along the minus strand of CM076576.1, from coordinate 416,312,467 downwards.
TTGCAGGTTTCAAATCCACGTTTCGGCAATGTTTCACAAGGCATTGATGCCACATGACCCTTGCGCAGCCCTGCACACCAGCAAACACAATGAATCAGGCATAAATCAAAGAGTATCAGTGTCGAAGACAAAAATATACCAGAACAGAAGATTGAAGACAGATTTGTGGGGATTACATCTAAGATGGTTTATCAAAATCCTAATCCCCAATTAAAGCACAGTTAAAATAAAATCATAAAGGTTTATCAGACAGAAAGCCTTCACCGCCACAGCTGAAGCAAATTGATTCCTCCCAGCTACCACAGTGCCACCTGTGCCTCAAAGCATTCAAATGCAGGCCAAAGTTATTGATCAAGATCTGATATTTGTCTTAGTGTAGCCAGAGAAGTCATTTCTGACAAAGAACTTAATGTAAAACATATCAGCAAAGTTACTTTGACCTCGCAAAGAGCCTCAAAGGTCAAAAAGAGCTCCCATCGAGCTTAAATCTTTATGTAAATCATTTAATACAGAAGACACCAATGTAACCTTCTTCATTGAGCCCCCCAAAGGCTGAGAAGCCATTAAGTCTGTATTAATTATAATTGGAGATCTTTTATCAGATCTCACCTCCTCATTCTTCTATAAATACTATTGGAGAAGATGAGAGAGGGGTTGGTTGATCACTAGTTGTAATACTGAAACTCTCTGAAATAATACATAGTCTGTTGAAGTTGAAGAAGAAATTGAAGTCTTGGAAGCCCTGATGATGTTGTTGCATGCTTGTTACTGAGAAAGCTCTATCATTGGATCCATGAGCTTGGCTATTGGTGAAGTATTCTGAACTGTTTAATGTTTTCTCCTGTTTTCATTATGTTCCATAATTTCTTACTACAATAGGTTGAAAGTTTTAGGCTAAGAAATTACTCCTGGAAGCACCTTAGACCTATTCATCCTTCACTGTTTCATGTTTTCTTCTGCTGAAGTATTTTAGAGTCTTTAATCTCTCTCTTTAGTCTTCATGATTTTTTATTTCCTTAAGAGTTCGAATATTTGGTTTCAGCATGATTTATGGTTCTCCCTGCTTGTCTGCTGCCACTTAAAAACTGTTATTGAAGTCTCCCTTTGAATTTTTTTGTTTACAGTGAGTCAAGGAGGTTTGTTCTGATCTTGCCCTTTGTCCTTGCTTAAATAGTTGGCTTAAAGGTCGTTATAATTGTGATCATAGATGTATTTAGGTGTTCCCTCTTCTACGACTGCAATTATCAGTGAATCTTTTATGTTTTTCTAAATCATTTGAAATAAAATCTTTGAGGAAATAGGGTGTTCCCCGAATCTTAGATTTCATTTTTTTTTTAAATTTGAAATCCTTATTTGCTTAAAGGTGTGATTTATAGAATTCATGGTTAGCCCTGTCTATCAAAAATCTCTTTATTGTTCAAGTTATGTTTTCGAATTCCCTTTGTTGAGAATTTAAATTCTCTTTCCAAATCATTGATGTCCATCTCATTCCAAAAACCAAAGGATCCTGTGGCCAAGTTAGATTTTCCCTCTGATATCCCATATCCATTGATAAGTTTGTCATGACCTCTTTTTGACTCCATTGCCCAATGAAGCTACTACTTCCTTTTTCTACCTACCTTTCCTAGATCTTTCATTTTCGGTTGTATCAATTCAACCAATCAAAAAAACAAACACCTGCACTTAATAACTAGTCTAAAACCAATACTCTAAGCACACAAGATAAATCTTTGCAAACAAAAATTTGAGAGATCCCTCTCTGAGAACAGGAGGACTAGATCCTGTAACTCTAAAGATTGGTTATGATGTTGCCTTGTCTTTTGATTTGCCAAACTATCAAAACACGGGACACCAACAGGACAGATTACTTACGAGAAAGGAATACCTTAGTTGAACATGGCTAAGAGGTTCTCACAGATATTGTTTTCTACCTTTTCGGATCTATGGGACTATCTACGAAAAGGGACCTGTTGGAGTTTTCTTTTCCACTTCTTTTCAAACTCTCTAAACATGAAAAGACGTTGAGGTCTTCCTTTGTCAAACTTGTTAAAACTAAATGACATCAAAAATCGTCACCATGACGTTACCGAGTTCCTCCTTCCCAAGACTCGTAAAATGTACTAGGATGGATTTTTCCAAAGGAAAAAATTATATGACAAGCATATGTTATCCCCTTCAATATTGTTTCCAGAAATAATTGGAGTACTCGCCAGAAATGGTGGGGGAAAATGGAACCAGTTCTTAGTCGTGTCGGCAGTATGTCACTCTTGAAAATGACACTTGTATGCGGTTCATGTCGGGTTGGGGACATCCCACATTCATCATTTTGCCTCCATGGGTTTGGGTTATATGTTTTGACCTCTCATCTGCTCTTTGCCACGTCACCATGACCTCAGATCCATTGATGTCAAATATTGCCAAATTATGGAGTCGTGTCACCAATATGTTCAAGAGAAGTTCCTTCTGTAGTTTTCAACCCCTCATCCTCTATTTAGTCCTGATTCACTATCATCTTTTTCCTCTATCTCCTGTCGATGATGTGGGAAAAATTATGGCCCTCCTTCGTCTGGTCAGTTCCTTTCGACTTCAGTTCATTATCCAGGAAGCTAATCTAGAGACTCCCTTCTATTACCTTAGATATTGCATGCTTCAATGGAAAGTTCTTCGCATTCAATGATAGGTTCCCATTATTTGCCTTCGATCGAGTGATTTTGCGTATGTTTGACTCCGGCTCATTGTTTACATTCCGTGGATTGTACTAGCAATACCTTGAGAACCATTTTCATTATTGGTGGTTTCTATCGTTCTTGTTAACAACTTTCATCATTGGCTGGTAATCAAGTGATTTTTTTTCATTTTTGAATTCAGCTAATTTGTTCGCATGCTTGAATTTGTACTTGTTCGGGTTGAGATGGAGTGCAATACCCGGGGTTTTGCCTGATGAAATATAGGCTGCGGGATGATTTGGTTTATCATGGCTATATGCATGACTCTTTTGATTGGATGGCTGCGACCATACCCGAGTCTATTTTATGATCATTTTCACTGGATGGTTGCGTCCATACCTTGGATATTGTTATATGTACTCTATTATGGATGGTTGTGCCCATACCACATATTCATGTATCAAATATATCAGTTTTACTTGTTCTTGCAGGTCTTTCAACGACAACGTTTTAGTTTGGGCATGTTCTCATAAATAATTTCACCCCTCCCTCTCTCTCAGACTTCATGCTTTAGGGAGCATCTGTTACACAGTATTTTGTCACCGTCCCTACAATCCCCATCCCGAACATTGGAGGACCATTTCAGTAACCCCTATGTACTGTCATACATTTCCATAAATGTCATTGCATCCCTTAGCATGTCAACATCATAATATTTGTTGATCATTCCTCAATAAAACCTTCAAAAACATATGATTTTGGGTCGGCGCTGGTAGGCAGTTATGGCCTCGCGCCCATGAAGAAATTAACACTAGGCCTCATGCCCATTGGCAATCTGTCTCATAAGGACACCCGCACCGAGCTGCTTTTGAAATTTTTTTTGAAATAGAAATGAAGCTTCCATTCTTAATAGCTTCATGAGTGGAGTCATCATGGTTTGTTCGACTGAATCAAGTCGAGTTTCTCCCGTTGGCCTATTAGTTCCTACAAATGTGCAACTCCCCAAAGGGATAGACCTCTCCTCCACCTTATGTGGAATCCCAAACCTCCTCCTCCTCTCCTATAAATTCTTCCTCCTCACATTGATTCGGCTAGTTGAACAATCATTAGTATAGCTGGTATGTTGAAGAAAGTAGAGAAGAATCCATTGTTGAGTGAGATTTTAAGCCCACTGCCTCATTGAGTCGAATGCCGAACGAATTCTTGAGACACGCCCGACTTAACCCGTCAAAGGAGATCTGCAATGTCAAGGCATAAGGTTGTAAACTTCTTTTTCATATATCAATAATACATGACTGGTTTATGGTTCCAGCTTTGTTTCCATTTATATGCAAATTGTTTATCTCTCCTTGACTAGTTGAATAGCTGTAGATGAATGTATATGCTTGTATTTTTTCATCGTTTGTTTGATCTTTGTGCAGACGCATGAACATCGTCACCAACATGGAGCGCAAGGTGTGAAGACAAAGATCGAAGGATTTTTTCCGCGTGCCACGACAAAAGCATTGGACTGAGGTAGGATATTTTTTCCGGTCTATATTTCATTTATAAGCTAGGAATTTAGGAGACCAGTGTGTTACTTTGTTGCTAGACCCACCCTAGGGCTAGAGGGATTGCCTCTGTCTGCAAAGGGGATTTTCCTGCTGAACACTCACCTTATGGGAGCCCGATTATACTTTTATAGAAGAAGGATGAGACCTGGAGGATCTACATTGATTATCAGGCACTAAACAAAATCAATGTCAGGAATAGGTATCCAATCCCATAGATTCATGACCTTATGGATGAACTCAAGGGGGTTAAGCATACCAGCAAGATCAATATGAAGTCTGGCTACAATGAGGTTCCAAAGAGCCCACAGATATATGGAAGACCGCCTTCAAATCCAAGGAAGGCCTTTTTGAATGGTTATTTATTCCCTTCGAGTTGATAAATTCCCCTACTACTTTTAGGATGCTAATGGATGACATCTTCCATCCCTTCACCAACTCATTCGTTTTTTATTATCTAGATGACATCCTCATCGTCAGCAAGAGTTGGGAAGAACACTTGCAAAACATTTGGTAGGTCCTCCAAATCCTTCAACAACACAAATTGTGTGCCAAATTGGAGAAATGCACCTTTGGCATGAGCGAGGTCCAATATTTGGGTTACATCATAGATAAGCATGGCATGCATATGGATCTGACTAAGATCCAAGTCACTTGAGATCGCCCAACCCCGACCATTCTAACAGAGATTCACATCTTTTTGGGCCTTGTAAATTTTTATCGAAGGTTTGTGTTGGGATTCTCCCATATCACATGGAATTTGAGTCAGATCACTAGGGGCGGGGTGAAGGAAAATTTTTCCTGGTCTTAATCCCAACAGAAGATTTTTTTTGAGTTGAAGCACCACCTCTTCTCTGCATCAATACTCACACTGCCAGACCTACAACATCCATTTTAAATTGAGACAAACACCTTCGACTATGCTATTGGTGCAATCCTCACCTAGCATGATCAGCCAATGGCCTATCATAGTGAGACACTTTCTGATACAATTCAGAAGTATTCCACCTTTTATAAAGAGGTGGATTCCATCATGCAAGCCTACTGGTAATGGAAGCCTTACATTATGGGGAATGAGAAGGTCATCTACACCGATCACCGACCTCTTCAGTTTATACAGACACAAGGGAAGTTGTTATACGATTTCCATAAGAAGTGGTCTGCATATCTACAACAATTCCACTTGAAAGCTAAATAAAAAAATGCAGCACCAATCACGTTGCAAACTGCCTCCTCAGTCAGCCCTCAGTTGCAACACTAAATATTGTTCTCAACTCTTATGGTCGTGAGACCTCTGGATGGCCACAACTATAAAAAAATCATCTAGAGTTTTCCTCCACAAACCAAATTCTAGTAGATGGAAATCAAATTCCTAATTTCCACCTCCAACACGCATTATTATGTAGCTACCTGGGACACCTTTTTGTTCCATCGAGTGAGCGTGCCAACTGATTTGAGAGGCACACTACATTCAAGTCACAGGACACTTTGGTGTGGAGAAAAATGTGTTTATACTACAAAATTACTTTTATTGGCCAAAACTTTGACTAGATGTTGGAAAATATATCAGACCATGCATTGTTTGCACCATAGTTTCCACTATTACTTGACACACTAGACATTGCAAAACAACACACACCAACAGAGCTAAACCCCAATTGCATGTAACATGCCACAACTAATCGAATCGTGGACATGTAGATCAAGAACACTCACCAATAGAAGATCTAGTTGTATCAGGTTGTCAAAGCTATACAACTCCTGCACTAAGGCAAGTGGCTCACTAGGGACCAATTTCAACATAAATTTCATCATCTCATGGAGGAACTCAACACAATGGAGACCATTGATTCCTAAGGGGGGAGGACTAATCCAGGTGGATATTGTTGGCCACCCACCTATTCCAATTCCACCTCCACCATTGTTTCTTTCAGTTTTTAGTTTCCTTAATTGTAGCACAGCTTACTATTTTTCAAAGTTTTTCAGTTCTTGAACTTTTGGAGTCGTTTTGAGGCCCTAAACGACTTTTTTTTGGGAAAATCAAGGACAACATGGGGCTTAGACCCATTTTTTCCACTTCGAAGTTTTATTCCTCGGATATATCTTTCAAATGAGGTATTGTACACATCAAATGAAGATTGTATGCCAAATTTATGTCCGTGGTAAGTTGATGTAACAATTTACCCAAACGGGGCCCACAATTTTGGCACTTCATCTCCCAGGGTTAGGTTTTTGAATGTTTAGGGTTTTCCATTGTTTCTAAATAATAAATAGGCCTTCGAGCCTCATTTTGACGTAGTTCAGAGGCATGTATCCATGACATCTCTTCTCATAGATAAGATACCATCGCCTGAGCTAGTTAATTTCCATTTTCTATGTAAGCTATTTCAGTCCTTGATATTAATGAAATGAAGCTATATTTTTGCTACATCTCTATGTCCATGTTTATATTTGTATTCTATTATGTTGTTGCATAAATTTGGATCAGTGGTATCAGAGTGGTCTGTTATTTCTCTCTCTTTTTTTGCATGTCCCCAACAAGGTCAGGGTATAAGGAGTTAGGGCTCATTCTGGTTGAACCCTTGCAATATCAGCCTCGCAAACCCCGACGGCCTCCCATGGCAGACGAAAAGAAACACGAGGGAGCAGGAGATCCTATCAAAATATTTCTCGAGGAGGCCCTCGAGAAACAAAGGAATGTGATGATGGATAACTCTGCCCATATCCTTCGAGGGATGCCCATAGGTGACGCGTCTTCTTCCAGAAGCCACTCTAGAGGTGCCACTCCCTTTAAGGTACAAGTAAAATTGGGCATTCCCACATTTGAAGGAGAGATAGATGCAGATGTCATAGATAAATGGTTAAGTTTTTTGGAAGGATATTTTTTTTGTTCATGATTTTTCCAAAAGGGGAAAGATTAATTTTTCACTCTCGAAAGCCTCCCACCACGTCAAGGAATGGTGTGAAGTCTAAAGTGAGCAAAAGGATGACGGGAAACCCTCACTATTCTCAGTCACACCCACTTGGAATTATTTTCGAGACACCATCAGGGAACAGTACTACCCTGTCGGGAGCTATGAATACAAGTACATACAATGGACTACATTGCGGCAACAGAGGGATCAAGATGTGTATGAGCTGACAAATATTTTCCATACCCTATGCACAAATTTGGGTATCAAATATTCTGGGAAAAATTTGGCTCTCAAGTACCACAGTTTTTTGCACAACTACTTTCAAGAGGAAATGGAGTTCTTGGACATCTCCTTGCTTGGTGCATCATATCGATATGCTGCCAAAATTGAGCAGAAATTCAAGCAGAAGAAGCAAGACTTTGGATTTTCGAACCCAAAGCAGAACAAAGCTGCCCCCAAGCCACAGAGTAAAGGAAAGAGCCTGACTGAGACCCCCAGGGAAACTCCTCGAAGCAACAAGCCAAGGTTGATGGGAAGGCAAAGAAGGACATCGATAAGTGGTGTGAGTTCCATAAAATCCCCACGCAAAACACACATGAATGTCGCGCAAAGCATGCACTCACGGTCGAGTTGAGAGCTTCAAAGATGGATGCATGTTTTGATTCTGAGTTGGAACTCGACAAGGGAACCGATAAGGGTAAGTAGGTCATTGACACATAACCCACTACGAAGGTACCCACCACCAAGCTCCAAAAGGAAGAATCCAAAAATCTAGAGGAGGGGGAGTGCCTCTTTCAGTCACAGATGTGGGTGAAGGGATCACCGCTAAAATTCATTGTCAATGGTGGGAGCCAAAAGAACCTCATTTCAAAAGAGGTCGTGAAACAATTGGGCCTACCGACCACACCACACCCACAGTCATACACCATCAGATGGCTTCACCAAGGACGAGACATTGGTGTCAGCTAGCAGTGTTCCCTTTTGTATAGCATCAAGTCCTTCATGGATGAGGTATTGTGTGATATATCTCCTCTTAAATTTTTTGATATATTATTAGGCCAACCATAATTGTGTAAGCTTCATGTCGTGTATGAGTCTAGGCCTCTCACTATTATTATTTATTTGGGTAATACGTTATATAGGATACTAGAGGTAGCCCTACCTACCAGCATATGTTTGATCTCTGTTGAGCAATGTAATAAGATCATTTCCCATACCAGGAAATTTTTATTCTTTCTTATTCTCTCTCAAAGTAAGGGTCAAATTGTAGCCACATCCATAGCCCTCGGGAAGGGTTCCTCCATGCAATAGACACAGGTGGATATGGTCGTGGAAGAATATAGGGACATATTCTCCTCACCCGCATGGGTACCCTTGCACTGTTAGGTCAAGCATTCGATCAATCTGACTCCCAGAGCACCTCTACCCATCAGGCTGATATATCGCCAATCCATTCTGAAAAATTAAGATATCAAGCGGAAAATCCAGGATTTTCTACAAAAAAGGACACATTCGACCAAGTTCTTATCCTTGTGGGAGCCCGATTGTACTTGTACAGAAGAAGGATGGGACCTGGAGGCTCTGCATTAATTATCAGAAACTAAACAAAATCACTTTCAGGAACAGGTATCCAATCCCATGGATTGATGACCTTCTAGACCAACTCAAGGGGGCCAAGTATTTCAGCAACATCAATCTGAAGTTTGGTTATCACCGGGTTCTGATAGAGCCCACAGATGTATGGAAGACTGCCTTCAAATCCAAAGAAGGTCATTTTGAATGGTTGGTTATGCCCTTCAGGTTGAAAAATTCCCATGTTACTTTTATGATCTTAATGGATGACATCTTGTGGCCCTTCACCAACGCATCCATGGTTTTTTATCTGGATGACATCTTCATCTTCAGGAAGAGCTGGGAAGAACACTTGCAACACATTCAAAAAATCCTTCAAACCCTTCGGCAGCACAAAATATGTGCTAACTTGGATAAATGCACCTTTAGCATGATCCAGGTCAAATATATGGGTTACATCATAGATGCACGTTGTGTGCATGTGGATCCAACTAAGATCCAATTTATTCTGGATTGGCTAGCCCCAACCAATCTAATAGAGCCTCGCACCTTTTTGGGCCTTGCAAATTTTTATCGGAGGTTCCTATTGGGATTCTTCCATACCTTTTGGCCTTTGAGTCATATTATTAAGGACGGGTGGAAAGGAAAGCTTTCCTAGTCTGAATCGCAATAGAAGGCATTCGTTGAGTTGAAGAACCTCCTCTGGTCTGCACCAGTACTCACATTTCCATACCTGCATAAGCCATTTGAAATTGAGACAGATGCCTCCTACTATGTTATTGGTGTAGTCCTCACCCAGCACAGGAATCTAGTGTCCTATCATAGTGTGACACTTTCTGATACAGTTCGGAAGTACCCCACCTATGATAAAGAGATATAATCCATCGTGCAGGCTTGCCAGAAATGGAAGCATTTCATTCTAGGGAAGGAGACGGTCATCCACACAGATCACCGACCTCTTTAGTTTATACAGACACAAGGGAAGTTCAAGAATGATTTCCATCAAAAGTGGTCTACACATCTGCAACAGTTTCACTTGAACATTAAATAAAAAAGGGAAGCACCAATTATGTTGCATATTGCCTCAGTTGACCCCCGGTTGTAGCACTAACTACTGTAATCATCTCTTGTGGCCACTAGACCTTTGGATGGCCCCAACTATACAAAAATTATCTAGATTTCACCTCCACATACCAGATACTAGTAGATGAAAAGAAATTTCTTGATTTCCACCTATAGGATTCATTGTTATGCTACCTGGGCCACCTTTATGTTCCTTTGAGCGAGCATGCCAAGCTGATTTGTGAGGCCCACTACAGTCGGGTAGCAAGACACTTTGGTGTGGAGAAAATTGTGGTTGTACTACAAAAGTAATTTTATTGGCCAAAACTCTAACTGTATGTTGGCAAATATATTAGATCCTGCAGTGCTTGCGTCATTTCCAAGCCAACCATCAAGAAGTAAGGCCTATACACTCCTCTGCCTACTCCCATCCAGCCATGGGAATCGATCTCCATGGAATATATTTTTTCCCTCCCTTCTACCAAGCATGGTAACAACTATGTATTTATGTTCATGGATAGATTTTCTGATATGGCTATATTGGTGGCTTGCAAGAAGAGTATCACAACATGGGACACTGCCAAACTCTTCTTTGAATGAGTGTGGGTATATTTTTGGATCCCGCAGACCATTATATCAGATCTGGATAGCAAGTTCCTGGGAAAATTCAAGTCAAGCCTCTAGACACTATTGGACACCAACCTCACCAAGTCAATTGCATTCCATCCCCAGACTGATGGCCAGACAAAGTTCATCAATGGGGTGATAGTGCACATACTTTCCATGTACAACTCCAAGCACCCATGAACTTGGGATGAGAGCCTCCCCTATGTGTTGTTGGGTGTGGAGCTTGATTATCTTGTTTATTTTGTATCATAGCGTTGGACCCCTGTACCTTAATGGGGCGGCAACGCTGCCTGGGGGGTCCAAGGGGGGGTGGCTACGACTTTATGGAGCCCCCCCTGGCGGGGGGTTTCAGGGGCAGCGCCCCTGAAGCTAAAAACAAATGTAAAATTTCCTTGTAAAAGTATAGTAATTTCTAGTCAATCTGGGCCGTTCATTAGGTGGATGATCTGACGGTAGAAGTTATGTTTAGTTTAGGGTTTTTTTTCCCTAGAAAGAAAACCCCTCTCTTTGTATGAGGGTATTGTATTGCGGCTGTGTATGGTATGAGTATTTCTTAGAGCGAGAAATAGATAGGGAGACTGTGAGAGAGAATAGAGGATTATTATAGTGGATCTGTTGTAGGTTGTGTCTCTTCATTTTGTTGGATAATAGAAAGGAAGGACTAGTTGTTGGAGGTGGAGATAGCCCAAACTAGGTGAACCACGTATATCTGTGTCTCTCTGATTTTATGTGTTTTGTGTGCCTGTGTTTTCTGCATATTTTATGTGTTTCATTGCTCTATAATATATATATATATATAATTTTCTAACATGTGCCACACCATTATAATAGAGCTCTCCATAGCTCGACTAGTTGGAATTCCTTTCAAGTGGGTCTAGGATTTCAACCATCTTGTCTGATTGATGTTACCATACCTTATACGAATACACAGCTAAAATCCACACATGTAATATATGAGGCTGATAAAGAAACCATATTTATTGAACGTATCGAGCACGTCCATGAGTAGGTTCATGGAATCCTGGAGAATTCCAATGCCAAGTACAAGCAGCTACATGATCAACATCGATTGTCACACAAGTTTCAGGTGGGCAACAAAGTTTGGTTGAATTTGCAGAAAGAACACCTAATCAAAGCTCAGAACACTATGATATGGGTCTTACACCATGATCAAGGTTGTGGGAGACAATGCTTTTGAGCTCAACATTCCCCCATTCCTTGGCCTGCACACAGTGTTCAATGTTGACAGCCTTCAGCCATACTTTCCACCATTACTGGACACATCAGACATTGCAGAATAAATCACACCAATAGATATAAACCCCAACAGCATGGAATAGGCCACAATTGATAGGATCATAGACACACAAATCAAGAACACTCGCCAGCAGAAGATGCAGTTGTATCGAGTTGTTAAAGTTGCCCACCTCCTGCACCAAGGCAAGTGGCTCACCAGGGACCAAGTTCAGCAGAAGTTGCCTCATCTCATGGATGAAATCAACGTAATGGGGCACATCCAACCAATTTCATCACCTTTTAGGAGCTTGATTGTACATTTATAGAAGGAGGATGGGACCTGGAGGCTCTGCATTGATTATCGGGAACTAAACAAAATTATTGTCAAGAACAGGTATCCAATCCCAGAGATTGATGACCTTTTGAACCAACTCAAGGGGGGCAATTATTTCAGCAAGATTGTTCTTAGGTTTGCTATCACCGAGTTCCAATAGCCCACAGATGTATGGAAGACCACCTTAAAATCAAAGGAAGGCCTTTTTGGATGGTTGGTTATGCCCTTTGGGTTGAAAAATTCCCCTGCTAATTTTATGAGGCTAATGGAAGACATCTTGCGGCCCTTCACCAAGTCATTCATGGTTGTTTATCTGGAAGACATATTGATCTTTAGAAATATTTGGAAAGAACATGCAACACATTCGGAAGGTCCTTCAAACCATTCAATAACATAATTGTGTGCCAACTTGGAGAAATGCACATTTGGCATGAGCCAAGTCCAATATATGGGTTACATCATAGATGAGTGTGGCATGCATGTGGATCTAACTAAGATCCAATTCATTTCGGATTGGCTAGCCCCAACCACTCTAACAAAGCTTCCCTTTCTTTTTTTTAATGTGCATGTCCCCAATGAGGTCAGGGTATAGGGAGTTAGGGCTCGATCTAGTTGAAACCTTGCAAGATCAGCCTTGGAAACCCTGATGGCCTCTCATGGCGGAAGAAAATAAATACGAGGGAGCAATAGATCCTATCAAAATATTGCTCGAGAAGGCCCTCGAGAAACATAAGAATGAGATGATGGATAACTATGCCCAGATATTTCGGCAGATGCCCACGGGAAATGCATCTTCTTCTGCTAGCCACTCTGGAGGCGCCACTCCCTTTAAGGTACAATTCAACTTTTTAATCCTCACATTTGAAGGCCTAATGGATGCAGATGTTGTAGAAAAATGGTTAAATATGTTGGAAGTATATTTTTATGTTCATTATTTTTCTAATAGGGAAAATATTACTTTTTCACTCTTGAAATTCGTCCCCCGCGTCAAGGACTGGTGGGAAACCTACTATGAGAAGAAGGACGAGGGGGAACCCTAACTATTCTCGGCCGCACCCACTATGAATTCTTTCCAAGATGCCATCAAGTAACAGTACTACCCTATCAGGAGCTATTAATACAAGTACATTCAATGGACTACGTTGCGGCAGTAGAGGGATCAAGATGAGTATGAGTTGACAAATATTTTCCATACCTTGCACACAAATTTGGGTGTCAAATATTCTGAGAAACATCTGGTTCTCAAGTACCACATTTTTTTTCACAAATACATTCAAGAGGAAATGGATTTCCTGGATATCTCCTCGCTTGGTGCAACATACCGATATGCTGCCAAAATTGAGCAGAAATTCAAGCAGAAGAAGCGAGACTTTGGATCTATGAACCTAAAGCAAAACAAAGACACCCCCAAGACATAGAGAAAATTACATAGCCCGACCAGGACCCCCTAGGGAAACTTTTCAAAGCAGCAATCCCAAGGTTGATTGGAAGGCAAAGAAATACACTGGAAAGTGGCATGAGTTCCATAAAAGCCCCATGCACAACATGCATGAATGTCGCACAAAGCAGGCACTAGTGGCAGAGTTGAGAGACGCAATGACAAATGCATGTTTTGATTCTGAGCTAGAACCCGACAAGTGTAAGCATGTCATTGACACAGAACCCACTATGACGGTAGCCACCACCAAGCTCCAAAAGGAGGAACCTAAATATCTAGAGGAGGGGGAGCACCTCTTTCACTCACATATGTGGGTGAAGGGCTTGCCGCTACTATTCATTGTTGACAACGAGAGCCAAAAGAACCTCATTTCAGAATATGTCATGAAGCGGTTGGTCCTACCAACCACACTAAACCTTCAATTGTACACCATCAGGTGGCTTCACTAAGGACGAGATCTCTGCGTCAGCCAGCAGTGTCGCCTTCCCTATAGCATCAAGCCCTTCACGGATGAGGTATTAGGTAATATATATGCTCTTTAAGTTTCTAATGTATTATTATGCCAACCATAATTGTGTAAGCGTCATGTTGTGTATGAGTCTAGGCCTCACATTATTATTATTTATTTGGGTAATAAGTTATATAGGATACCAAAGGTAGCCCCGCAATGTAGTAAGATCGTCTCCGAGACCGGGAAATTTTATTTCTTTCTGATTCACTCTCAGAGTAAGGGGAAGATTGTAGCCACATACATGGCCCCTGGGAAGGATTCCTCCACGCAACAGAAGTAGGTGGATACGTTCGTCGAAGAATACAGGGACATCTACACCTCGCCCGCAGAAACATTTGGTTATCAAGTACCGCAGTTGTTTGCACAAATAAATTCAAGAGGAAATGGAGTTCCTAGACATCTCCTCGCATGGTGTAGGATACCGATATGCTGCCAAAGTTGAGCATCAATTCAAGAAGAAGAAGCGAGAATTTGGATATGCGAACCCAAAGTAGAAAAAAGGCGCCCCCAAGCCATAGAGCAAAGGATAAAGCCCGATCGGGACCCCGCAAGGAAACTCCTCTAAGCCGCAAGAAACTGGTAATGGGAAGGCAAAGAAGGACACTAGAAAGTGGTGTGAGTTCCATAAAATCCCCATGCACAATGCGCATGAATGTCATGCAAAGGAGGCATTGGTGGCCAAGTTGAGAGACTCAGAGGCAGATGCATGTTCTAATTCTAAGTTGGAACGTGACAAGGGAACCAAAAAGGGTAAGAAAGCCATTGACATAGAAGCCATTGTGATGATAGCCACCACCAAGCTCCAAAAGGTGGAAAAAAAATATCCAAAGGAGGAGGAGCTCCTCTTTCACTCACAGATGTGGGTGAAGGGCTCGCCGCTACAATTCATTGTCGACAGCGGGAGACAAGAGAACCTCATTTTAGAAGCAGTTGGGCCTACTGACCACACCACACCCGCAACCTTACACCATTGGGTGGCTTCACCAAGGACAAGATCTATGTGTCAACCAAAAGTGTCACCTTCCCTATAGCATCAAGCCCTTCACGGATGAGATATTGTGTGATATATCTCCTCTTGAAGTTTCTGATGTATTATTAGGTCAACCATACTTATGGAAGTGTCATGTAATCTATGAGTCTAGGCCACGCACTGTTATTATTTCTTTCGGTAATAATTTATACAAGATATTGGAAGTAGCCCTGCCTACTGGCATATTCTTAATCTATGCTAAGCAATGTAGTATGATCATCTCCCAGACCACGAAATTTTCTTTCTTTCTAATTCACTCTCAACATAAGGGGAATATTGTAGCCACATCCTTGGCCATGGGGAAGGGTTCCTCCATGCAGTAGAAGCAGATGGATATGGTCATGAAAGAATATAGGGACATCTTCTCCTTTCCTGCAGGGGTACGCTTACACTATCAGGTCAAGCATTCGATCGATCTTAATCTTGGAGCATCTCTACCCAAAAAATTGATATATCGCCACTCCATTCTAGAAAATGAAGAGATCACATGGAAAATCCAGGATTTGCTGCAAAAAAGGAACATCTGACCAAGTTCCTCACCTTATGCGAGCCCGATTGTACTTGTACAGAAGAAGGATGGGACTTGAAGGATCAGCATTGATTATTAGGCACTAAACAAAATCACTATTAGGAATAGGTATCCAATCCCACGGATTGATGACCTTCTGGACAACCGTAAGGGGGCCAAGTATTTCAACAAGATCGATTTGAAGTCTGGCTATCACCAGCTTCCAATAGAGCCCACAAATGTATGTAAGACCACCTTCAAATCCAAGGAAGGCCTTTTTGAATGGTTGGTTGTGCCCTTTGGGTTGAAAAATTCCCCTGCTACTTTTATGAGGAAAATGGATGACATCTTGTGGCCCTTCACAAACTCATTCATGGTTCTTTATCTTGAAGACATCCTCATATTTAGCAAGAGTTGGGAAGAACACTTGTAACACATTCAATGGGTTCTTCAAACCCTTCAGCAAAACAAATTGTGTGACAACTTGGAGAAATGCACCTTTGGCATGAGCCAGGTCCAATATCTGGGTTATATCATAGATTAGCGTGGTGTGTGTTATCATTCCAATAATTCTCAAGGGTTTTTTATATTTTGGTTTAAATAATATTAGAGGTAACCACAAACCTACTTTCAAGCCTTAGGATTTAGCCTTCCTAATGCTCAGATAGGGCTCTCTCTATATAATTTATCTTTGTTGATTTTAGTTGATTTTAGGCTAGTTATGTAGGATTATTTGGGGATTGATTTTAGATTTGGTTTTGTGGTGGAATCACTAGTTCAGATGGATAGATGTAGGTATGTTTTCCATTGGGTTAATGGATTCAATGTATCAAGTAGTCAGATTAGAATCAGGGTTCTAAAGGGAATTGTTCACAGGGCAAGATAGCTGAGTAACTTCAGATCCTTAGGCTAATGGTGAAAATGGTTTCAATAGGGATGAGAGAGAAATTAAGGGTTCTCAGATCTAGAAAATGAGTGAAAAGACAGAGGTCAATCGAAACTAGGGAGAAATTAAGAATTCCCTAATCTGGATATCAGTAGAAAACATGTAAATGACATAATAGTTCAAAACAAAGTGTTTTTAAACATATTCTGAAATAACATTCCTGTTATACATTTAGATTTAGAAAAACATTCAAGTATATGTGAAAACTTCAAATAAAACAAAGAATATTTGAGAATAATTCACTGAAGTGGCCCAACACATGAATCATGTAATATGATCTCTTTATTGCTCAATCTAGTTTGCTCACTTGAAAATGGTACAAATAACCCTTAGGTTTCAGCTTAGTACAACTATAGAAATGTTTATCAATTCATACACACTCAATACTTAGAAATGTGAAGTATTTATACAAAAACTCCTACAAAATATCTTAAAACAAACTTAGGAATTATTCATGGTAAAATAAATATCTTCATGCAAGAAGATAGAGACAGCTATCTAACTAATGCAAGTTGTCCCTGCTTTTATTGAATTAGTTGTTTGTTGTCTTTAATTTGTTGTTGATTTGTCTCTTTGTTGTTTCCTCAATGAAGGCTGCAGTAGAGTGTCTTTTACATTGGTTAGCTTTTAACTTTCAAATCTGCTTTGAATTTAACATTTTTACTTTCACCTGATACTCTTTAAACTCTGATACTCTTTGACTGTAATAGCTTTGTTACTGTTGTTCTGTAACTGTAAAAACTGCCTTCTCTGTTTACCTTTTATTGGCTGATATGTTTCCCATTTAACTACTTTTTTACTGTTTGACCTTCATAGTAAATCAGTCAATTTCTCCCAATTCTCTGCCTCTGGTAATTTGATCTTCACCACTCTTTTGAATATTTCATCAGCCTTTGTATATTTTGAAAATGTAGACTTGTCGATGAATAGGTGTTTTACCTCATGTTGCAGGTAAAAAATATTATCAAAACTCTTTTAGAGAAATTTCCATGTCGGAATTCCTTGTGAAGAAGGAAGGTTAGCTTTATCTTTGGCCACTTCTCTCATTTTTTTATCATAATCCTCTTGCTTCATTAACCTGTCATTTATAACCAGAGGATTTGGAAGGCCTTTCTGCCTTAAAATGTCAAATTTCATCATAAATCTAGTTATGCCAAGCTCCATGTTTTGGAATTTTTATTCAAGTTGAATCATTAGATTCCTTTTTGAAATTACCTTCCTGACTTCAAGAATGGTATATGTCTTGTCACTAATTCCAATTTCTTCTAGTTCCTTCTTATTCTTGGAATTAAGGAATTTTATGATTTCATTTGCCTCTTCTGGCTTTTTGCTAAGTTCTTTTTTTATTTTTTGGATGGCTTCACCTTCTACATCGTGCAACCTTTGCTAGATGAGCTATACTCCTTAAAATAAATCTTACACATTTAAAAGAGTCAAAATAAATTGTATCCTCTTCTTCTTTCAAAGAATACTGAGTATCTTTGGTAATATTTACAAAACTCAACAAGAAATAACTTGTCACAGACAAATCTATGTAAAAGATAAGGTTTTCCATCAAACCCAAAAAGGTAGATGCAAATAAACTACTCTTCGTAAAAATACTCATCAGGAAAGGAATCATCTACTGGAATATTATTATCAGTTTTTAACCGTGAAAGGAAATCAGCTACAACATTTTCTTTACTCGGCTGATCTACAATTATCATATCAAACTCCTGCAGTAACAATAACCATCTGGTAACTCGAGCATTTGTGACAGATTTGTTCATTAAATACTTAATAGCCGAGTGATCAGTGTGGACAAAAGTAGAACGTAATGGTCCTCTGGGGATCTTAGTAATAACCTCTGCCTTAGGCTGAGGGATATGTAAGGTTCCATTTGATGACGAAATGGACTTTGTGGAATCTTTTGGTTGCGACTCAGTCACAAAATTAGCGGGTGCCTTGTTTGGAGGCAAGAAAACAAATCACCAACCTTGTCTCTTGACTTTTTCAGAAGCTTTGAAGGTGAAAAACTGAAATTTTGACTCCTTTTAGCAATTTTAGACAAACTATGTCTATGTGTAACACCGATGCGTAGTGCCAGTGTGTAACACTGGTGCGTAGCTCTTGTGTGTAGCGCCAGTGCGTAGCGCCGAAGATGGGCCATTTGGCAGTCAATCGAAGAATGAGATTCATCATCTCATCTTTCTGGTTTGCATCTTGCAATACTTCCTTTTCCTGAGGATGTTCAGTAGGAGGAAGTTTTAGTTGCTTCTTTAATGCAGCAATGTCTGCATTGTTCTTTTTCATCAGTTCATTAGTAAATTTGACATTTGTTGGATCATATCCTACTTCAATAATCAACTCTTCCAGTGATTTGATTCTGTTATCCTTAGCCTGTGAGGATGCCTTTTCTAATTTGAGCTGATCTCTGATGTTCCCAAGAGTGTTTTGCAACTTATGTACACTCATGGCTTTATTGGTCATTGTAGAATACAGCATTTCACCAGCTTGCTTGTGAAATTCTATCAGGTCAATAGGATGAATATCTTCTGCTTGAACTTCATATGATGTATTTTTATAATCAGTTGATGATTTGGGATGCTTGAATTTTGGCTGTAGGAAATTCATCTGTATTTTCCTAGTTTTGTAGTCAAATGCAGAAAGTAACCTACTTTGATCATTGGGTGACTGCTTCCAATATTGTGTGTATGTATCAGCCTTTAAGGCTTCATTTTTTGTCTTTATCTCCTTGTATTTATGCATAATATCCATCTCTTTGTCTGCTGGTTTGCTAGATGAGGATATTTCAATGTTGTCTTGTTTCTGAATCATCTGAGTTTTTGATACTGAAGGCTGGTGTGTTTATTCAGAAACTGTAGGAGGATAATTATCTTTCATCACTGCATCTGTGTCAATTACCTCAATTGTTTCCACTTCCTCATTTACAAGATTTAATTTTGGCTTCTTCCTGTACATCAATTTAAATTTGGTTTCAGTGGTAGTCTCTGTAGTGTGTGATCCTTCTTCTCTGATTCTTTTTGAGTTCCTATCTTCTTGGGCTGGAGTTTGCAAGATTTGACTAGTATCACCTTGTTTTTCTGCCTCAGTCAAAGTGTTCTCCAACCATTCAGACTGATTGGAGTATTTCTCTATGTCTGGTTTTTTCTCATGTACATAAGGAGTTAATTTTCATTTAATCCTTAGTTTGCTTATTACTCCTAGAGGATCATAATACCACTAAAAGCTCTAACTGAACTTAAACTCCTACAAAAAATTTTCTACCTATGGACCTGCATCTTTACTGTTACAAATAAAAGGGCCAACCTGATTCTTAATCTTAAATTGTGTCTTATTTTTGGCTGCCAAGAAATTGATTCCATTAGAATTAAGGATCTGCCTGATATACTCAAGGGAAAATAACCTCATTGGGAGGTATTTGGGTAGTTTATATGGAATAAGATTTGATCCATAAACCCTAATTTCTGTGTGGTTTTGATACAAGTACCAATCTCTTGTCCTATAGTGCTTTGATAATTGCAGGACCTTTTTAATTTCCTCACTGACTCTTAGTTGAGTGTTGTTGTTCAGCATGTTGACCATAGGATGAATGAAAGAATCAATGAACTCTATGTATGTGGACTTTGTGGAGTCTTTTTTTATTAATGGAGTCCAAAATGTAACTGACTATAAGTTACCTTCAACATCAAGATTTTAAAGGTTGAAGACAAATTTCTCAGACTGAAAGTACAAAAACATGTGGAATAAAACTGAGGAATACTTGAAGACACCTTCTTCAGGCATTTTGACTAATTGTTCATGAATTCAGTCAACAAGGTACTAGGAAAAATTGAAAATGGTAGCAAGAGGCTGACCAAGTGTGAAAGTAGACAAGAAACCTAGTACTGAAGCATCAACATGCTCATCTGTGAAATAACCAAGAATAAAATACAGCATGCTAATGATATGTAAGGTTCTCTCAGAAAATATTGCAGATGGGTAAGGAGGATTTGTCTTAGGAGTCTCTACAGATGAAGGAATGAATGTCTGAAATATCTGGAACCTATTGGGTAAGTCCAGATTTAGTTATAGCTATGTAATGGCCTCTATAGACAAAGGAGTTTCATCTGGTCTAGGTTGGATCTTCAGTATTTGGTTAATTGACTCAGCTGTAATGGTGAACAAAATTTCTTTTCCAGGGGTTAGTAGGGCTCTTTGGTCAAGGAAATAACAAGATTAACAAAGTTTGATTACTTCTGGGCACTGGAAAGTCTGTGGGACAACATACTTAGGCAAATTGGACTCCCAAATGAAAACTTCATCAGCTTGATCAATGGATTTGTCATGGCTCTAGCAGTGGAGCTCAAGAAGGTTAAATTCAGTGACTGTGTCATTAATTTTAAAGTCTCTATCTGCTAAAGGAGTGTGTTCCACATCTACAACAGGAGGTTGTAGGGGGTTTATAGATACTATTCCTTGAGAAGCCATTTTTATTAATTTTTATCAATTGATTACTCTTTTGACTTAGAAAAAATTGATTTAGGCGTTTAGGAGCACCTCTGAAAAATTAATACAGTCTGCAGAAGGGTTTGAAATGAAACAAGGACTTTTCCTCTGGTCTGCAAGGTTTAAACTGATTTAATTGATCAAATAATACTGTCTGTGATCAAAAACAATCTCAGGCCTAGGAAATTCTATAAACAAATGCCTAGGGTCTTCAAAAAAAAGGATTTGGGAGGCACAGGAGGTTTCTTTTAGTCTGCAGAGGCTCCTAAATTGGTTTTATTACTAATTAATTCTTTTCTGTAAGTATTGGTCTACGCACTTGAGGAATACCTGGAGAAAATACGTTTTAGTTTGCAGAAGGATTTTGAGGTATGTTACACAGTAATTTGTCACCGTCCCTACCATTCCCCATCCCGCACAATGGAGGACCCATTATGTGACCTATGAGCAATGTCAAGCCTTGAAAATACCTTCATTGCATCCCTTTCCATGAGGACAACATTTCTCTTGTTTATCATTTCCTGAACAGACCCCTAAAAACACATGTTTTTGCATTGGCCCTGGTAGCCCGTTATGTACTCGCGCCAATGGGGGAAAATTAACACTGAGCCCGCGCCAATTGGCGCTCTGTCCCAGTGTTGTACCCGTGCCACTCTGTTTATGGAAAGTTTTTAAAAAAAAGAGGCGAAGTTTCGATTACAACAACTTCGTGGATGAGTCATCAGGAGTGGTTTCGCCTGAATAACCACGGCCTTCCTCCTTTGGCCTCTTGTTTCCACCTTATGGGGAACCTCCCAAAAGATAAGGCCTCCCTTCCACTATTGTAGGGATCCCAACCTCCTCCTCTCCTCTATAAATATAGCCTTCATCCATTGATGAAGGGGCTGAAGGGCTGATAGTCTTGAAGTGCTGAAGCTTTGCATCTCCCTATTCCCAAGAGCCTTTGTGCTGTAAAGAATCCTTTCTTTCCCTTAAGGCCAACTCAAGTGAGGAGACCATTGTTACGAGACTCTGGAGAGGTTTTCCCTTTCCTTGGCGAGCTTTGCGAGACGTGGACGACCGGAGACCCGTTCGAAGGAGGCTGCGACGTCAGAACTTGGTTGTAACTTCTATTCGTTTATAATTTAATAGATGACTATGATTATGGTTCCACTCCGTTTTCCATTATGTTAATGCGAGTAATATATTTTCTGACCGATGTTTAGTTACGTATGCTGGTTCCTATGCTTGTATCTGTTCGTTTCTTCTATGTGCAGGTGTTCATCCGCGGAGATCGTGGAAGGATTGTGATCTACCAGGGCTGAAGGACGGGGACACTTCTTCTTCAGATCATAGCGTTGGAATCCAGGTAGGCTTCTATTCCAAGTCTTTCATTCGTAACTAGGAGCTTGCGTCATAGCATTGTTTGTTTGTTGCTAGACCCCTGTTGGGCTAGTAGGGATCGCCTCTGTCCGCAGAGGGGATATACCTCATCAACAAATTGGCGACTCCACTGGGGAGATCGTCCGGTCTCCATTGTCTCGTTTATGTTGTTTCGCTTTGATCGTTTTTCCTTGCTTGATGAACCTTCTGGGTTGGGTTCTTTTTGTGTTTTGGCTTTTGGTTCAGCCCCCAGAGGATCAGATCTAACCTCTGCTTTTCCGAATTTTCACCTTTTCATGGTTGGCTTGATTGGCGCGGTTTATAGCCTGACAGTCGCGCCAATTGGCGCATCTTGCCAGTTAATCACTCGCGCCATCCCCTGTCTGGCGCGGATTACAGCCAGACAGTCGCGCCATTTCCTGTAGGTGGTAGGGTTACCCTTGTTCGGAAGCTTCTTTTGGTCAGTACTTTGCTTCTGGGTTTGTTTTAGATTCAGCTTGAAGTGGGAAGTCTGGTCTTGGTTGGGAGAAATTTTTTTTTTTTCATTTTCAGGCAGTGGCGCTTGTTGTCAGTTAGCAACCCGCGCCACTTGGCCATTGGCGCTAGTTTTCAAGTAAAAGTCGCGCCAAGTGGCGCCAGTTGTCAATGTACAAGTCGGGCCACTTTCAGGGTGTATGAAAATTGAGTTTTTTTCCCTTAATCCTTCAACAGCGCGTCTTTCCCTTCGGGTATTTCCTCTGTATGAGCATAGATTACATTGATCATTATTTGGAAGGTCTTCTTTCTATGATTGTTTGATGTAAAAGGGATGAATGCCTTGTTTTGATCTCTTGCTTTGGAAGTCCTTTTTGTGTTTGACCGCATATGTCTTGTCAACTTTTGAGGGATTTTGTCACAAAGTATTTTGAAACAACGGTTGCATTCTTAGTGTTTGTTTGCATCCCTTTTGCCTTCATCCTTCATTAAAAAGATTTGCGTTTATTTAGTTTTCGTCTCAAAGTGTTCTTTTTGTTAAAATGCATTAGATCACATTGCATTGAAAAGTATTTTTTGAGATCCATCATTGAACTTAGATTACATTGTTTAATGATTGAAAACTAGAAATCGCTTTGAGTGCATTCTCTTTTATTGAAAGTATGCATTAAGTAGATTCTCATTTCATCGAAAAATGCATTGAGTGCATTCTTATTATTTGAAAAGAAAAAGGAAATTGTGCATAGATTACAATTGCATAGTTTTCGGAGAAAGAATTTTGCATAGATTACATTGCATAATTCGCTTCGTTGAATGTTTTAGAATACTTTTGGATAGTGAAAGTCATCTAGTTTGGAAAAGTTTCGTTTTCAGTTTTGTTGTTTGTTGCATCATTGTTTGAAGCTCTTCCCTTAACTAGATAGCATTCATCAAATTGAAAAGTTTTCTTTTCTCATATAGTTTTGCATTTAGGAGTCTTTTGAGACACTACATACGGTAGGGCCTGAAAATTGAAACTTAATTGAAGATCAACTATAAAATTTATTCAATTAACCTAAGGCAGCATTGGAACTTAACGAAACATATTTAGAAAGTCTAGGCTAGAGACGTGTTCCGGCGTCGTTAAACCTAGCAGCTGTCGCTCGCCGTTTGGCTTTAGACAGTGCTAGTACGAACTTGCGCTCCCCGTACCGTCGCGTATATAAAGGGAGACCCATCTAGGTTTTCAATCCTTTATCCACAGGAAGCCGAGTCTGCCGCCCTATACCCGTGATACACCGAACACAGCATTCGGGGAGACTACCTGCACGTACGGAAAGTCCTTGGTCGATTTCTGTTTCATTATTGAAACCAAGGTGTATATTGCGGTTCACGGATATTTGGTACACCCTTTGTGCCTAGTTTTTCCTGAGCAGTCATTTGGTCTTTTCTGACTCCCTAAACTTGAAAAGACCGTCAAGCGCTTGTCATTTCACGCTTGTATCAACTCTGAAAGAGATAGAGTCATCTTTTTATCGTTTCTCGACTCTTAAAACATGAAACGGTAGAATTTCTTATTTTCCAATGTGGTAAAATCAATCGCCCACGATTACACACCCGTTTAGACGTTGCTTGTTGATCGTTTGATCGTGTGTCTTAACTCGTTTTCAGCCCGTGTGTGGTTTTGAGTTTGATGGCAACTTTTCCAGAGTTCACCAACCAAGGAATCCCCTCAGAAGGGAATCCTGGTCATTTTCCTCCTTTTGGAAATGTTGGTGCTCCTTACATGGCGACGTTGTCCCTTCCTGGGTTAACTGTTGGGTTGCCTGTTTGGTTGTTCTCAACCTCTGTTGTCCCGAATAACTCCGTTACTGTTCAGTCAGTCCCTCCGACGGAACAACATCATGTTGATTCCAAGGTGGACCTCTCCCCTTCTTCGCCTATTTCTGCGTCCTCCTCTTCTACTTCGCCTGGTGAAAGTCTGGATTCAAGTAACCAGGTGGCTAAGAAGAAGAAGAAGAAGACAAAGAAGAAGAAGTCTGATAAGCGAGAGGCTAAATGTACGGCTACTGCCTCCGAGATGTCCCCTCTTGATAAACCTTCCAACCCTCCACGGAAAGTCAAGTTCCCTTGCCTGTTGTGCACGGGAGACCATCTTCTTCGAGACTGCCCTGGCATTCCCAAGGTGCTCGAAGTATGGTCCAACGGCCGCCCACCGTTGCCTTTGATTTCCGGGAGTCGAGTTGGGGGCACATCTTCAGTTGTTGTTGATAAGAACTCTAAGAAGCAGGGTAAGATCACCAATCCCTATAAGTTGTGTGAAGGGCACCATGCCATTCACCTTTGTCCTTATATGGATGAAGCCAAGCAAGTCTTGGACAACCCAACCGGTTCTACACCACGCCTTCCACCTGGTTATAATCGGCTTTCTTTGAGTCCTCTGCCAGCTGATCCTATGATTGATCAAGAGTCATCCTTGGTCGATCCCACTCCCCCAGAAATTCAAATTCACGAATCCGTCCCTGACCGACCATTGGTCGTAGGATCGGTTGAACTGGCCCCGTCCGCGGTGCACCAGGTCTTTTCTGTCGAGAGTGGATCTCACACCCCTCATGTCCTTCTGGTCTCTTGAGATTCTTCAGACTTGGAGAAAGATTCTCCTGTCCCTGTACTTCAAGAAGTCGCTCCTCCGCCTCCCAAGATGGAAGCTACAGAGGATATTTCTCCCACCTTCGAGATGGAGGTCATGGAGGAGGCTTCTGCTTCCGTAACATCAGGGGAAGACCTTCGCATTTCGATGGTAGCCCCTCCGAGTAGTTTGGTCGCTTCCTTTGATTGGAACCGATTTGCAGGATTTCGCCTGCCGTCTTATGTGCCTTTCGAGCTCACCGTGCAGGCTCTTGGTCTGGTTGTACCTAGTACCATTATAGACGAAGGTGCGTCTGTTAGTATTCTGTCTTCAACTACCTGGAAAGCTTTCGGTTCGCCGCCGCTTGCACCTGTTACGCAGAATCTGTTGACTTTCAATAGAAGAACCAGTCAACCGTTGGGGATCCTTCCAAGGTTACCTGTTACTTTGGGAGGTAAAACCGTCCATATGGACGTGATGGTCGTTCCAGGCCCTTTGGATTTCAATCTGCTCCTGGGGCGCGATTACACTTATGCCATGGGAGCACTTGTCTCCTCCCTCTTTCGCGTGATGTGCTTTCCACATGAAGGACGGATCGTGACCATTGATCAGCTTTCGCTCTTTGGTCCTAATATGGCATCTGGTCCGCCATCACCCCCTCCTGGTTTCTATCCACCCGTTGTATCTGCTTCACCGCAGGTCAACTATGTGGCTACTTACCCCGTGCCTGTGCTCAGTGATGATGCCGTTGTGCATAATGTGCTGGGGGCATTGGGTCCTGACTTCCAGGATGTTTTCCTTCCATCGGGAGTAGAACTCTTGGAAGCACCGCCTTCTTTTTCATTTTGATGTAAGTTTGTCGGAGCAGAGTTCCTTGTCTTGTGTCAAGCTCCTTAAAAAATGAAACAAGGTCGTCGGAGCAAAGTTCCTTGCCTTGTGTCAAGCTCCTTAAAAAATGAAACAAGGTCGTCGGAGCATAGTTCCTTGTCTTGTGTCAAGCTCCTTAAAAAATGAAACAAGGTTTGTCGGAGCACAGTTCCTGGTCTTGTGTCAAGCTCCCTAAACCATGAAACAAGGTGTTTGAGGATAGTTCTTTTAATGTGTCAACCTCGTTAAAATAATGAAACACGTTCCCGTTCAATTCGAGTCTTTGTTTAGATCTCGTCAAAATCCCAGTCGAGTCTTTCTCTTGATCTCGTCACTTGAACCTTCACTCCATCTGCCTTTCATATGGACTGAAGCTTGGGGGGCATGTACCTCGAATTGAGTCACCATGCTGGGGGCATGCTTATCTTTTCAAGCATAGTTTATGTACGTTTCAAGCTTGTGTAAAAATGAAACCGGTTTCAAGCATAGTTTATCTTTGTTTCAAGCTTGTGTAAAAATGAAACCTTGCCCATTTTACCTCTTGTGATGGTCATTTTATCAGCCTGTTTTTACCAGATGAGCCTTGGTTTTCTCACTCCATTGTCACTCTCTGCTTGGCCGATCATATGCCTTCACTTGGTTGTTTTACCCGTTCCTGAGGAACTGCTGCTATGAGTGGTCTTGTTAGCCAGCCTCTCGACCTTTATTTGTTCAGAGTAGTTCCACCATTACCGGAACCAGTTGCTACCCTTTATACCACTCGTTCCTCCAGGAGGAGTCATCTTTCAGCTCTTTTCTGACTCTCTAAATATGAAAAGATCGCCGAGGCCCTTGTCGTTTTGATCTCGTTAAAATGGACACGAATCGACATTCACCCGGTATAAGTTTAACCCTTTTTCGGGCCGGGATGGATTGATTACGAAAAAGGAATACCCTAGCCTATCGCGACTAGGAGGTTTTCCCGGATATTGTTTTCTACCTTTTCGGATCTGGGAAACTATTTACGAAAAGGGACTTGTGGAGTTTTCTTTTCCGCTGTCTTTTCAAACTCTCTAAACATGAAAAGACGCCGAGTTCTTCCTTTGTCAGACTCGTTAAACCCTGATGACATCGGATCCAGTCGAAATGACGTTATCTGAGTTTCTCCTTCCTAGGACTCGTTAAATGTACTAGGATGGATTCGCCCGAAGGGCGGACTTATATGACAAGCATATGGTATCCTCTTCAAGCTTGTGTAAAAATAAAGAGGTACTCACCAAGATGGTGGGGAAAAATGGAACCATCGTCGTTGTCATTGGCAGTATGTCGCTCTTGAATATGGCACTTTTCTGCATTTGTGTTGGGTTGGGGACATCTCATCTCGTTGCTTCACTTTGCCTCCGTGGGTTTGGATAATCTCTTTTGACCGCTCATCTGTTCATTGCCTCGTCACCATGACCTCTGATCCGTTTGATGTCAAATACTACCAAATTCACCGTCGTGCCGTTCATGTGTTCAAGAGAAGTTGGCCTCTGCAAATTTCAACCTTCCTCTGTTTCTCATACGATCCTGATTCACAACAAAAACATCATGTTCCTCTGTCTCGTGTCGATGATGTGGGAATCATTATGGCCCACCTTCGATCAAGATCACTTCCTGTCGACTTCAACTCATTATCCGGGAAGTTGGTCTAGAGACTCCTGATGGTACCTTGGAGCCTGCATGCCTCAATGGCAGGTTCGTCGCATTCGACGTGAGGTTTACATCATTGGCCTCCGATCGAGTGATTCTGCGGGTGATCGACATCAACTTGTTTATTCGCACGCCGTAGATTGTACCTGTAGTACCTTGAGGACCATTGTCATTATTGGTGGTTTCTCTCGCGTCTGTTAACAGCTTTCATCATTGGCTGGTAATCAGACGATGTTCTTGCATGTTCGACATCAGCTCACACATTCGCATGCTTGAACTTGTACTTGTTTGGGTCGAGATGGAGCGCAAGACCCTGGATTGTGTCTGTTGTAATCCAGGCTGCGATTGTGGATTATTGTCATTATGTACATGACTCACTGATTGGATGGCTGCGACCATACCTGAGTCTATTGGTTTGATCCTAGTTGGATGGCTGCGTCCATACCCTGGATCCGGATTATAGTATTCTCTGTTTCGGATGGCTGCGTCCATACCACATGTACATCATGTACTTGAGATATCAGTTGTATCTTTCTGCGCAGGTTTTCCGACGGCGGGCCTTCAGTTGAACATGTTCTCGTAAAGCATTTCACCCCTCTCTCTCTCTCGGGCCTCACGCTTTAGGGGGCATCTGTTACACAGTAATTTGTCACCGTCCCTACCATTCCCCGTCCCGCACAATGGAGGACCCATTATGTGACCTGTGAGCAATGTCAAGCCTTGAAAATACCTTCATTGCATCCCTTTCCATGAGGACAACATTTCTCTTGTTTATCATTTCCTGAGCAGACCCCTAAAAACACATGATTTTGCATTGGCGCTGGTAGCCCGTTATGTACTCGCGCCAATGGGGGAAAATTAACACTGAGCCCGCGCCAATTGGCGCTCTGTCCCAGTGTTGTACCCGCGCCACTCTGTTTATGGAAAGTTTTTTAAAAAAAGAGGCGAAGTTTCGATTACAACAACTTCGTGGATGAGTCATCGGGAGTGGTTTCGCCTGAATAACCACGACCTTCCTCCTTTGGCCTCTTGTTTCCACCATATGGGGAACCTCCCAAAGGATAAGGCCTCCCTTCCACTATTGTAGGGATCCCAACCTCCTCCTCTCCTCTATAAATATAGCCTTCATCCATTGATGAAGGGGCTGAATGGCTGAAAGGCTGAAGGGCTGATAGTCTTGAAGTGATGAAGCTTTGCATCTCCCTATTCCCAAGTGCCTTTGTGTTGTAAAGAATCCCTTCTTTCCCTTAAGGCCCATTCAAGCGAGGAGACCATTGTTACGAGACTCTGGAGAGGTTTCCCTTTCCCTTGGCGAGCTTTGCGAGACATGGACGACCGGAGACCCGTTCGAAGGAGGCTGCAACGTCAGAACTTGGTTGTAACTTCTATTCGTTTATCATTTTAATAGATGACTATGATTATGGTTCCACTCCTTTTTCCATCATGTTAATGCGAGTAATATCTTTTCTGACCGATGTTTAGTTACTTATGCTGGTTCCTATGCTTGTATCTGTTCATTTCTTCTGTGTGCAGGTGTTCATCCACGGAGATCGTGGAAGGATTGTGATTTGCCAGGGCTGAAGGACGGGGACACTTCTTCTTCGGATCATAGCGTTGGAATCCAGGTAGGCTTCTATCCGTAGCTCTTTCATTCGTAACTAGGAGCTTGCATCATAGCATTGTTTGTTTGTTGCTAGACCCCTGCTGGGCTAGTAGGGATCGCCTCTTTCCGCAGAGGGGATTTACCTCCTCAACAAGGTAGCGGAGGTTCTCTAAATCTCTTTGGTATTTATAAGGCTTCAGACAGGTTGTGGCGTGTTTTTAGTAGAAAAGAGTGTTGAATTCGGTTGAATTCTGGCTTAAAACAGGGTTGGCAGCTATTCTTTAAGTCGGAAATGGTTCTGTTTGCACGAGTTTGTAACAGAAAAGGTGAAAAAGGATGTAAAGTGCGGCTATATGGTTTTTTTTTAATCAACAGTTATTAACATTGAATGTGCGGGTCACTTAAAATGGCAGAGTGGTTTGGCAACGGGCGGAAAATACTGCTGGGTGGTTTTCGCATTGGCCGAAAGTGGTAGGCGGTAATTTTCTGAGGATGCAATCGAATCGAATAGTGCCATGTAGCCAGGATCGGGGCTCCAAAAACCATGCATTTCTCAAGGTCAGAGGTATGCTAACGATCGGGCGATGGAATGTGCAAAATGAGATATTGGCTATTGGATCTAATCGCTATAGATCTGACGGTTGGGCGAATGCGATGGATTCGTCGGGATTTGATAGGCGTGGGGCCCGGGACTTTAAGTTATGCGGTGGGATATGTATGCATATAAGTTATTGTTTTTAATATATATGGTCAGGGTTTAATACATAGCCAATGGGTTTAGGGAAAGTGGGACCTCTGTATAGGCAGGGATTAATATAATAACATTTATATGTTAATTAACATAAGGGTTGGGAATTTATAATAAGAAATTAATATATACGGCATTTACGTGTATTTAAGGGAATTAATACATAAAGTTAATATGTTAATAATATACACTCAAATGTTAATAAGTGCGGGATTTTAAAATACACTAAGGATAGTGTTAAAACTTAATATCAGGGTGGGATTTTCATAGTGGGGCCCAATATAAATGTTTTAAACTTAAAAACTTAGGATAAGTGTATTTTAGGGGTACCATGAATGAAATGGAAATTAATCAAGGGATTTTACTTTTCTAAAAAAAAATCTGTATTTTAACTTATGAAAAGGGATTTTTTGTAGGGGAAAAATAGTGAAGTTAAGGGGAAAGAATAAAAATGAAGGGGAAGGGGTATTTTTACAAGGGAGATGATTTTGAAGGGAAATTATATATATGAAATGACCAATTTCTACTATCCATGCTTTGTGAAAACTACTTCTTCCTACCCATCATCTATCCTAACATTTTTCTTCATTTCTTTGGGTGCATTTGAGTTTGCAAACCATTATTCATTTTTCTTTTAACAACAAACTATCTAATTCTATGTTGATGTCTTCCAAGGGCTCAGATTAAACTGTTGAGATCCTTATTATTCTCTACCTAACTATTGATCTGCCAAGATTAAACAGTTTGTCTAGATCTTTATTCTCTATCTATTGGCATGAAAGGTCAAGATTAAGCAGTTTGACCTTCATGGATTGTGGCATTTTTTACAAGCTGTACACAATATTATTTTGCAAAGTAAAGTAAAAAGAAGTGGCATTTGAATTTGCATCACTTTCATGATCTATTTTTTATCTCTTTTTTGTTTGGGGTTCATTTTTTATATTCTTTTTTATCTTTTTCTTTATGTCCTTTGATTTTTCTTTTAGGACTTTTACCCTCTTTACATTTTTATTTTTGATATGGGAAAACAATTTTGCAGAAAGCAAAGTATGTACATATTACAAGACTAATCAAATTCAATTAAAAATTATGAATCCTATTATTATAGGACCCTAACAGTGGCTCCACATGGGGATGACATTTCCTGGTGAAATGTCAATAACTTTAAGATCATAAGCCTTGAATTTTTTACTATGTTTTGCCTTGGAACTATTTTCTGAGCTCTGCATTATTCATACTTATGATATTTTTTCTTTCAAAGCTTAGGGCCTTCTCTCTGGGCTTCAACTTTGCAAGAAAAACATCCAATCCAATCTAAACTTTGAAATGTTATGTAAAATGAACAAAGTGAACTATTGTTATTCTGAGGAATAGTAATGCTTCAGCATTCTACCATTGATAGGTCCACCTGGCAGATCTGATCCATCCAACTCCTTCAAAAAGAATGCATTGTTACCTCTGTAACCATAAATGACATAGGGACCTTTCCATAGGAAGTCAAATTTACCATGTTTACCTTTCTCTTCTCTCCTAGAATCCCACTTAAGAAATTTTTCACCTATGTAAAAATCATCTTCCTTTGTCTTCTTGTCATATCTTTTTAATATTATCTTAGACAAATTGTGACTTGAGATAGACTTCTTCCCTGGTTTGTTGCAAGTGTATGTTTTGATTTATCCTTCTCTGGATATCATTGGTTTCTACCTCCAGTTATTGGATCATCTTCATCACTAGAACTCCTAAAGAGGATGGAAAAATAGCATGCATCCCATATACAAGTTGATAAGGGGATGTACCAATGGACTTCTTTATGGTGAGTCTATCTGCCCATAAAGCATTAACTAACCTTTTGTTCCAGGTCTTTTTATTGTCTTCTAGTAGTTTCTTGTTCATATTAACAAGGATTTTATTAGAGGATTCAGCAAGTCCATTACCTTGAGGGTAATATGCACTGGAATGGCCAAGGCTAATGTGATATTTGTTACTGAAGTCAATAATTTTCTTAGATTTGAAAGCAGTTGCATTATCAGTAATGAGCTTTTGGGGACATCCAAATCTAAACAGTATATTGTTTTCTAGGAATGAGATTATGACAGTATCAATGGCTTGTCTAGAAGGAATGGCTTCTATCCACTTAGTGAAATAGTCTGTGGCTGTCAAAATCCATTTGTGTTGGGCTTAGGATGGTGGGTGAATTTCACCAATGAAGTATAAACCCCATTACTGAAATGGCATTTATGTGGAGATGGGTTTAAGGGGTAAAGGTAGTAGTTTTTTCTTCCCTTCAAAGATTTGGCATTTGTGACAGGAGGTCACATACTTTCTTACATCTGCAAAAAGTGTAGGCTAGTAAAAACCAGCCCTCAAGATTTTATCTGCAGTTGACTTCCAGTAAAGATGTCCACCACAGTCACCTACATGAAACTCTTCCATAACTTTATCAGCTTTATCTTTAAGCAAAAAATTTAATAAAATGCCACCATGATCTTTTCAAAACAAAGCATTATCTATGATACAAAATTTCATTGCCTTTAACTTTAAAAATCTAGATTTAGTTCTTGACAATCCAAGAGGAGCTTGTAAGTTTAGTAGTATAAATATGATATCTATATACCATGGTGAATCTGAAAAGGCTTCACTGATCTGTGGAGTCGCCATATCTTCCTGATCATCTAATTGAGAAATAAAATTTATATCTAAGGCCTGACAGTTTGATTCAGCCATGAGTTTGGCTAAACCTTGACCTTTAATGAATTTGGTGGGCTTAATTTCCATGTCATATTCCAAAATGGTGGCAATCCATTTGCCCCTCTTACCATTAGGCCCATTCTGAGTCAAAATGTCCTTCACTACTGAATTTGGAACATATGCGATGATGTGTGAATACAAGATGTACACTCTAAAGTGTTTAATAGCCTTCACTAAAGCTAGTGCCTACTTTTCCATTATGTTATATTTCATTGTAGCATCTCTAAGTGATTTTTTGAAAAAAGAAATGGGTTGTTCATAGCCCTGATCATTCTTCTGTAGCAATAATATGTTCTGAAGAAAAAGAAAAAATAATAAAATCTTTTTTGAAATCAGGACTGGTGTTTTTGTAAGGGCTTGTTTGATTGATTCAAAGGATTGTTTGGCCTCTACTGTCCATTTAAGTTCTAAGTCTTTCTTTAACATGTTATTCAGTTCTCTAATTATTTCTACAAAGTTTGAAATGAATCTCCTGAGAAAATTGATTCTACCTAAGAAAGCCTGCAATTCCTTAATATTCCTTGGATGTATTATGTTCAAAATAGCCTCTATTTTGGCTGGGTCTATCCTAATTCCCTCATTTGAAATAATATTTCCTAACAGTTTACCTTCTTCAAGCCCAAAGAGAGTCTTTTTGGGATTCAAAGAAATACCAAATTTCCTGCATTTAATAAACACTTGTCTCAGATGATCTAGATGTTCATTATCAATTTTTGAAAATACAGTTATATCATCTAGATAAATCACAATAAAATCATGAATTTCCTTGGAAAAAACTATATCCATAGCTCTCTGGAAAGTGGATCCTACATTCATTAATCCAAAAGGAATTTTCAAATACATGAAAGTACCCCAAGGAGTATTAAATGTTGTCTTTGGTTGGTCTTATGGCTGAACTAAGATCTGATTATACCCAGAGAATCCATCAAGTAATGAAATCATGGATGAACCAACCACCCTCTGTAAAATATGATCCATCTTGGGGAGAGGGTAGTTATCTTTTAGGGACACCTTGTTTAAATTTCATAAATCAACACAAATTCTGATTTCCCTTGTTTTCTTCCTGGTGGGAACTAAGTTTGAAACCCAATCAGAATATCTGATAAGTGCAATGCCCTGAGCTTCATACATTATCTTTACCTCTTTTTCAATCAAAGGCATTAAAACCGGATTGATTCTTCTA
Organism: Pinus albicaulis; assembly: GCA_034641835.2. Classification (NCBI taxonomy): domain Eukaryota; kingdom Viridiplantae; phylum Streptophyta; class Pinopsida; order Pinales; family Pinaceae; genus Pinus; species Pinus albicaulis. The sequence continues at coordinate 416,278,320 of CM076576.1, read as the reverse complement.
AGCTTCTATTTGAAAGGTTTTTGATCTTCTTTAATCGGTATTTTGTGTTGCATTATGCTAGTGTCATAAGATTGTAAGTCTTCATAACTCCATGCAGATATATCCTGAAATTCCTTAAACAGAGCTATGTATTTTATTTTTTCTTCTTGTGGTAAAGCTTTGGAAAGTTTGATGAGTTTAGGCTTTTGTTTTGTTCCTATATTGCATTCTTCTATATCTGATCTTAATGGTTCCATCTTTAGTTTTCTTGCAACTTCATTTGAATCAAAAAGGTATTCTACTGGGGATAATCCCTTAGGTAAAAAGTTATTCTTAAGGTTTAAAATATTAGAATCATCATCTACTAATTCTTCTATTTCTACCTTTTCCAGTTTATATATTTCTACTAGAGTAAATTTAGTGGGTTTGGTAAAATCTAAATTACTTACATCTATATCATTGTCTATTTTATCACCTACTGTACAATCTGTGTCTATGTTACAATTCTAGAATTCTCCCTCAGCATTCATGAAGTGATAGATTTGAGTATCTTGTGTAAAAAATTTCCAATATTTTAAGTTGTCTGGTATAGTAGACATGTGTCTTACCTCTGCAGTATATTGGTGATTTGGCTAAAAAGGCAGATTGTAGGTACTAGAAAAAGTTGCTAAAATGTGTGCTTGTATGTTTTGTTTTCTATGAATTACAGCAAAGTCACATTCAAGAAATTCTTTAATCAGATCTAAAATTGTTTCTCTGTATTGGATTAATCTAGGACTATATAAAAAATATTCTCCTCTAATTTGTTTTACAATTAAATCAGAGTCTCCCATGATAGAAACTCTTTTGCCTCCTAAATTTCTAACAATATGTAGTCCTAAAATCAAAGCTTCATACTCTGCCATATTTCTTGTACATTTGAAGTTTAATCTAAAGGCATGACCTTCTGAATGATTGTTTTCCATGTTATGAATCCAAACTCCTACTCATGCTCCTAATTTGTTCACTGAGCCATCAAAATCTAGGTGCCTCATTGATTCATGAAATATGTTGTCATTGTCTGGTTCTTTCTTTTTCTATTTTAATTCGGTGTTGTTTTCTATACCGGAATCAGAATTAAATAAAATGAAAGATTCCATATTAGTAGGTGTAGAATAAGTAGGATAATTTCGAGGTCTTTCTACACTACTAACCATGAACTTCATTAGAATCTCTTTGTAAAGTTTCTTGGGTTGACCAAATAATGAAATAGTGGCATAAGACATGTCTAATTGTAGAGATTCCTACAGTTTTTCTCCCCATGAGCGAGATAACAACATTCCATACTTAGGAGGGATGTCAGCTACTACAATATCCATTACTATGCTTTTTCCAAGGTATTGGACTAAAGTGACACATAAATATTTGATTAAGCCTGGACATTTCACCTTATTGGAATCAAATGAGAAAAGATCTTTATAAGGTCTAGTGATGTCTAAATTTAAAGTTTCCATAATGGCTTTTGGCATTAAATTATGTGAAGCTCTTGAATCTAGCATAGAATTATGCAAAATTTGATCATGAACAGTCAAACTAATGTAGAAAGGAGGAACTCATTCTTCTTGGTGTTTTCCATTTACCTCAGGACCAAATATTAGTTTTGGTTGGTCATCACTCAAATTAGAAGAGTCTTCACCTTCATTCATGTTCAAAGTTTCAGTGATATGTGATTTGTATAAGTCATGTTTTATCAATTATGTCAAAGGAATTGGTATTTTCATTTTGGTAATTTCAATTTGGATGTTAAATGATGCTTTTGTTTTTCCTAACTGAATGACTTCTTCTTTACTAACTGCAGTTTGAGTGTGTCTCTCTTCTTTTTCTACAGTTGGTTTTTCATTTTATGTTTGTGTTTCCACTGTTTTATTGTTTTTTATCTTCTTTTCAGCGACAGTTTGAGTTGCAGTGGTAACTTTGGCATTTTTGGAAGTTTTAGCAACTATTTTGGGATCAACTAATTTGTGATCAGTAGCAGATGTTTTGGGATCAGAAATTGTTGTTTCAGCAGAATTTGTTGTCTTAGCAGCAGCAAATTTTTTAGGATCGGCTGATGTTTGAACATCGGTATCTATAATGTCAACAATTTTAGGACCGGGTGCAATTTTTGGACTAACAATTTTCTGATTAGGATTTGAATTTTTATGATTTGAACTAGAGTTTTGTTGGGTTTCCCTAGGAAGGATTTGCATTACTTTGGTTGTAGGAGCTTCTATTGTTTTCTTTGTCTAAATTTGGGCAGATTTTTTAGTAGGTGCTTCTACATTTTTCTTACTCCTAAGGTTATATTGCTTGTGAACTTCATTAATGTAAAACTCATAACCTTGCTTATAATAAAAAGACTCCCAAGATTCTAACTGTAACTGTTGTAATTCATATAGTTCTTGTTCTTCTTGTGTAAGAAAAATAGTATTATCATCATTAATGCTCATTAATTTAATCTGAGTGTCTTCATCATCTTCATTTTGGTGAGAACTTTCAGCATAGTTCTCTTGGAAAGGTGGTCTTATTATTTGATCAGGTGCAGATTCTCTAGATTTACCAGTGTTGGTGTTGTTTTCTAAAATTGGGATTTCTTATTTGATGGCCTTGTTGTTGATTATCCCACTGTGGTTTCCTTTCCATACTTTCTAGTCTATCCATCATTTTTTCCATGGCTTTTGATAAAATATCTATTTTTCTATCTAATGTAGATGTTTCCTCTTTTATTGTTACCCTTCTTTCATTTCTCATTCTTGCTCTCTTGGCTAACAATTTGGCTTCTACACTAACTGTTATGTTTTGCATTTGTTCTAGTGTTTCTGGGTTCCTTTCCCTTAGTTGGTATGACATATCCATATCAAAACCATCAGAAAATTTAAGTAAAGCTAAATCTGGTGGGGGTTTAATGTTTACTAGAATAGCATTGTAGATACTGTTGAATCTAGTACAATATTCCTGAACTGACTCATTTGGTCCTATTTTTATATGTTCATATTCAAAAAAAAATTGTAAAGGATTCTTCTTTTTCTCCCATCTACTGATAAACAATCTATGGAAGGCTTCTAAATCAGCAATATGATTTTCAGGTAAAGCTTTGAACCATTTTTTTACTTCTCCGACTAAATTTTGGGAAAACAATCTCATTTGGACATCAGATTCATCAATTTCATGCAATTCAAAATAGTCATTCATTTTGATAACATGTTTTTGTGCGTTGTATTGATTGGTTCCATCAAATTGAGGGATTTTGATTTGATAATCTTGGGGCATGTTATGTAAAAAAACTGGTAGGACCAAAGGATCATATCTGGAAGCCATGGCTAAGATTCTGGCTAGACTGGGAGGTAAATTTGTGGTCCTTTGTGATGAGGTTGAGGTACTTGCAGATGAGGTTGGTACACTAGAATATGTACTTCGAAATGTGGTTGAAGTGCTTGAAAATGCAGCATCAGTGCCATAGGATGAACTTGTAGTATTTGGGGATGGAAATAAAACTGTAGGTTGTAAAGGAAGCTTAGGAATGAGGGATTTGTGGAATGAGGTGTAGAGGAAATTATAGATGAGATGGTACTAAATAAATTTTAATTTATACACTCTAAATGACTGGTAGAAGGCTTAGGGGTATATGCAGATAAAGCAGTCAATTCAACTGAATGTTGAAAATAAGTTTCATCAATTTCCTTAATAAAAGTTGCAATTAAAGCATCAAGTTTATCATAAATTTCTAGGGCTTTTTCATATGAATGAAGTGAAACAGTTTCATTCTTAGTTTCAATAAATGAAATGAAATCAAGATCTATTACACTATTATATATATATATATATATATATATATATATATCACTTTCTGATTTAGTTTTAAACAAATATTGCTCAAAAGCTAAATCAAATTCAATTTTTTGTAAACTTGATAATTTATTGGGAAGAGAATTTTCCTTGATCAATGAATTTTTATTACCTAAACTTTCTACTTTTTTGTTTTTATTTAAAATTCTAGCAGGATTTTCTACTATTACAGCATGTTCTAGATCTGAATTAGACCTAATATAGTAGATTCTTCTAGAAGCCAGAATTTGAGTTTTTTAATGAAAAGTTTACTTAACAACCCTTTCAAACAATATTAAGGTGAAAAGATAAGTAAAAATATTTCATTTAAGATTTATTTTAAACACTAAGGATTGGTTAGTCCCCAGTATGGTCGCCAGGATGTTAACACTCCAATAATTCTCAAGGGTTGTTTATAATTTGGTTTAAAGAATATTAGAGGTAACCACAAACCTACTTTCAAGCCTTAGGATCTAACTTTCCTAATGCTCAGAGAGGGCTCTCTCTATATAATTTATCTTTGTTGATTTTAGTTGATTTTATGCTAGTTATGTAGGATTATTTGGGATTTGATTTTAGATTTGGTTTGGTGGTGGAATCACTAGTTCAAATGGATAGATGTAGGTTTGTTTTCCATTGGTTTAATGGAGTCAATGTATCAAGCATTCAGATCAGAATCAACGTTCTAAAGGGAAGTGTCCACAGGGCAAGATAGATGAGTAACTTCAAATCCTGAGGCTGATGGTGAAAATGGTTTCAATCGGGATGAGAGAGAAATTAAGGGTTCTCAGATCCGAATAATGAGTGAAAAGATAGAGGTCAATCGAAACTAGGGAGCAATTAAGAATTCCCTAATATGGATATCAGTAGAAAACATGTAAATGACATAACAGTTCAAAACAGAGTGATTTTGAGAATACTTCACTGAAGTGGCCCAACACATGAATCCTGTAATATGATCTCTTTATTGCTCAATCTAGTCTGCTCACTTGAAAACGGTACAAAGAACCCTTAGGTTTCATCTCAGTACAACTATAGAAATGTTTAGCAATTCATCCACACTCAATACTTCGAAATGTAAAGTATTTATCCAAAAACTCTTACAAAATATCCTAAAACAAACTTAGGAATTATTCATGGAAAAATAAATATATTCATGCAAGAAGATAGATACAGCTATCTAACTAATGCAATTTGTCCCTACTTTTATTGAATTATTTGTTTTTTGTCTTTAATTTGTTGTTGATTTGTCTCTTTTTTGTTTCCTCAACGAAGGCTGTAGTAGAGTGTCTTTTACGTTGGCTAGCTTTTAACTTTCAACTCTGCTTTGACTTTAACATTTTGTCTTTCACCTCATACTCTTTAAACTCTGATACTCTTTGACTGTAACAGTTTTGCTATAGTTGTTCTGTAACTGTAAAAATTTCCAACTCTGTTTACCTTTTAATGACTGATATGTTTCCCATTTAACTGCCTGTTTATTGTTTCACCTTCATAGTAAATCAGTGAATGTCTCCCAATTCTCTGCCTCTGGTAATTTTATCTTCACCACTCTTTTGAATATTTCATCAGCCTTTATATATTTTGAAAATGTGTGCTTGTTGATGAACGTTTGTTTTACCTCATGTTGCAGGTAAAAAATATTTTCAAAACTCTTGTAGAGAACTTTCCCTGTTGGAATTCCTTGTGAAGAAGGAAGGTTAGCTTGATCTTTGGCCACTTCTCTCATTTTTTTATCATAATTCTCTTTCTTCATTAACCTGTCATTTATAACCAAAGGATTTGGAAGGCCTTTGTGCCTTAGAATGTCAAATCTCATCATAAATTTAGCTATGCCAAGCTCCATGTTTGGCATTTTTCTTCAAGTTGAATCACTAAATTCATTTTTGAAATTACCTTCCTGACTTCAAGAATGGTATATGTCCTGTCACTAATTCCAATTTCTTCTAGTTCCTGCTTAATCTTGGAATTAAGGAATTTGATGATTTCATTTGCCTCTTTTGGCTTTTTTCCAAGTTCTTCTTTGGATTTTTGGATGGCTTCACCTGCTGCTTTGATTAGATATTTTTGTTCATAAATAAACTGGATTGATGGCCAAATATTATTGACAGATTCAATGATATTAGCCCATAGTTGTTGTTTGGCTTGTGCCATTGGTTCTTTCAGAGTTAAATATTTCTCTAACTTCTTCAATTTTTCTGTCAATATGTTTTCTTTTTGTTATTCATTCTTGTGCATAATCTAAGCAAGTTTCTTTTCATCCTCTAGACTTTTCAGTTGTTCTTTAAGTCTGTTGATTTCATTTGTCTGAATAGACATTTCCTGCATTTCTTTTACTAACTTACTTGCTTCATCAGTTGGTTGTGATGTCTATGTAGATGACTCTATTGCTTAAGTAGTTGCTGAGGTGACAGGAAGTGTTGTAGCCATTGGGACTGTAGAGGCCAATGATTCTACTAATGTAGAAGGCACAGTTGTTCTGACTACAGGAATGGCAGTGACAGGAACTTCTTCTGATCTAGCCTTTTTCTCCTGGATTAACTTATCCATTTCATTTTCTATTTCTTTTATTTGGGCAGTCAATTGAAGAATGAGATTCATCCTCTCATCTTTCTGGTTTGCAATTTGCAATACTTCCTTTGCCTGAGGATGTTCAGTAGGAAGCAGTTTTAGTTGCTTCTTTAATGCAGCAATTTATGCATTCTTCTTTTTTATCAGTTCATCTTCAACTTTGACATTTTTTGGATCATATCCCACTTCAATAATCAACTCTTCCATTGATTTGATTCTTTTATCCTTAGCCTATGAGGATGCCTTTTCTAATTTGAGATGATCTCTGATGTTCCCAAGAGTGTTTTTCAGCTTTTGTACACTCATGGCTTTATTAGTCATTATAGAATACATCATTTCACCATCTTTCTTGTGAAATTCTATCAGGTCAATTGGATGAAGATCTTCTGATTGAAATTCATATGATGTCATTTTATAGTCAGTTGATGATTTGGGATGCTTGACTTTTGGCTGTAGGAAATTCATCTGCATTTTCCTAGTTTTGTAGTCAAATGCAGAAAGTAACCTACTCTGATCACTAGGTGACTGCTTCCAATATTGTATCTTTCTTTAAGGCTTCATTTCTGATCTTTATCTCTTTGAATTTCTGCATAATCTCCATCACTTTGTCTGTTGGTTTGCTAGATGAGGAGATTTCAATGTTGTGTTGTTTCTAAATCATCTGAGTTTTTGATACTGAAGGCTGGTGTGTTTCTTCAGAAACTGTAGGAGGAGCATTTTCTTTCACCATTGCATCTATGTCAATTACCTCAATTGTTTCCACTTCCTCATTTACAGGATTTAATTTTGGCTTCTTCCTGTACATCAATTTAAATTTGGTTTTAGTGGTAGTCTCTACAGTGTATGATCCTTCTTCTCTGATTCTTTTTGAGTTCCTATCTTCTTGGGCTGAAGTTTGAAAGATTTGACTAGTATCACCTTGCTTTTCTGCCTCTGTCAAAGTGTTCTCCAACCATTCATACTGATTGGAGTATTTCTCTATGTCTGGTTTTTTTCTCATGTACATAAGGAGTTAATTTTCATTTAATCCTTAGTTTGCTTATTACTCCTAGAGGATCATAATACCACTGAAAGATCTGACTGAACTTAAACTCCTGCAAAAAAATTTCTGCCTGTGGACCTGCATCTCTACTGTTACAAATAAAAGGGCCAACTAGATTCTTAATCTTAAATTGTGTCTTCTTTTTGGCTGCCAAGAAATTGATTCCATTAGAATTAAGGATCTATCTGATTTACTCAAGGGAAAATAACCTCATTGGGAGGTATTTGGGAAGTTTATATGGAATAAGATTTGATCCATAAACCCTAATTTCTGTGTGGTTTTGATACAAGTACCAATCTCTTGTCCTACTGTGCTCTAATAATTGCAGGACCTTTTTAATTTCCTCACCAACTCTTAGTTGAGTGTTGTTGTTCAACATGTTGACCATAAGATGAATGAAAGAATCAATGAACTCTGTGTATGTGGACTGTGTGGAATATTTTCTGATTAATGGAGTCCAAAATATAACTGACTTTGGGTTACCTTCATCATCAAGATTTTGAAGGTTGAAGACAAATTTCTCAGACTGAAAGTACAAAAACATGTGGAATAAAACTAAGGAATACTTGAAGGCAAGTCCAGATTTAGGTATAGTTGTGTAAGGGCCTCTATAGACAAAGGGGTTTCATCTGGTCTAGGTTGGATCTTCAGTATTTGGTTAATTGACCCAGTTATAATGGTGAAAAAAATTCTTTTCCAGGGGTTATTATGGCTCTTTGGTCAGGGAAATAACAGGATTGACAAAGTCTGATTACTTTTAGGCACTGGAAAGTCTGTGGGACAAAATACTTAGGCAAATTGGACTCCCAAATGAAAACTTCATCAGCTTAGTCAATGGATTTGTCATGGCTCCAGCAGTGGAGCTCAAGAAGGTTAAATTCAGTGACTGTGTCATTAATTTTAAAGTCTCTATCTGCTAAAGGAGTGTGTTCCACATCTACAACTAGAGGTTGTAGGGGTTTTGCAGATACTATTCCTTGAGAAGCCATTTTTATTAATTTTATCAATTGATTACTCTTTTGACTTAGAAAAAATTGATTTAGGCATTTAGGAGCACCTCTGAAAATTAATACAGTCTGCAGAAGGGTTTGAAATGAAACAAGGACTTTTCCTCTGGCCTGCAAGGTTTAAACAAATTTAATTGATCAAATAATATTGTCTGTGATCAAAAATAATCTCAGGCCTAGGAAATTTTGTAAATAGATGCCTAGGGTCTACAGAAAAAAGGATTTGGGAGGCACAGGAGGTTTCTTTTAGTCTGTAGAGGCTCTTAAATTGGTTCGATTATTGTTTATTTATTTTTTATAAGTATTGGTCTAAGCACTTGAGGAATATCTGGAGAAAATAAGTTTTAGTTTACAGAAGGGTTTTGAGGTAGTGGAGGTTCTCTAAATCTCTTTCCCTAAATATATTTTGGTCTTTATAAGGCTTCGGACTGGTTGTGTAGCAACAAAGGGTGTTGAATTCGGTTGAATTTTGTCTTAAAAAAGGGTCGGAAGCTATTCTTTAAGTTGGAAATGGATCTGTTTGCGCGAGTTTGTAACAGAAAAGGTGAAAAAGGTTGTAAAGAGCGGCTATATGTTTTTTTTTTAATCAACAGTGATTAACATTGAATGTGCGGGTCATTTCAAATGGCAGAGTGGTTTGGAAACGAGCGGAAAATACTGTTGGGTGGTTTGCGCATTGGCCGAAAGTGGTAGGCGATAAATTTTTTGAGGATGCGATCGAATCAAATAGCACCACGTAGCCAGGAGTGGGGCTCCGAAAACCATGCATTTCGCAAGGTTGGAGGTATGCTAACAATCGGGCGATGGAATGTGCAAAATGAGATATGGGATATTAAATTTGATTGGTATAGATCTAACGGTTGTGCGAATGCGATAGATCAGTCGGGATTTGATAGGTGTGGGGCCCAGGAATTTAAGTTATGTGGTGGGATATGTATGCATATAAGTTATGGTTTTTAATATATATGGTCTAGGTTTAATACATAGCCAATGGGGTTAGGGAAAGTGGGACCTATGTATAGGCGGGGATTAATATAATAACATTTATATGTTAATTAACATAAGGGTTGGGACTTTATAGTAAGAAATTAATATATACGGGGTTTACGTGTATTTAAGGGAATTAATACATAAATTTAATATGTTAATAATATACACTCAAATGTTAATAAGTGCGGGATTTTAAAATACACTAAGGATAGTGTTAAAACTTAATATCAGGGTGGGATTTTCATAGTGGGGCCCAATATAAATGTTTTAAACTTAAAAACTTAGGATAAGTGTATTTTAGGGGGTATTATGAATGAAATGGAAATTAATCAAGGGATCTTACTTTTCTAAAGGAAAATATGTATTTTAACTTAGGAAAAGGGATTTTTTGTAGAGGAAAAATAGTGAAGTTAAGGGGAAAGAATAAAAATGAAGGGGAAGGGGTACTTTTACAAGGGAAATGATTTTGAAGGGAAATTAGTAAATATGAAATGACCAATTTCTGTTATCCATGCTTTGTGAAAACTGCTTCTTCCTACCCATCATCTATCCAAACATTTTTTCTTCATTTCTTTGTGTGCATTTGAGCTTGCAGACCCTTATTCATTTTTCTTTTAACAGCAAACTATCTAATTATATACTTATTTCTTCCAAGGGCTTAGATTAAACTGTTGAGCTCCTTATTATTCTCTACCTAACTAGTGATTTTCCAAGATTAAACATTTTGGCTAGATATTTATTCTCTATCGATCAGCATAAAATTTAAAGCATGAAAGGTCAAGATTAAGTAGTTTGACCTTCATGGATTGTGGCATTTTTGACAAGCTGCACACAATCTTATTTTGCAAATTAAAGTAAAAAGTAGTTGCATTTCAATTTGCATCACTTTCATGATCTATTTTTTATCTCTTTTTTGTTTGGGGTTCATTTTTTATATTCTTTTTTATCTTTTTCTTTCAGTCCTTTGATTTTTATTTTAGGACTTTTACCCTCTTTAAATTTTTATTTTTGATATGGGAAAACAATATTGCAGAAAGAAAAGTATGTGCACATTACAAGACTAATCAAATTTAATTCAAAATTATGAATCCTATTATTATAGGACCCTAATAGTGTGCATGTGGATCCAACTAAGATCCAAGTCATTCGGGATTGGCCAACCTCGACCACTCTAACAAATCTTCACAACTTTTTGGGCCTTGCAAATTTTTATTGGAGGTTCATGTTGGGATTCTCCCATATGACTTGGCCTTTAAGTATGATTACTAAGGATAGGGTGAAAGCAAATTTTTCCTGGTCTGAATCCCAACACAAGGCATTCATTGAGGTTAAGCACCACCTCTTCTCTGCACAGGTACTCACACTTCCAAACCTGGAGCAGCCATTTGAAATTGAGATAGATGCCTCTGGCTATATTTTTGGCTCATCCCTCAACTAGTAGGGGCATCCAATGGCCTATCATAGTGAGACAATTTCTAATACAATTCGAAAGTACCCCACCTATGATCAAGAGATGTACTCCATTATGCAAGTTTTCTGGAAATGGAAGCATTACATTATGGGGAATGAGACGGTCATCCACACCAATCACTAACCCATTCGGTTTATACAAACACAAGGGAAGTTACAGAATGATTTCCATCAGAAGTGGTCTACATATCTACAACAATTCCAATTGAAGATTAAATACAAAAATGGCAGCACCAATCTTTTTGCAGACTGCCTTAGCCCACCACAAGTTGCAGCACTAACAAATGTTCTCAACTCTTGTAGCCACGAGAGTTCTTGATGGCCGCAACTATACAAAAATGATCCAAAGTTCACCTCCACATACCAGATTCTAGTAGATGGAAATAAGTTCCTAATTTCCACCTCCAGGATGCATTATTATGCTACCTTGGCCACCTTTGTGTTCCTTCGAGCGAGCATTCCTAGTTGATTTGGGAGGAAAACTATAGTCGATTCGCGAAACACTTTGGTATGGTGAAAACTATGGTTGTACTACAAAAGTACTTTTATTGGCCAAAACTTCGATTGGATGTTGGAAAATATATCAAATTCATCACTGCTTGAGCCCTCGCCAATCCATCCATCAATAATTAAGGTTTGTACACTCCTCTTCCTACTCCCAGCCAGCTGTGGGAATCCATATCCATGGACTATATGTCTAGCCTCCCTTCTACCAAGCATGGTAATGACTGTGTATTTGTGGTCGTCGACATTATTTCTAAGAGGGATATATTGGTGGCCTGCAAGAAGAGTATGAAATATGAGGACATTGCAAAAATCTTATTTGAACGAGTGTGGGTACATTTTGGGATCCCACATACCATTATATCATATCAGGATAGCAGGTTCCTAAGAACATTCTATTCAAGCCTATTGACATTACACTAGGTGGATTGCATTTTATCCCCAGACTAATAGCCAGAAAAAGGTCATAAACAAGATGACAATGCACATACTCTACATGTACATCTCCAAGAATCCACGAACTTTAGATGAGAGCCTCCCCTATGTGAAACATAGTTATAACAGAGCTCTCTATAGCTCGACTGGTCGCAGTCCCTTTCAAGTGGTCTAGGATTTCACCCATCGTGTTTGATTGATGTTGCCATACCTCATGTGACTACACAAACAGAATCCACACATGTAATGTCTGAGGCTAATAAAGAAACCATATTTATTGAACATATCCAGAACTTCTACTAGTAGGTTCACGACATCCTGGAGAAGTCCAATTCCAAGTATAAGCAGCGACATGATCAACATTGGGTGCCACACAAGTTTCAAGTGGGAAACAAATTTTGGTTTCATTTGCAGAAAGAAACCCTAACCGGAGTTGATCGAAATCTCATACCACTCCAATATGGGCCTTACATCATTATCAAGGTTGTGTGAGACAATGCTTTTGATCTTAGTGTTCCCCCATTCCTTGGCCTGCAACCAGTGTTAAATGGTGACCTCATTTGACCATTGTTCCACCATTAATGGACACATAAGACATTGCAAAAAGACTCACACCAACACAGCTAAACCTCGATTGCATGGAATAGGCCACAACTGAACGGATCATGGAAAAACAGATCAAGAACACTCACCAAGAGAAGATCTAGTTGTATCAGGTAGTCAAAGCTAGCCAACTCCTGCACCAAGGCCAGTGGCTCACCAGGGACCAAGTTTAGCAGAAGTTTCCTTATCTCATGGAAGAACTCAACCCAAAGGGTATGATTTATTCCTAAGTGGGAAGGACTGATCCAAGTGGATATTGGTGTCCACCCACCTATTCCACTTGGACCCCCACCATTGTTTCATTCAGTTTTTCAGTTTTCTTAATTGCAACACAGTTTACTATTTTTGGGAGTTTTTTGGGTCCTAAACTTCCAAAGCCGCTTTGAGGCCCTAAACGACATTTTTTAGGAAAATCGTGGCCAACATGGGTTGGTATTCCTAGGATAGATATTTTTAGTGAGGTATTTTGCATGTCAAACGAAGATTGTATTCCAAAGTTACGTCCCCGGCAAGTTGATGTAAGAATTAACCCAAACGGGGCCCATAATTTTTTTGTTTCATCTCCTAGGGTTAGGTTTTTGGATACTTAGGTTTTTCCATTGTTTCTAAATAATAAATAGGACTTTGAGCCTCATTGTAACATAGTTCAGAGGCATGTAGCCACCACATCTCTTCTCAAATATTAGCTACCATCGCCTGAGCTATTTTATTTCCATTTTGTATGTAAGCATATTTTAGTCTTTGATATTAATGAAATGAAGTTATCTTTTTGTTGCTTCTCTGTGTCCATGTTTATATTTTGGATCAATGGTATCAGATCGGTATGCTCTTTCTCTATTTTTCTTTGCATGTTCCCAAAGAGGTCAGTTTATAAGGAGTTAGGGCTCAATCTAGTTGAACCCTTACAAGATCAACCTCGCAAACCCTGGCGGCCTCCCATGGCCGACTAAAAGAAAGACGAGAAGGGGGATATCCTATCAAAATATTTCTCAAGGAGGCCCTCGAGTAATAGAGGAACGCGATGATGGATAACTCTACCCAGATCCTTCGGAGAATGCTTACAGGTAATGCATCTTCAACCGGCGGCCACTCTAGAGGCACCACTCCCTTTAAGGTACAAGTCAACTTAGACATTCCCACATTTGAAGGCCATATGGATGCATATGTTGTAGATAAATGGTTAAATTTTTTGGAAGGATATTTTTTGGTTCATAATTTTTCCAATAGGGAAAAGATTAATTTTTCACTCTTGAAATCTACTCCCCACGTCAAGGATTGGTGGGAAACCTACTGTGAGCATAATGACGAGGGGGAACCCACACTATTCTCGGTCGCACCCAATTGAAATTCATTCTGAGATGATATCAAGGAATAGTACTACCCTATCGTGAGCTATAAAGATAAGTACATACAATGGACTATTTTGCGGCAACAGAGGGATCAAAATGTGCATCAGATGACAAATATTTTCCATACCCTACGCACAAAGTTGAGTATCAAAGATTATGATAAACATATGTATCTCAATTACCACAGTTTTTTGCACAAATACATTCAAGAGGAAATGGAGTTCCTGGACATCTCCTCGCTTGGTGCAGCATACCGATATGTTGCCAAAATTGAGCAAAAATTCAAGTAGAAGAAGCGAGACTTTGGATCTGTGAACCAAAAGCAGAAAAAAAATGTGCCCCTAAGCCACAAAGAAAAGGACAGATCCTGACCGATACCTCCCAGGGAAACTACTTGAAGCCGCAAGCCAAGGGTGACAGGAAGGCAAAGCAAGACACTGGCATGGGTGTGAGTTCCATAAAAGTGTTACGCACAACATGCATGAATTTCGCACAAAGTAGGTATTGGTGGCCAACCTCAGAGACTCAAAGACAGATGCATGTTCTAATTCTTAGTTGGAACCTGACAAAGGAACTGGCAAGGGTAATCATTTCATTGATGCATAACCCACTGTGATGGTAGCCACCATGAAGCTCCAAAAGGCGGAACTCGAAGATCCATAAAAGGGGGAGCCCCTCTTTCACTCACAGATTTGGGTGAAGGGATCGCCGCTACAATTCATTGTCAACAGCGGGAGCCAAAAAGAACCTCATTTCAGAAGAGGTTGTGAAGCACTCAGGCCTACCAACCACACCACAACCGCAGTTGTACACCATCAGGTAGCTTCACCAAGGACGAGATCTCTGTGTCAGCCAACAGTTTCACCTTCCCTATAGCATCAATCCCTTCATGGATGTGGTATTGTGTGATATATCTCCTCTTGAAGTTTCTTATGTATTATTAGTCCAACCATACTATTGGAAGCGCCATGTCATGTATGAGTCTAGGTCTCACACTGTTATTATTTCTTTGGGTAATAATCTATATATGATACTGTAGGTAGCCCCGCCTACCGGCATTTGTTTAATCTCTACTATGCAATGTAGTAAGATCATCTCCCAAACCAAGAAATTTGTTTTCTTTCTGATTTGCTCTCAAAGTAAGGGGAAGATTGTAGCCACATCCATGGCCCCTAAGAAGGGTTCTTCCACACAGCAGAAGCAGGTGGATACAGTCATGAAACAATACAGGGGCATCTTCTCCTCACCTGCAGGGGTATCCTTGCTATGTCAGGTCAAGGATTAAATCGATCTGTCTCCCAGAGAACCTCTACCTAACAGGTTGATATATCATCGCTCCATACTCAAAATTGAAGAGTTCAAGCGGAAAATCCAAGATCTACTGCAAAAAGGGCACATCCAACCAAGTGTCTCGCCTTGTGGGAGCTTTATTGTACTTGTACAAAACAAGGATGGGACCTGGAGGCTATGCATTTATTATCAGGAACTAAACAAAATAATTGTCAGGAACAGGTATCCAATCTCATGGATTGATGACCTTTTGGACCAACCACTAGTACATATGGTCAATTTTCTGACACTTTAGTTACAACAATCTTGACGTATTTTCGGAAAGTTCCCAACTTTTTCTCAATTTTTTTAATCCCTCCAAAAAACGTAGGAGAAAACGTCAAATTTGCGATGAACCTCTCTAAATGTCAGACTTGCGACGAAACGCTCCAAATCGTCGGTCTTGCAATGACTTCGACGAAAATGCTGCCAATGTCGAAATGGCAAAGGAAGGCTCCAACCGTCGGTATTGCGACAAAAAGCTCCAAACTCTCAGTCTTGCGACAAATCCCTCCAAACCATAGGTATTGCAACAAAAATCTCCAAACCATCAGTCTTGTGACGAAGCCCTCCAAACCGTCAGACTTGCGACGAAGGTATCCAAATCATTGGGCTTGCAACAAAAGACTCCCAACCATCGGACTTGCAACGAAAATATCCAAACCATGTGAGGGTCATGTTGGGTCGGGAAATTTCAGGTCAGTTCGTGTCGGGTCAGGTTGTGTTGTGTCAGGTCAGGTCGTGTCAGGTCGGTTCATGTGAGGGCGCCCAAGGAAATGTGTTTGGGTGGGTCAGGTCAGGTCGAGTCATGTGAGGGTACCCAAGGAAACATGTTCGAGTAGATCGGGTTGGGTCGGGTCGTGTCATGTGAGGGCGCCCGAGGAAACATGTTCAGGTGGGTCGAGTTGGGTCAGGTTGTGTGAGGGCGCCCAAGGAAATGCATTAGAGCGGGCCAGGTCGGTTCAGGTCATGTGAGGGTCTGGTCGGGTCAGGTCAGGTCGTGTGAGGGCACCTAAGGAAACGCCTTCGAGCAGGTCACGTCAGGTTGTGTCATGTGAGGGCGCCCAAGCAAAACACATTCGGGCAGGTCGGGTCAGGTCATGTGAGGGTGCCCAGGGAAACGCGTTCGGGCGGGTCGGGTCGGGTCAGGTCATGTGAGGGCACCTAGGGAAACATGTTCTGGAAAGTCAGATCGTGTGAGGGTGGTCGTATCAAAAATGCTAATTTGTACTTATCGTGTGCCTTGTGCACGTTTGTGTGATCTATTTTCTGTTTACTCTCTCGTGCCTTCGTTCAGGAGAGTCAGGTCTTGCCATGTGAGGGTGCCACATGAAACATGTCTGGGTCGGATCATGTGAGGGAGGCTGTATGAAAAATTATAAGTTGTGATCGCCCTGTGCCTTGTGCACGTTCGTGCGACCCATTTTCCATTTTCTCCCTCGTGCCTTAATCGACATTCGAGCGGGTTGGGTCGGGTCAGGTCATGTCGTACTGTGAGAGTGCCCATTAAATCACGTTCGGGCAGGTGGGGTCAGGTCGGGTCTTGTGAGGGCGCCAAAGGAACGCGTCCAGGTCGGGTCGTGTTGGGGCATGTGAGGGCACACAAGGAAACACGTTCAGGCGGGTCGGGTCAGGTCAGGTCATGTCGTACTGTGAGGGTGCCCAAGGAATCACGTTCGGGCAGGTGGGGTCGGGTCGGGTCTTGTGAGGGCACCCAAGGAACGCGTCCAGGTCGAGTCGTGTTGGGGCGTGTGAGGGAACCCAAGGAAACACGTTCAGGTGGGTCGGGTCAAGTCATGCCATATGAGGCGGCCCAAGGAAACACGTTCAAGCAGGTCAAGTCGGGTCGTGTCGTGTGAGGGCACCCAACGAAACGCATTCGGGCGTGTCAGGTCGTGTTGTGTGAGGGCGCCCAGGAAAAAGCATTCGGGTAGGTTGGGTCGAGTCATGTTGTGTGAGGGTGCCCGAGAAAACGTGTTCGGCGGGTTGGGTCAGGTCCTGTGAGGGCGCCTAAGGAAACGCGTTTGAGCAGGTCGGGTCGGTTCAGTTCGGGTTGTGTGAGAGCGCCAAAGGAAACGCATTAGTGTGGTTCAGGTCGGGTCGTGTGAGGGCACCTAAGGAAATGAGTACAGGCAGGTCAGGTCGGGTCATGCCATGTGAGGGTGCCCAAGGAAATATGTTCGGACAGGTCGAGTTGGGTCTGGTCGGGTCGTGTCGTGTGATGCCACCCAAGGAAACGCGTTCGAGCGGGTCAGGTCGAGTCGGGTCGTGTGAGGGTGCCCAAGAAAACTTGTTTGGGCAGGTTGGTTCGGGTCATGTCGTGTGACGGCGCCCAAGGAAACGCGTTCGGGCGGGTCAGGTCGTGTCATGTGAGGGCGCTCAAGAAAACGCATTTGGTCGGGTCGGGTCGTGTCGTGTGAGGGCGCCTAAAAAAATGCATTTGGGCAGATTGTGTCATGTGAGGGCGCCTAGGAAAACGTGTTCGAGCGAGTCAGGTCGGGTCGGGTCTGGTCGTGTTGTGTGAGGCGCGCCAAGGAAACGTGTTCGGGCGGGTTTGGTCGGGCCGTGTCGTGTGAGGGCACCCAGGAAAATGCGTCCAGGAAGGTAGGGATGGGTCGTGTCATGTTAAGCTGCCCAAGGAAATGTGTTCGGGCTGGTCGGGTCAAGTCTTGTCGTGTGAGGGCGCCCAAGGAAACGCGTTCGGGCAGGTCAGGTTAGGTCAGGTTGTGTCGTGTGAGGGCACCCAGGAAATGCATTGGAGCAAGTTGGGTCAGGTCAGGTTGTGTCAGGGTGCCCAAGGAAATGTGTTTGGGCTGGCCGGGTCGGGTCGTATGAGGGCGCCCTAGGAAACGTGTTCGTGCAGGTCGCGTCAGGTCGGGTTGTGTGAGGGAACCTAAGGAAACGCGTTCGAGTCGGGTTATGTGAGAGTGCACAGGGAAACACATTCGGGAGGGTCAGGTGGGGTTGGGTCATGTGAGGGCACCCAGGGAAACACATTCAGGCAGGTCAGGTCAGGTCGTGTGAGGCCACCCAAGGAAACGCGTTCGGGCAGGTTGGGTCGGGTCAGGTCATGTGAGGGCGCCCAAGGAAACACATTCAGGCGGGCAAGGTCAGTTTGGGTTGGGTCGTGTGAGGGCATATGCCCTAGGAAACGCGTTCATGTGGGTCTCTTCATGTGAGGGCACCTAAGGAAACTCGTTCGGGTCGAGTCGAGTCAGGTCGTGTGAGGGTACCCATGGAAACATGTTCGGGCGGGGCGGGTCAGGTCAGGTCATGTGAGGGCGCCCAGGGAAACGCGTTCATGTGGGTCAGGTCGTGTGAGGGAACCTAAGGAAACTTTTTCGGGTTGGGTCAAGTCAGGTCATGTGAGGGCACCCAAGGAAACACGTTCGGGCGGGGCGAGTCAGGTCGGGTCGTGTGACGGTGCCCAGGGAAACGCATTCGGATGGGTCAGGTCAGGTCGGGTCGTGTGAGGGTTCCCAAGAAAACGTGTTCGGGCGGTTCGGGTCTGGTCATGTGAGGGCACCCGAGGATACATGTTCGAGCAGGTTGGGTTGGGTCAAGTCGTGTGGGGGAGCCCAGGGAAACGCATTCGAGCAGGTTGGGTTGGTTCGGGTCGGGTCATGTGAGGGCGCCCAAGGAAACGTATTAGTGTGGGTCGGGTCATGTGAAGGCACCTAAGGAAACACGTTCGGGTCAGGTCAGGTCGGGTCAGGTGAGGGCGCCCAAGGAAACATGTTAGGGTGGGTCGGGTCATGTGAGGGCGCCCAAGGAAATGCATTTGGGCGGGTCGGGTCGGGTTGTGTGAGGGTGGTCGTATCAAAAATGCTAAGTTGTGACCTGCACCCGTGTTCCTTGTGCACATTTTTGTGATCCGTTTATGACTATCCAATCATAGGAGATCGTTGATCATATCACATAGAAAGGCCATTAAATTCTTAAATAATTTTCCCAATTCTTTCACTCCCTTCTTTTCACAGGAAAATCCTTCTTTGGATGAGATTGAATGAATAAATTCCTCATAGGGATTTAATCCAAAAACAAAGGATGATTTAACTATTTCACAAACTTCAATCGAATCCAGGGATAATTTTAAGGATGGAAAATTATCTTGAAGTTTAAAAAAATGGCGAATCTCACTAATCCCTAATATGCAAACTATAAAATGTTTATTGATGTATTTGTAAAATTATTCAAATTTATAATGATATTATATATATTGTCTATATATTGTTGGCTATTTTTAACGTAAAATAATTTTATATTGTAAAATTTGGGCGAATCAGTTTTATAAAAAAATGGAAATTGGCGAATCTTTTTTTTGGAAAAACCATGGAAAATTATCCCACCTGCGAATATTAGCCCCTAAAATTTTCCATGAGATTCGAATCTTTCTTTTGTGGATTGAAAGAAAGAGAACCATTGAATGGAAGATGTGAAAACATGTGAAACATCATCACAATTCGATGTTTCTATATTGAAATGGTGGTTGTTGCAGCTTTAGGTTTGAGCTGCCCCTTAAAAAAGTGTTACTGTTGAGAGGTAAGATTCTGAATCAATAGAAAAATGGTTATTAAGAAACAATGAAGACATATGATTAAATTTTTAATATGATATTTTGGCATAATACTAGATATTGACATCATCCACAACGTTATCTATTCTCTACAGCATTACACTGATGTTGGGATAATTCTTCATCGTAGCCTAGTTGTGGAGTAGCACTGAAGCACAATGAAGCCTTACATGATCCAGGACTCGTAACAAAATTCCATCCAAGCATGTTCTAGTGGCAAGTGTGAACATGGTCCAGCTTGAACTCTAGTGCAAGTATGGAATGAACTCAAAAATCTTGTCTCTTAAGGCTTGTTTCTCAAAGAGCTCTTCTTGTTAGTTATTATTAACCACTAACTCATTATTCGACCCCTAAACCCTAAACATGCCTAAATCCCATAACCCCTAACCCCCCAATACCTAAACCCTTAACCACTAACTCATTATTCCCCTAACCCCAATCCCTAATCCCTTAACAACTAACTCATTATTCCCCGAACCCCTAAATGCTCCTAAATCCCCTAACCCCTAAGCCCCAAATCCCTAACACCTTAACCACTAAATCATTATTCTCCTAACCCCTAAACCCTAAACCTCTAACCGCTAATCCCCTATTCCCCTAACCCCTAATCACCTAATACCTAATCCCTTAACCACTAAATCATTATTCCCCTAACCCTTATAACAGTCCTTAAAACCCTTGGGATAGCCATTCCAAACGAGAGAAGGTCTAGTTGGGACCTACGATCGGGTTAATTCCCCCTTGTTGGAAAGGTGGAATTTTTTCCTTGTCAACAACCCTATAGTCTTTAATCCCTCTAACATATACTTAAACTGTTTCTAAACAGATGTTGGTATAGATGTCGATCAATTGGATGAATATCAAGAAGATACAAAAGAAGAATGATACAGATGTTGTGTTCGAGTATGAGCTGGTATGTTATAAATTTATATTTTAATATGTATGAATTATTTTCTTTCAATAATTTACTAATTATGTGGGTTTATTACATGTTGTTTATTATTTCAAACCAACAAATAATGGCCATACTAGCGTACAGGCTAAACTAAAATTATGTATTTATACAAACACATGAAAATTTTGTTTACGACCTTAATTAATTTTTGGTTTGTTCGTATTCTATTTCATAGATTGGGTATTAGGGAAATGAGAGTGATGTGAGGGGGATGGGAGGGGTCATATGAGCTTCCACCTTCACATGGTTGGCCCTGTTTAGTAGAGCATAAATTATTCTTGAAACCAAGAGAAGCTCATTCATATTTATTTGCATCATCGTAAATGTCATCATTGTTCTTAGATTATTGCAGTGCTAAAATTGTTGAAATTGTTAGAAAACATTTGGTCACTTATGAAATGATATTACCATGCACCATTACCTTTATAAACCAAGAGTGACCTGTGAATGGGGACAACGTAGATTATATGTTTCTCGAAAGGTTCTTCAGTCAAAAACTAATTAATATATTCCATTGTTCACTATTAATTCCTTCCAATCTCAACAGATTGACATTCTTCCACCTTTGATTTTAAATAATGGTGGTCAATGGGTGAGAAGCTCAAGACACGATACAAATGCTTCCACCTTCTAATATTTCTATGAATCTTTCTCAATACCTTACAAGAAAACCCTCAACATTTCGTCAAATTTTGTAGGGATGATACCCACTGTAGATTCACTAGCATTAATTATAACCCTTAAACTAGCATACTGCATCAACTTGCTACCAATCCCCATACCTTGATCAACATCCCTATCATTAATAGTAGATTAGGATTGAAAAGTTTGTTTGATGTCACAACATTGAGAATAAACCATTTAATTAATTGAAACAAGTTAGAGTCAATTGGTGCCAATTGAAAATGGGGAATGTCATGCAGAATTATGATCTACAGATAAATCAAATTCCCTAAGTGTGGTGCTAGGCACTTAGAACAACAGATGAAATACTTTTCTATCACTTTCTCTAAGAATAAATAGACACACATAATGATAGAGGAACCTACTTGCGATCAAAGCGCTTCCTATTCTCCTTCTGTCGCTTTTGTTGTAGCCTTTGATCCAACTTAGATCGTTAGATTGATTCCTGCAAGTATAAACAGAGAACATAGAATAGATTGCAATAAACAGATGCCTACTTATCTTAATCACTTAAATCGATAAAACATGAAAAATATATATCATTCAAGAGTCCATTGCATGAGAAATAGAAACATAAACAGATACATATATGGGAAAATGAATAGAAATCTTTATTATAGATTAGAAGGGGGAGGTTACAACTAATGATCGATTTGATGTCACTAGCTCTAGCTTCATCCTAGCCTCATCACATCCAACATCACACCAGTAGCATATCACTTCTTTCACTCTCTCAATTGAGAATCCAACAACATTTCTTTACCAAAATTCTTCCTTCCCTAGCACTAGGATCTGTGCTCAATTTATAGGACAATTGATGGTAGTTTCTCAATGAATGACTTTCTAATAATATGCAATACATGTTTCCAAGTTCAGAGGTGTTATATGGACACTTGGATTCGAATTTTGACACATATGGACTCTTCTAGAAGTCACTGGCCGTGTGGAGATTCTGGAACAATGAGAATTTTTCTCCCACCTGACCAACGTACCCTTGAATTTCAGAAAGTGCATTGCAATGCACCCTTGAATGGAGGGAGCTGCATATGCAACACAATTAGTCCCTTGAGAGGAAGTGTTGGTGACCTCATAAGTGATATAACATATACTTCAAACCTTGGAAATCTCACAATAGAAGCCATGAATGATTTTTTCTTCTCTTAGGGCAAATAGCAACTGAAATGTAAGGGGATGATAGACCCTATTTCACTGGTCCTGGGGATGATGTCCAGTTTGACCAGGTCATGGGGGATGATGCCAAAATTGACATAGAATAGATCCCCCCTAAAGCATGAAGTTGAAATACTAACAATATTTTTGAATGAGATGCTTTACGACGTGATGAGTTGGAACTGAAGCAGAGTGGCGACCTACATCAATCTTACAATACATTAAATCATGATATTTTCATCTTGATCATGAATTATTAAGGGAGGCATTCCCATGCTCAACACGTAAACTATCTAATAACATGTACATAGTGCAGAAATTTGTCTACATTGGAATGTTGCCCAATACAGACATGCCTACAGATATAGGTCCATGTTCAGATGACGATCTGTATGTAAGGTCACCATACAAATGATGTGTACAACAATCCTGAAATCGCAACCCAGATGGTTGAAACTAGATCCGGGGTCTTCTTATCTCGTTCACTCGATCATTCGGGTATAAGTATAGCCATGCGAATATATGATATGTAGTCGAACATGGTAAGACATCATTTGATTACCAACCAATGATGTGAGTTGTTAACAAATGCGAGAGAACCACCATTGATGTTAATGGCTCTCAAGGTACTACAGTACATTTTGTAAGGCGTGAATAGATGATTTGATGTTGAACGCCAAACAAAATATTTCGGTCAAAGTTCTGGAAGCGAGGATCTTGTCAATGTTGTAACAAGCCTCATGGTACTTGAAGATGATGTTTCTAAGTAAACTTCCTGCATGATGATTTGATGTCTACAGGAAGTCACTTTATCGCGAAATATGAATTACTGATTTCGGAGGAAAAATTTTACTTGATATAGCAATGTTCATGGATGACTATTATGATAATGAAGGATTATGAGTATTTGCATAAGGATGAGTATTCATTGGATCACTTCTCTTGAACATATCGGTGACACTAAGATGAGTTGGCAGCATTGACCCAAAACTGAAGTCAAGGTATGATGAACCATAGGTATGAATGAACTGTCAAGAATATTACCCAACCCAAACAGTCACGATGATGGAGTGAAGTGTCATGTTCAAGAGTGACCTACTACCATAAAAGTTATGTTCAATTTCCCAAATTTTCCCCAGTCATTTGTCGACTAGTACCTCTTTATTTTTTAACAAGCTTGAGGAGGATAACATATTCTTGATATATAATTCAACCCTTCGGGCGATATGCATCGCTATTTAATAATTTAATGAGTCTAGCAATAAATCAAAATAAATTCTTGCCATGATCGACAAGCCTGTCGCTATTTTATGTATTAATGAGCCTAACGACAGTGACAGCTCGGTCCTTTTTCATATTTAGAGAGTTTGAAAAAGAGGACAAAAGAAAACTCCATAATTACCTTTTTGTAAAGTTGTCGCTCAGATCCAAAAAAGTGTAAAATTATATCTGAGAGAACCTCTTAGCCATGTTTGAATAAGGTTTTCCTTTTTCGTAAATAATCTATCTCAGTCCAAAAAAGGGTTAAACTTATACTGAGTATATGTCAATTCATTTACTTTTACGAGCTCGAAAAGACAAGTGCTCGGTAATATTTTCACATTATCGGAGTCTGAAAAGAGCTAAAAGAAGACTCCAGGGGTTCCTTTTTCGCCTTTATCGAAGCTCAAAAAAGAGATAAAAGTGCGCTTCAAGTCCTCTTTCATCTTTATCAAAGCTCGAAAATAAGGATAAAATTATTCTTTGTAGTCAAAGCATTCTTGAAATAAATGTGCACGACTAATCTGCCATATCAATTGCAAACCTGTTCAGACAACATCAAATGGATTAAAAATACCTGTTTCATGATCAAAAATGAATAAAAACCATAGTCATGGCAATAAATATGATTTGCAAAAAATCAAATGACTAATTAAAAAAGTTTTACTGTTCATTTTTACCATTTGGAAGTTACCATTTGCATTTTGGAGCTTTGAACCTGTTTTTTCCCCTGAACTTCAATTGTTGATTGCAATCGAATATGTGGTCGGTTTTTCTCGTCGTTTGATCCAAGTTGGTGCCATAAACCTCTTGTTTTCTTTCATATTCTTTTTGTTTCATTTCATTGCAATTTTTTAGGGATTTGGGCCCCTTAGGGTAAATTTATTTTCAAAAGAGGGAAACGCACCCTTGGATGTCGAAACCTACATTGGAATGCACCTGAAATGAAGGCTAGGTGCATATGCAACGCACTGTCTCTTGACCAAGGCCGCGTTGGGCACAATTCACATTTTTTATTCTTGTAGTGTGCCAAAATTTTGCCTATTTTTTTCATGAAAAGGGTCCTAATGAGTCTTATGGTTGTATTTCATGGATTCAACAAAACCAAAATAACAATTACTTGGAGGGAAAGAGAGCATGAAGAACAAAACATGATTGCCTTAAATGATCAAGGTACTGTAAGAGCTCTCGGAGATTATGAGTTGTTGAAGTACTTCCGTCTATCGGGTATGAGGCAAAAGATGGAACTATTGGAGTTCCTTTTTCATGCATGGGATCCGGCGATTGAGGCATTTCAGATTGGCAACAAAGTGGTCCAAATTTTAGTGGAGGATATATATTTTCTGATAGGCTTGTCAAGGATAAGCCTACCCAATTCTCTCTCAGGGTCTGCTCTTGGAGGAGAGACGGTGAGAGACTATATATTGCAGTATTTCAATCCAGAGGTAGAGCCTAGAAAAGATGGGAAAATAAAAATCCCTAATGTTTGTGATTTTCCATTGAGAACCATCTTATTCACGATCGCAAAGCTTGCTGGTACCACTACACTCCATGTATAAAACAGATCTTATATGCAGTATGCGCTACAGTGCATGGAACCAACAGTTTTCAATTGGGTTGAAGTCGTACTCTCTCTAATGAAAGAACAACTGAGCAAGGCAAAGGGAGGAAGGAAGAAAATTTTCAAACTATGGTTCGATTCTCATTTCTTTTTCCCTAGAGCGGATTCCACTGATGCAGCCTCAGCATGTGACGTTGGGTATATCTAACCCTAGAGATCCAAGGATGCAGATATGGGTAGAACCAATGGCTAGGCATGCTGGTCAATTTTCCATCTTGTTCTCAAATGCATTCTTTGACTGGCTCAGGCGAACGATTATCGCCATCGATGACTATGCATATGCAGGCATCGACTTCTGAGGATATCCAGATTTAGCTTTACCAGAAGGCGCTCAGTGGGTTGAAATTGGTAAGAATTTTTTGACCATGTTTTTTTATTTTTCTAAGGTTTATACATGTTTTTGTGTTTTTATTTTTTCCCAAGACAAAACTATAGTTTTTATGTGATGTAAATGTGGGTCAAGTTCGACCAGTGGGAGAGCCAGAGCATGGAGTGGATGAGCCAGCAGAGAGGGTTGTCAAAGAGAGCAGACCTTCAGGAATTAGATATGGTTGAGACTCTTGATGAGCTTCAGCAGCACATACAGGGGTTAACCTTTGGGATTCCATATTTCTGAATCGAAGAGTTACCCATGCAACTACAGCACCACACTATTGGCGTTCCTAACCGCTGGAGATGTGGTTACTGAGTAGGATAGCTAGATCAGTAGCATGTTATCACGAGCACCACTATTTTATAAATTTTGACATGTTGCATACATTTTGAGGTCAGATGACCAATGTGTCTTGGGCACAAAAACCTATAACTATCTATCTATTTGATTTCAGTTTTTTCCTATGTTTATTGAGCAATCCTATTCAATTATGTGAATGTATCTTTACACGTGTTGAAAATTTCTATTTATAACATAATTCGCTAAAGAATCAGTTAATGTGTTCAAATTTCTGGAAATGTGTTGATATTGAATGAAATCAAAATGTCTTTCCAAAAGTCGAACTCTTAGGAACATACGATGCAGTGTTGGATTTTTAACAATATAAACACTAGTAAGTTGTAATACCATGAGTTTCGAGTCTAACCTTATGATGATGCCATTAATACCAAATGAAATGGCATCAGAGAGAAGTTTGATCAATGCATTATACTCAATGATATTGTTTGTAGATCGACCGATACAAATCCCTTGGAAACTCACTAACTCGTCGTTCAGAGTTAAAATGGCTCACGCTACATAGGATAGATTATGTGTACTACGACTAGCACCATCAGCATACCCAACAAATGGCTCCAAATATTCAAACATCTACGATGAAATTTAAAGCGGATTACTAACTTCAAGAAAAATTTAGAAAAACAAACTAAGACAGTAAATGAAAATCAACAGCATATATACAATATAATACAAAAAATAACTACGCTCATGAGTAAGCATAGTAACATTTCAGATACAACCCATTTTGGGGTTGTGCCAATAGAATTCCATCGTAATCTACCAACTCGTACGCACCCTTAGCTAGAACTCTTTTGACAATATAGGGGCCATGCCATAATGGCTCAAATCTCCCTGTACCTATTACATTAGCTTCATGATCATAAAGAAGGACTAGGTCACCCTCTGATAAAATGTGAGGCTGAGCATGTTTGTCGTATTGCACCTTTATACATCTCTTATGCGCTTCGTTGGCCAGTTGGGCTTCACGATGCATTTCATCCAGATGGATGAGGTTAAAAAGAGGTGCTTCCTTAGCAGAGGTGTCTGGTAACAAGTCGATTGCGAGTTTTAACAACAGTATTTCACATTGATTAGCAAGATAACTTCTAGGCCATACACCAATTGAAAGGAGGTAAATTTGATTGTGTTTCTCACCGAGGTTCGGTACGCCCACAAAGCCGAGTACAAGATCAAATTCCAATTTCGTTTTTGAACTCCTATCATTCATTTAAGAATATTTTTAATAGCCTCAACTTGTCCATTTGATTATGGATAATAAGGAGTAGAACTGTCATGCGAAAGTCCTAATTTGGCAGTCAACTCATTCATCATATGATTGCGAAAATGTGAACCATGATCTATGACTATAGCCTGTGGGACCCCAAACCGTGAAATTACATGATTAAATAAAAAGAATGCAGTTATTTGTCCTGTGTTGTTGAATGTAGGCATCACTTCTGCCCACTTGGTAAAGTAGTCTACTGCGACAATAATATAACCATGCCCCCCGGATGAATGAGGGTTACAGGTCATGAAGTCAATGCCCCATTTCGAAAATGGTCCCACAGAGACAACAATATGCATTGGCACTGGCGGTTTGCAGATATTACGATCAAATATCTGGCATGCATGACAACTTCTGACCGCGAGGATGCAGTTGCAAAATATGGTAGGCCAAAAGTAACCAGCGTGGAGTATCTTTTGCATGGTAGCATATCCAGAAAAATGTGCACCACAAGCCCCAGCATGACAATCATTTAAAACATTTTTGGTCTCCTCGTGAATGAGGCACCTTCTTAAAATTGTATCGAAACCATGACGATAAAGTGTATCACCGACGATCATACAATCTTTGGCTTGGTATCGAATATGTCACTAGTTAGAGTGAGAGGTATCACGCTGAAAATTTTGGGTCTAGAGATAAATGATAAAATCCCCATACTAAGGATCAAATGATCCGATCAAAAACAGAGACTCATCAGGAATAGATGGTTCTGATGTAGTAGCAGTAATATTAGAGGGAAGGTCACAGAGAAGCTCAGCCAAAACTAAATATTTCTTTGACTTGGATTTGATGAATTCCAAATCAAATTCCTGCAAAATGACAATCCATTTTGAATACTTACCCCCCATCAATTGACGTGACAAGATATAAGTCATGGGGTTGCAATCTGAAATGACAATGGTCTTCCAGAACAGGATATAGTGGAAAAATGTTTCGACAGCTTGAACAGTCGCCAAGGCAAGCTTTTCTACGTACGAATACTTCACTTCCGTATCATTGACATTACGACTCAAATAATAGTTCGGATGTTCTATCCCATTTTCTACTTAGACCAATAACATAGAAATGGTCGTATTAGTCGCGGAGATATATAAGAAATAATCACTCTGATAATTGGGGGGATATATTAATGACACCCAGACAAGTGTATCCTTGACAGCATCAAAAGAATCTTGCGCAACTTGGTCCCAATGGAAAGGAATCCCCTTTTTCAAGAGCTGAGTAAATCCTTTAGCCATTTTGGCGTAGTTTGGTATGAACCTCCTTAGGAAGTTAGCCTTTCCCTGAAGTTTTTGTAACTTAAGTAAATTTGATGGCACACGCAAATCAAGAATGGCCTAGACCTTCAGTGGGTATATTCAAATTCCTTCTTTTGAGACGACAAATCCTAGCTAACGACCAGAACCAACACAAAACACACATTTATGTGGATTGAGGCCTATTTTGTAGTTTTGGCAGCATAAAAAGATAGTTCTCAGATTCATCGGGTGATCAGTCCGATTTCGTAAATGCATGGGTAAATCATCTAGATAGGGTTGAACAATGTGCTTGATTTCATTAAAAGCATAATCCATTTCTCTCTGAAAAGTTTCCATAGTGTTCTTTAAACCAAATGGGAGTTTTCAATAAGAGAATGTGCCCCAGGGACAGATGAATGTTTTCTTATATTGGTCCTCTGGGTGGATATTGATTTGATAGTAGCCAGAAAATCCATGCATGAATGAAAATATTTCACATCCAACATAATCGTCAATAATCTGGTCGATAAATGGAATAGGATAGTTGTCTTTAAACAAGCAAGATTGCATCCCAATAATCGACACACACTCTGATAGTTCCTTGTTTTTCATAACAGGAACGATGTTGGAAACCCACTCAGTTAGTGGAATAGGGTATATGAAACCAGCATGCAAAAGTTTCTCAACTTCTGCTTTAATGGAAGCAGCCTTCTTCGGATGAACAAGATGAAGGAATTGACGTCACAACATGACATCAAGGTACATATTAATAGTGTGTTCAACGATACTAGCATCTATCCCTGGAATTTCCTCATAAGACCAAGCAAATACATCATGAAATTCACGAAAGAGAGAGCGATATGTTTTGAGTTCTAATGGAGAACAAGACATGCTGACATGAATGTTTTCTACAATTTCGGGTTTGGTCGAAATATCGATAGAAATGGTTTCTTCAATATTTGATAAATTTCGCTCGAAATCGATTACATTAATAGGAAAAGAATTTGAAAAGAATGTTTTGATCGACGGGTGATATAGTTCATTAATATTATCTTCTTCGTAATCCTGAAGATGGGAGCGATGATGATGATCTTCCCATGGTTATCCTTCTGGCATCATGGTTTCCAGAATATTCTCATTTGTCAAGAAAGTTGAGGAAAAAGGATCAAATGGAGTACCAAAATCTAATGAAAAATCAACCCAAACAACCAGCGATGATGATTTCGGATTCGCCGCCTAAGCCATGTAGATTGATTGCTGTGCCAGCTCAATTGGGTTGGGCGGTAGAAATTCATCCAACGTAACAACTTCAGAATCACCCATAATCTTCCTTAAGCCATATGGAGTGGAAGATATCATGTAGCAGGTCTCTATACTTGCAACTTTTGTCGACGTCGCAGGCAGTGGTAATGCAAAGGTTCCCATGAGAGTGGAATCCTTCAAAGTTCCTACACCAATGTTCTGAAGTGCGAGTTGGGGTGCGTGAACTAACGGAACACTTCCAGTTACCTAGGAACTGAAGGCAAATAAGGATAGTTGATTGATTAATGTGATGACACCTTTATGTGCCAGAAAGGCAATCATTCTAAAATATGTAGAGACGATCGCAATCATAGCATATACCCATGGCCTTCCAAGTAAAATATTGTAGTCAAGGGGTCTTTCAATGACCTCAGCTTCAACATTCACTGTTTTTCCCCCCTAGTTCAACATGAAGGTTATTGATAATACCGCAAGGCTTATATGTATGTCTGTCGAAAAATTTCAACATCGTAGGCGATTGGGATAGGTGCCATGAGCCAACTGACTTCCAGCAGTTTAAAGACATAATGCACGTTGATGCTCCCTCACCAATAATAGTACGATGAAAAAGGTGATTAAGAACATTTACTTGGATGGAGAATGCCAATTCTGCTGGTAATTGCGACACATAGCCCGTATGATTAAAGACTACGAAATTGGAATCTATCGGATCAATTCCACCAATTGCTGACAAAAAAGCCTGCTTCTGGGAGGGACAATTTTGAAGCACCTCAAGTGATAACATAGATAAAGGGGATTGAGCCAAATATTCAAGTATACTATAATTTTGAGCAGCTCTGGCTTGAGGATTAAATGTCGATTTATGAACGACTCCCTTCGGCAGCTTGATTTTCAATTCAGGAATAGCAGTTGGAGGTATCGATTCCGTAGATGGATTTGTGGTTAAGGTAGTAGGTTGATCAATAGCTTGACTACTGTAATATTTAGTATGTGTTGACACAAAAACATCATTCAATGGCTTCATGACAGACAACATAAGAACTTGTGAAATAGAAGTTGGATCAATAGAAACCAAATTTGTGTCCGAATTCAGAAATAGATCTGTCAACACAGCTGACGCATGTGAGGTCTTAACCAATTTTAAGACTTCGGCGCGGTGAGGACAATCCAAAACAAAGTGTTCCTCATTATAGATTATTCAAGTGTAACGAGGTTTCTGATTTCCAGTCGATTGATCAGATGATCTTTCCTGCGGAGTAGAAGTTTGCTTTTTCTTTGATTTCCCCTTTTTCTTACTTCCGGGTTGCTTGTCACTTTTTCCTTTGTCAGATGACACAACATGGATTTCAGAAGAAGGCAGCAGATAAAATTCAGTAGAGTGATGTATTCTTACAGTACTGATCATACCATCTCCAGCATGAGAGTCCTTGGAAGGAGGAGGAACAGTAAAATTAGATCGCGACGCATTGGGAATTTTCTCGTAGAGCGTGCCAGACTGAGTATAACTCAAGTCTAAATATTGGGCACGAGCAATGACATGCTCTTCAGTGACAATGCCACCCATAGCCACATCCTCAGTTATAGATGGTAACAGGGACTTAATGAACCACTCAGCAAAAAGATGATCGGAACAAATTTCTTAACCATTCTATGATGACGAAGCCACTCATGAATATGATTAGAAATGTGAGTAGCATTAGTCTGTTTAAAATTAGACAAGAGTTTTGTTCCAGTTTCATATTGTATGGGTAACTGGGAGTGGCTCAAAAATACAGTAGCTAGGGTAGTGAAATTATCAAAAGAATCTCTTGGTAACTAAATGTACCATTTTTCGGTCGGACTAGTGAGCGTACGCTGGAAAAGCGTAGTCGAACAGAGTCATCATTTAGGGAGTTAGATGAACACCACAAATGATAATTCATAACATGAGTCGACAGGTCTTCCCCATGGTTTCCATTGAATTTAGGAATATCCAAGGGTAATTTATGAGGTATCACTAGCCACCAAGGAGCATAGTTGATTGGATCATTGGTGAGCCGGTTTAAATCCGGTAACTCTAAAGTTGCAACAAAGGGAAACTGTCGATTAAGGTCAGGTTGAGCATAGCCAAGGTATTATGGAATTTCTTAGTAAACAAGCCTTTGAGCACCAACATAAAGAATCTATTGCTAGTAAACCAGATAAGGGCTATTTTGATAAGTAAATGCTTGAGGATT
This sequence comes from Pinus albicaulis, assembly GCA_034641835.2. NCBI lineage: Eukaryota > Viridiplantae > Streptophyta > Pinopsida > Pinales > Pinaceae > Pinus > Pinus albicaulis. The sequence goes on along the minus strand of CM076576.1, from coordinate 416,246,218 downwards.
CTGTTGACCAAAACTTGGGTATGCTACTTGTTGAAATGAGGGTTGTGGCATTTGTGCTTGTGACTGCCAAGGGGTCTGTCCACCAATATTCTAACCCAAACTAGGATAGCTTGGATTCGGTTGAGGATATGTATAACCTCGTTGTGGTTTTGACATCCCATAATATGGTAATCCATATTGTGAATAAATGATTCCGGATACAGGTGATTGTTGTAAACCAGCCAAAGGAGTTGGAGTCTAAGAGCCCAATAATTGAGGGTATTGAGTTGAAGGACCCACTTGAGACAGTTGAGGTACAATAGTTTGAGTCTGTAACAAGGGTAAAGATGTATTAACAAGTGGAGTTGATGTGGGTGCAACATGTTATCTCAAAATCAAACCCTGATAGGCCGATGATCAAGAAGACTCTGAGTAACTATTTCAAACTAGAATTTTAGTTGAGGCTTAGCCTCCTCAACCTAAGAGGGCTCTCTCAATAGGTTTATGATTTTTAAATAAGTATTAGATGGCTAACTCTATGAGTAAAATGGATAAAAATGGATAATTGGTTGTACTTCTAATCAACAAACATCTATTGGGCTTATGGAGTCAAGTGTGTTTTCACAAAACATGAGTATCAGCTTCATATGGAAATTAGGGCATTTCAGGGTTTAGATGCATCAACAGAACAGTAAGACAGAAAATAAACACAGTTCATGAACATATGAAGGAAGTTAGAGCACCTTCAATGAATTCTAAGTAACATACATTCATGCCACTACAAGTAATTGAAAAATGAAAACCATGAGAATATCAAACATCAATAACCCTTTCTGAATCCTGAGTGATGAAACCAATATCTCTGTATTAATATAAAAACATAGTTTCTGCTACAACAAAACAGTATGCTTGTTAATGAAAATTTCCAACCCTATGCAATTCGACTTCTTGTCTCTTATAGAGTCATCATTACATTCTTGGATTCTCTCCAAACACTTGAGAAAAATTCGAATTTGCTAGCTTGACACCTATCAACTGCTAAAACAAACTTTTAATTACATCTGACAGTTAAACTTTCTGTCATAGAGTCCTAATACAAGTAGGATTAAAATTCTTTATTATAACTTAACAAACTTATCTAAAAATTAAATATTCTATCTGACAGCTTCTCCTCCTAAACTTCGACCTTGATGATGTCCATCTCCTTGCTGTTAGACTGTATTGATTAGCCTCTTATCTTCCCTGAAAGATAGGAACATGCTCCCTACAAAATAGCTATAGTGCTTCATTTATGTTTCTTCAAACCATCTGCTAACAAACTTGTGCTCAAAAACATGTGGCAATGTCTTATTAAACTCATGTGACTTCGCCCTTCCAGCTATGCCCAAAACAAACTTTTGAAGGAGTGCCAAAACTGTTAACATTTCTACGCTACGAAACTGTATATTGTTTTCGTAGCGCAGAACTTTACCTTTGAAAACTTCACTTGGAACCTTCATTTTTTTGTGTTTTTCCATTGGCTCTTCACTTGTGATCTTTATACATTCTTCAGCAGCATCAAGGTTTAAAAAACAAGCCTTTTCACCCTTTGAAACCTTGCAAAATTGTTCAAACTGCATCCTACAGCAGTTTCGTAGCGCACTATGAAACTGTTGTGCATGACACCTACAGCAGTTTCGTAGCGCGCTACGAAACTGTTGTGTCTATCTTTTCACAGCTTTTTCAAAAATTTTAAGTTTCAAACCTTTACTGCCATCCTTCCAATTATATATAAGCTCTCATAATCAACAAAAATCAACTCTGAACTTCTTTCAAAAATGAAATCTTTCCACATAACCCCAAAAATGTGTTAGGAGATATCACTTACTGTTTACACTCATTTTTGTTGTGGTTGATCTTTAGGCTTTGCTAGTTGTATTTCAAGATCTTCAACCTACCCTTTAAGCCTTCTATTATTAGCTCTTATTTTGGTATTAACCATCCTTATGAACTTTGCTTCCTTGATTGCAGGGACGGTCCATATGTAGAATTGATCCTCACTGCTGATTGACTCAATGTTTGAAAAATTTTCTAGCTCCCACAGACCTTTCAACCTCTCAAAGTTTGACCTTTCTACAACAAGCATTCTCACTTTCTTCTTCAATTTATCAATTTCAATGTTTGCAAGTCTGATTTTGTCTTTAACCTCCTCATAACTACTCTTTTCTCTCTGAGTATTAAAAACTTTGTTTCTGTCTTCTTCAAGCATTGGAGATGATATATTTATGGGTTCTTCAAAAACATTTGCATCCTCACCTCATGTTTGGTCTATCTCCATGTCTGGCTGCTGCAATTTCTTAGACTGCCTAGTCAAGGGTTTTCTAGGCTTAAAGACAAACTCTGACACTTCATCCTCAAAATCTAATTTTTTGGATGTTTACAATTTCTTTGATTTGCCACCTGTATCCAGTTTGATGAAATCTGCTTGAACCAGGGGAGACTCTTCAATGTCAATAGCTTGTAATATATCAGTCAAGTCACCTCTTAATTCCAATTTTTCATTTGTGACCACAGCCTTACCCTTCTCGTTTGACCTTTGACTCCTAGTCAACTTCTTCTGAGCTATTTTACTAGTTGACTGTTCCTAAATTGTCTCTTTGACGTGAATTATCTTCTTCTGTGCAGATTGAGGAGTCCTTTAGATATTCAATGATGTGTTTATCATTGGTTCCTTTACCTGTTTCATGGGCTTAAGCTTGAAAAACCTCCTTGATTTTGTTTCTGCAGGTTCAGTAGTCTTTGATGGAGATGTTTCTTTGACTTGAGGGATGGCACCTGTACCTTCAACCCCTATTCCACTCAAAAAGAGAAATGCAGACCATTCTATATTCACTTTCTGAAGCTCATGCAAATCTATTAACTTGACTAGACCATGATGAAATAATGAGGTTTCACATGCCTGATTTTTCATCTTTACTTTGTCTGCCATCTTGGCCAGACTTCGAAATAGAAAGAAAGGTAAGTCTAGAGAGATTATTCCTGTGAAATGAAATAAGAGTTTAAAGTGGTAAGTGTACACCTTGTGGTATCTCCCTTCACAAGTGAAGTACCTTTGGATGTTGTAGAGAAAATTGGCAAATGCATCCTTGACATAACTTCTTGGCACAGCTTTGTTCAAATCAGTATCCATAAACTCTGGTTTCAAAAATATTTTGCAAGGTTGCATTTCAAACCTAAAATTATTGAACCATATATCTTCCCCCCTTGAAATTTTTGTGACTGTTGATATAACTCAGGAGAAATTGAGAAATTGAGAAAACCAACCTTTGTGTTTGACCCTGTGAAGTTAATAGCAAACTCTTTGGTAACCTGATTATGCCCTCCTTGAAGATTTTCGCAGAACCTACAGCACCCTACCTTCTTGAAGGCTTATTCAATAGATTTATCTCTTGTAGAGCTTCTAAACCTTCAGGTTCTGTTCTCAGACAGTGACTAGACCTGTGATTTCTTTTTTCTTCTGTCATCTTCCTCCTGAAAACCCTATGTCTTCAGCAAACCTGTAATAGACCTCCTTGTTGGATGAACTGGCTCGCTTGAAAATTTGGTTCAACCTCGCTTGATTAAAATTCTGCCTCGCTTGAAAACTTAAGGAAAGCTCTGGTTTCTTATCATGAGCTTCTCTTTCAAACAATAGATATGCATGCAGTGTTTTCTTTGTATGAGACAAAATCGATGATAACCAATCCTTTTTCAAATTTGAAAAGGACCAATGAAAAACGACCCCTAACGAATCTCATAATGATTTCATAATTGCTTTGGATGGTTGCATGTGTGAGGGAGGATTCGTGGACTAACACCTAATCATGAAAATTTAACCAAAATTTATGGATGTGACAGCTAAACCGAAAAATTTTGAATCCCCGATTTCGTAGTGCTGGTAATGTGATTTCGGGATTTTGCGCTATGAACAAACCAGCGTTTTCGTAGCGCAGAAGCATTTTTTACACTGAGCGCGCTACGAAAACGTGGTTTCGTGGCTTATTCAAAAAAAAAAAAAATTAAAAACTTAAAATATGGTTTTCAAAACGTGGTATGAGACTTCTAAAGGGTAAAGCAAGGTTTATGAACTTTATTTGGTGATGAAATGAGACTTGTAACCTATGGCTTAGACCCTATAAAACATAAAAAAGACTCAAACCCTATCTAATACCATGACTTAGAAGCAAGTATAATCTGGCCAAGTTTAGAAAATTTTAATAGTGATAACACAACAGGTTGAACGAGTTCATACGAGTGTACAACCGTTTGTGGTTGGATGGGCAGAGTGGGTTTCCACTGACAAACATTCGTTCTGACATTAGGATGACCAAATAATGACATAGTACTGTCAAAATGGGTGATGACAAGTTGCCCCCTAGCATGAGGAGTATAATAAGATGGAAAATATTGTTCTCAAAATGTGGGGAGTCCAGTTGAAATTGTACTGGATGGAATATACCCAGATGGACCAGCTTTATATTGCCCTAATGATGTTTATAAAGGATCAAGACGTTTAATACTCACTATATATTTATCAGTTATAATACCAGATGATGACATTGGTGAAGTCTGTTGGTGTCCCGTGATTTAGCTGATTGGTATACCAAATAACAAGGCAACATAGAACCAGTCTATGGAGCCCTAGGACCTAGCCTTCCTGGACTCAGAGAGGGATCTCTCTTTTTTTTTGTAAAGGATATGAAATTTTTTGCTTTGTGGGGTTGACTTTAGGCTAGTTATTAAGTACAAGGTTTGTTTGATTGTTTTGGTTGGGTATGATGATCAATAAGCATAGGTAGAATGAGGAAATATCTAAGTCATTGGGCAATGGAGTCAGATGGAAGTCATGATAAGTTCATCAATGGATCGGGGAGTATCATGGGGAAAATCTAACTTGGCCAGTGGATCTTCAAGTTTTAAGGGGGTTTATGAGATGGACATCAAATGTAAGAATGAAAAGTAGGGTAAAGGGCAATTAAGAATCCTTTATCATATGTACTTCTCAACAAAGGGACTTGAAATATCACAAGAACATAAAGAGGCAATCAATAGACAGGGCAAACCATAAATTCTATAATCCACACTTCAGCAAGTAATACTTCAAGAAAACTTTTAGAATGAAATATAGAAGGCGAGAAACTTATTTAACTTCTAGTGATTTCATTTTCAAGGAAAGAAAACACTAAAGGCACACATATAACTGTAATCATAGAAGATGGAACTCCTAAACATCCTTGATTATAATTATGAAGATCTCTAAAACAATTAGTTAAGCAAGTACAAAGGGTATGATTGAAACAAAACCTCTTTGGCAGACTTTAAAGAATGGTACTTTAGAGAGAGACTTCAAAAACAGTGTTTAAGTGGCAGCAAGTAAGAAGGTAAAACCAAAAATCATGCCCGAAGCCAATTGTATTCAACTATTTATGAAATAAACAAGCTTAGGGGGTCCAGAGAGCAATTAAGAATTCTTTGCAATGTCCTATAAGAATAAAACATTAAGGCAGTGAAGAATAAACAGAACTAAGGTGCTTTCAAAAGACATTTCTTAGCCTAAAACTTTTATTCTACTGCAACACAGAAAGGTGGAAACATAATGAAAACAGGAAATAACAATAACAGATTAGAAGCACTTCACCAACAACCAAGCTCAAGGATCCAGTGATCTAGCCTCCTCCATCAACAAACAAATCAGTACATCCACAAGTTCCAAGACTTTAATTTCTTTTCAACTTCCAAGAGACTATGTATTACTTCAAAGAGTAATCAAATGCCAACAAGATAATGAGTTCAAATGTAGTATTTATGCTGCAAATGAGGAGGTGAAGCCTAAGATAGGGTTTGAGTATCATTTATTACAGAGTAAGTGCATTTCTAACCTTGAAGACCATGCAAGGCTCAAGGTTGTAATATATGCAACTACTTCTCTGTTTTAATAACTTATATCTTAACTTCTAAGGAAAAATAGGTGAACTTGTTAAATTTAAGTCTTATTCATAACTTTTACAATAAATGTTGGACAGATAAAATATCTCTGACTTAGCCCAATAACTGCCTAATTCTTTCTTTGAAGGAAACAAAACACTTAGGTGACTAAAAATATCTCTGAGAGGAATAACTGTTATGAGCTGAGTCATTCAAATTTATCTTAGGTTAATTTGTCCTTTCTCTGTCTTTAATCTATGTTTTAAGCCTTAAACTCTATCTTTATGCTTTGTTGTCTGCTTTGTATCACTTTTCTTTAATATGTTTGATCTTTCTGTTCTGTTCCTTTAATATTTTGATTTATTTCTTTTGATCCTTTGCTTTTACCTTTTCATCTGTCTGCTATCTCCTTTCTTTCCTTTATCAATCTATCTTTTCTTTAATCTTCTGTCTTAATTGGCTAATCCTTCTGTTTTTTCCATTAATTAGGGTTAGCTTTTTAATTCTGTTGCTTTCTTCCTTTGTTGTTTCTTAAATTTATGTGTTTGTCCTTTGTGCAGGGACGCGTTCTATATGTGCTGGAGGGTTTATGATCCATTGATGAGAATGCTTCGCCATCAATCAAACCCTGAGAGAACCTCTGATCTCCATAATTTTGAATTTAAGACCCCTCGATCATCACCCAAGGGTTTCATTCATCATTCTCGGACTGTGGGATGAAATTTTGGAATTCTCCGCCATTAAAACCTGCACAAACACAAACCATTAGATTTTAAAACCTGCGGGAGGGTTTACTGCAATTTCATGGGTTTTGCCTGTCAGGAGATGATTGCAGAGGAGGAGAGGGTGTAGAGGCAATGGGTTCCAGGGGTGGAATGGGAGGATTTCAAACGATGGTGGGAATAACTTTGAATTTGGCGCAGAGGTGAAAGGCGGTTTTGATAAACCGAGGTGGTTTATCGTGTGGATTGGAGGCGGTAATTGGTTTAGTGCGATGGGTGCACGATACCATTAGGCGATCAATGTGTGGCAGGTGGAAAACCACCTATTTCGCGTGGTTTGGGGGTTTTTAAACGTATCACAATTTTCTATGCGATATGGGATCTAGGCCATCAGATCTAAGATGATTAGATCTACGGTGCGAAAGGATCTAAGGAGTGGTGTGCAGGTTTGGAGGGCGAAGCCCAGTGGACAAGTGGCGCGATATGAATGGAGTTAGGGGTAGTGGAAAAAAGTGGGGCCGATCGCGAGGTGACGTCGAGAGTTTTTTCGGGTAGCGCAGGGTGATAGTAACATGGGGTTTGGTTTATGGATGGGGAGGGAAGCGACAGCCGTCGGATCAGGGTCTAGGGCTCCAGATCGATGGTGGAGATGGCCCGATCAAGGGTGTGGGAAAAATGGAAAGGAGGGGGCCCGCACTTTAATTTTTCCAAAGGTTTGGGGCCTTTTCATAAGGTTTGCAGGGAGTATAAAAAGTAAAGGGGCGAAGGAATATTTAAATGGATAAGGGGCTAAGAGATAGCGAAGGGCAAGGTCATATGGGAGCGAAGGGGCTAGGGTTTAAGAAAAGAGGGGCTTAAGGCCTGTTATGTCAAAAAGGGGTGGGTTTAGCATAAAAAACAGGGTTTTTAATGAGATTTAAAAGGACCCGATAGGTTAAATTTTAACCTTAAACAATGTAAAAAGAGATTTTTAAATGGTTTAATAATATGCTTTTTTTAGGAAAATGATGAAGGAGGGGGGTTTCAAGAGGGTTTTAAGAAATGGAAAAAGGTGGGCTTTTCAGATGAAGAGGGTTATGAATGTGAGTGAAAGTGAGGTGATGAAATGAGGCAAGAAGGTCCAATAATGAAGTCTTCTTTGTAGCAGTGGGGTCGATTTTTAGGAGACGGAGAGGCGAAAATATAGTGAAAAAAAGTTAGCTTAGGATAATGAAGGCAATGAGATTTCTAAAACTCACAATATTTCTCAAATCTTGTTTCTAGAAATCTAGGATCCTAATTTAGTCATCCTTTGATATCAGCAAAAATTACTGATGACTAACAGTGGCTCCACTTGGGGAGGGCAGCTCCCTTTTGGAGGTGTCTAGAACTTTCATTTTATCAATCTCTGAGTTTTTGCAGACCAATGGCCTTTCCATTGGACAAATTTTCTTCTTTCTTTTTTACTTGCTGATATTTCTTTGAAGTGACAATCTTAACAATCTGCAACATATGATTCTTTCAACGGCATTTCTACCTACCCACCTACTTTTCCTAACATTTTATCTTCTTTGAGTGCACTTGAACTGGCAAACTCTTCACATTTTACTTTTGAAAACAGAAATAAACTATATATTTCAACCCTTATTTCTTCCAAGAGTTCAAATTAAACTGGTGAACTCTTTTTATTCTCTACCTAAACTATTTGACTGCCAATATTAAGTTGTTTGGAAATCTTGATTCTCTAAACTATTGACAAAAATTTAAAACATGGTTCAAATCAGGATTAAGCAGTCTGACTTACCATGGTTGTGGCATTGGAACAAGTTGCACACAAACATTATTTTGCATAAAAAGTAACTTAGAAAGATAAGGTTGTGATTTATCATTTGTAATGCATTCTTATCTTCCTCTTTGATTATGTTTTGAGCATGTGGAACCATTATCTTATATTCCGTAATCTATCTTTCTTGATAAGTCAAGTTTGAAATAATCTTGACAATCATTGTTTTTACTAACTTATCATCATAAATTTAAAGCATGTTCAGACATGATTAGGCTAGATGATTGAACAAGATATCATTTTGAATCAGTAGTGGCATTTAGGCTTGCACACTTTCAGCAGTACTATTTTTTGGGTATGGGGCTATACCTCTTTTGAATTTTCCCTCTTTTTACTTTTTTTTAATTTTTTTTGTATTTTTTTTTTTTTTTGGGATCAGCATTCTAAGATTAAAAACCAGAAAGATGCTCATAGTGCTGAGCTTATTTGCATTCCTATCTATCCTAATTTAACCTATTCATCATGTCTAATCAGCTGGTGAACTCTCTTTTCCAATACATCCAATCAAACAGATGATTCCATGATGGATCTTGGTTAAGCTCTTTGAGTGTTCTGAAAAAATCAAAAGACCATCTCCACCTGACTTGTGTCTGAACAGTAGTGTCTAAACTCTTCTTAAAACCTTGCATTAAACTTTCCTTGACACATTTTTCTCCCTCTTCAACTACCTTTAAGAAAATAGCATAGGGATCTTGAAATAACACCTGGTTTAGATGTTTTTAGAAAATAGGCTTGATCCAGGACAGCTTTTTCCTCCACTTTGTTGAACTTGGGACTCTTTTAGGAAAGAAATTCCACCTCTTCCTCATGATCACCATATGTACAGTCAGACTCATCATATACTACAATTTTTTCTTTTATCAAGTCATTATTTTGATGAGAAGGAGCACTATTGGATAATAAATCTTCCCAAGAAGGTAGTGCAAAAACTCTCATGTGATTACCAACCTCTATGCCTTCATTTGTAATTTTTAATTCAATGGAACTTGGCGATTATAAATCTGGATATAAGGAGTATTCCATGTTCCAACTAATTTCCTCAACCTTTTCAGGAGAAATATTCTTGTTTACAACTTGCTCAAGAAGTTCCCCATTCTCCTCATTCTTATCATCAAAGCTGAAAGACAGCTGATTTCCAATTATATGAAAGTTATTTCTGATGGACTGAAGTGAAGTAGAGCAAAGAGTTAGAGACTCTTCACTTTCTTTTAAAATTTCAATACTTTCCTCATCAATTTCATAGGTGACCTATCTTGGTTGATTACTGCTTTCAATCTCATGATAGTGAATTTCACCCCACAAATCAACTGTTGATGGATGTGCAAGGTTAGCTTTAATTTGGGGAACATCAACATTATCAGACTGATCAAAATTTGGAGAATCATCATAAATAATTTCACCAATCAAACATATTGGATTAACAGCTTGCTCCTTTTTGAATTGACCTACAGGTTCACTTTCTTATTTATGGTAGATGAAATTAGTAGGAGAATGAACAGGAATGTTTGGTTAATATGAGGATTTAGAGTTTGTCTGTATGTTTAGAAGCTGATTTATTTCTTCTTCAGTTAAAAGAGGAGGCATTTTTATTTTTCTTGGCATAGAAGTGCAACAGTTCTCTTTTTCTTCTGAAGGTTGTTTTTGAGGCTAAATGTTTTCTTGAGCCTCACTTAAGAGAGATGGTGAATCATCACTTATACCTTCAGAGAGATCTTGTGGGTTTTCTTCTATTTCTTGTTTTGGTTCTTCCTTAGCTAACTCCCCTAGGCCATTATGATAGCTACCTTGAGAATGAAATTGGTGAATGGATTCTAAGAGGTCTTCAGGATGCAAATTTTCCAAACCTTCATCACTATTTATAAGGTACTGTATGATATCCTTGGATTGATCACAACAATTTTCAGCTAATGATAGAGATGGACAATACCCTACATAGTGTTTATAAAATATCTTATGGAAATCCTTTAAAGAAAACAAGATGCCAGGTTCTAACCATTCATACCAATTTCTTGCCTTACCTTCTAATGTTACCATAAACATCTTCATAAGGCAGTCCTCGTGCCACTCAACCTTTAACCTCCATATGTGTATATGAAATTTGATGAGATGTAACAAGGGGTCATCAATTTTTTCGTCTTGAAAGATAGGTAGGTTTTTTAACCATTTTATTTCATGCATTTTGTGTGGGAATCCAGGGATATGATCTCTACTCATTGGGGCATATCTTCGTTGTATTTTTGGATCCATGTTTGTAAATCAGAAAGGGGTCACTGTATCTTTTCAACTAGTCTAGAGTTCTCTGTCGGTGGATTCTTTTGGTCTATTGAGGGTTGTGGAGTCACCAGGTGGAATATTTGAGATTTGTTGTCCACCATCAGCATGATTGGGATTGCTCAATGCATTCCCAGGGGATTATATAGGGATTAGTGAAGTAATGGGCCTATTGGAGGCTAGTGGAGTCTCCAGGTGGATGTTTTTAGTTGTTTTTTAAAGATGTATGTTTATGGTCCACCACCAATAACTGACAAAAAACCAATCTAAGGGTGTTTTGGGGTTTTCTGAGTTCCTATATGTAGCCGTAAGGTTTGTGTGAGTGTCCTATAGTTGACTCATCATTTTTCTAGGATGGTGAAACAAATAGAGTCTACTCTTTGGCTATCATTCAGTTTTCTAAAATTAACTAAAGGTTTAAATGAGTCTATAGGATTTTTTTAGGATAATATGTACTCAGTCCCACCATGATCACCAGAATTTTGGTGTCCCGTGATTTGGCAGATTGGTATACCAAATGACAAGGCAACATGGAACCAGTCTTTGGAGCCGTAGGACTTAGCCTTCCTGGACTCACAAAGGGATCTCTCTATTTGTTTGCAAAGGATATGAACTTTTTTACTTTGTGGGGTCGATTTTAGGCTAGTTATTAAGTACAAGGTTTGTTTGATTGTTTTGGTTGGGTATGATGATCAATAAGCATAGGTAGAATGAGGAAATCTCTAATTCATTGGGCAATGGAGTCAAATGGAATTCATGATAAGTTCATCAATGGATTGGGGAGTATCATAGGGAAAATCTAACTTGGCCAGTGGATCTTCAAGTTTTAAGGGGGTTTATGAGATGGACATCAATTGTAAGAATGAAAAGTAGGGTAAAGGGCAATTAAGAATCCTTTATCATATGTACTTCTCAACAAAGGGACTTGAAATATCACAAGAACATAAAGAGGCAATCAATAGACAAGGCAAACCATAAATTCTACAATACACACTTCAGCAAGTAATACTTCAAGACAACTTTTAGAATGAAATATAGAAGGCGAGAAACTCATTTAACTTCTAGTGATTTCACTTTCAAGGACAGAAAACACTAAAGGCACACATATAACTGTAATCAGAGAAGAGGGAACTCCTAATCATCCTTGATTATAATTATGAAGATCTCTAAAACAATTAGTTAAGCAAGTACAAAGGGTATGATTGAAACAAAACCTCTTTGGAAGACTTTAAAGAATGGTACTTTAGAGAGAGACTTCAAAAACAGTGTTTAAGTGGCAGCAAGTAAGCAGGGAAAACCATAAATCATGCTTGAAACCAACTGTATTCAACTATTTATGAAATAAATGTTGAGATTGCAACAAGATGATGAGCTTAGTGGAAAGAAGTCGCCTTCACTAGGTGGGCCCGCAGGCTATTTTTGGCGCAAAGTCTATTTTTAGACATATGGATCATGTTCTATGAGTTGCAAGATGCTATTTTTGGATGGTTGGTCAAGTCGGAAAAAATAGATGGACTTCTATTTTTAGACATACTGGGCGGAATCTATTTTTATATTTCCAGTCTAAAAATAGATAATCTAAAAATAGATATGTCGAATATTATTAGCTCTTAATAATATTTGGACTCTAAACATTATCTTATCCTTTTGGAGCACTTCAGTTAAGTGCCCAGATGTGGCACATGCAGCTGATAGAAGGAATTACGCTATTCCTATGGTTTAGTGGAGCTATTGCATGTTGACTTCAGTTAGAAATCATGTGACAGAGTTTGATGGAGTTGATTGAGGAGTTAATGGAGTTATGTTCAGTTTAACTCAGTTAAACATAGTTGAGCTAGTTGTATCTAGTCTAACTGATTGATACACTAGTGAGAGTGGTGTGAATTAATTATTAATTAATTCACTAATTAATAACTCATTAATCAACTAAAGAATACATCGGTTAACTACAGTGCATGGACAGTTTCAGTGGAGACCAGTGAAGAGGTAGGTGAAAGAGCAAGTGTGACTATCTTTGGTGCATGGTTGCACACACATTGATGGAGATGCCAATGAGAGTTGCGTCAGTGCATACCGGAGGGATTCAAACTCAGGGAGGAGAAATTATTCATCTTGGACTACGCAGTGAGGCGGACTAACGGTGGAAGCTGATTGGGCCATGTGTTTTGCTAGATACGAGCTTGTATAGTGTGTAACAATTGGAGATTATGCGAGAGCTTGTGAGGTTTGTACAATGATTGTTACATGATCTCTATCATTATAATATACATATAGTTTAGAGGTTTTCAGCTTTAAGCTTTCCCATAAATACTGTGTTTATATGTGTGATTGTTTATGGTTTTAATGTGCGCATGTGATTGTTTATATTTCCGCAATTAATGATCAATGGTAGAAGAGGTTATGTATTATGAATGAAGCTCAAATAGTGTGTGATCAGGATAATCTCGGTGAATAATTTAACAGTTATTCAAATTTCTACAATAAACAGGTTGAGGGGGTCCAAAGAGAAATTAAGAAGTCTTTGAAATGTCATAGCAGAAGAAAACATTAAGGCAGTGAAGAATAAATAGAACTAAGTTGCTTTCAAAAGAAATTTCTTAGCCTAAAACTTTTATTCTACTACAACACAGAAAGGTGGAAACATAATGAAAATAGGAAATAACAATAACATATTAGAAGCACTTCACCAATAACCAAGCTCAGGGATCCAGTGATCTAGCCTCCTCCGTCAACAAACAAATCAGTACATCCACAAGTTCCAAGACTTTAATTTCTTTTCAACTTCCAAGAGACTATGTATTACTTCAAAGAGTCATCAAATGCCAACAAGATAATGAGTTGAGATGCAGTATTTATGCTGCAAATGAGGAGGTGAAGCCTAAGATAGGGTTTGAGTATCATTTATTACAGAGTAAGTGCATTCCTAACCTTGAAGACCATGCAAGGCTCAAGGCTGGAATATCTGCAACTACTTCTTTGTTTTAATAACTTCTATCTTAACTTCTAAGGAAAAATAAGTGAATGTGTTGACTTTAAGGCTTATTCATAACTTTTACAATAACTGTTGGATAGATAAAATATCTCTGACTCAACCCAATAACTGCCTAATGCTTTCTTTAAAGGAAACAAAACACTTAGGTGGCTAAAAATATCTCTGAGAGGAATAACTGCTATGAGCTAAGTCATTCAAATTTATCTTAGGTTAATATGTCCCTTCTCTATCTTTAATCTCTGTTTTAAGCCTTAAACTCTGTCTTTATTCTTTGATGTCTACTTTGTATCATTTTTCTTTAATCTGTTTGATCTTTCTGTTCTGTTCCTTTAATATTTTGATCCTTTTCTTTTACCTTTTCATCTGTCTGCTACCTTCTTTCTTTCCTTTGACCTTTATCAATCTGTATTTTCTTTAATATTTTGTCTTAATTGGCTAATCCTTATGTTTTTTCCATTAATTAGGATTAGCTTTTTAATTCTTATGCTTTCTTCCTTTGTTTTTTCTTGACTGTCTGTGTTATGTGCTGGAGGTTTTATGATCCATTGATGAGCATGCTTCGCCATCAATCAAACCTGAGAGAACCTCTTATCTCCATAATTTTGAATTTAAGACCCCTAGATCGCCGCCCAGGGGTTTCATTCATCGTTCTTGGACTGTGGGATGGCATTTTGGAATTCTCTACCATTAAAACCTGCACAAACACAAACCATTAGATTTTAAAACCTGCGGGAGGGTTTACTGCAATTTCATGGGTTTCAAGCTATCGGGAAGTGATTACAGAGGAGGAGAGGGTGCAGAGGCAAGGGGTTCTAGGGGTGGAACAGGAGGATTTCAAACGGTGGTGGGAAGAACTTTGAATTTAGCGTGGAGGTGAAATGCGGTTTTGATAAACCGGGGCGGTTTATCGCGTGGATTGGAGGCAGTAATTGGTTTGGTGCGATGGGCGTGCAATACTATTAGGTGATCAACGCGTGGCAGGTGGAAAACCACCTATTTCGCACAGGTTGGGGGTTTTTAAACCTATCGCAATTTTCTATGCGATATGGGATCTGGGTCGTCAGATCTAGGATGATGAGATCTATGGTGCGGAATGATCCAGGGACCGGCATGCAGGTTTGGAGGTTGGAGCCCGGTGGATAGGTGGCACGATTTGAATGGAGTCGGGGGTAGTGGAAAGTGGTGCCGGGCGCGAGGTGAAGTGAGGAGTTTTGTTGGGTAGCACAGAGTGATAGTAACGCGGGGTTTGGTTTATGGATGGGGAGGGAAGTGACAGCCATCGGATTAGGGTCCATGGCTCTAGATCGATGGTGGAGATGGCCCGATCAAGGGTGTGGGAAAAATGGAAAGGAGGGGGCCCACACTTTAATTTTTCCAAAGGTTTGGGGCCTTTTCATAAGGTTTGCGAGGAGTATAAAAAGTAAAGGGGCAGAGGCATATTTAAATGGAGAGGGGGCTAAGAGATAGCGGAGGGTGAGGTCATATGGGAGCGAAGGGGCCAGGGTTTAAGCAAAGAGGGGCTTAAGGCCTGTTATGTCAAAAAGGGGCAGGTTTAGCATAAAAAACATGGTTTTTAATGAGATTTAAAAGGACCCGATAGGTTACATTTTAACCTTAAACAATGTAAAAAGAGATTTTTACGTTGTTTAATAATATGCTTTTTTTAGGAAAATGATGAAGGAGGGGGGTTTCAAGAGGGTTTTGAGAAATGGAAAAAGGTAGGCTTTTCATATGAAGAGGGTTATGAATGTGAGTGAAACTGAGGTGATGAAATGAGGCAAGCAGGTCTAATAATGAAGTATTCTTTGTAGCAGTGGGGTATATTTTTAGGAGACAGAGAGGGGAAAAGGTAGTGAAAAATAGTTAGCTTAGGATAATGAAGGCAATGAGATTTCTAGAACTCACAATATTTCTCAAATCTTGTTTCTAGAAATCTAGGATCCTAATTTAGTCATCCTTTGATATCAGCAAAAATTATTGATGACTGACAAAGTCCATGGGTTTGAGTATGCACTAGAGAAGGTTCTAGATGAATATTGGTAACCAGTTGGGACGGAAGGGCCGCCATATAAATGTGACTCTGGTGAAGTTGTGAACATCAACGGGGTAGCAAGAGCATGTGTTGTTGCTATTGGAATAGATGTTCCAGCCGAAGATGTCGGCTCAGACATGGTTATTTGACTAAATGTATACCCTATTGGATCTACGGGAACTCTAATAGACACAAGATCAACAAAATCAGAGGCATGTGATTGAGGAAAAGACTCATACAGCTAAAGCTCTACCCAAAATGATTTGGAGTTAAAGGTGTTTCATCTTGTGGCATTTCTTCAGTCGAAATTAAACCAGGTGGAAGGATTTCGTCATCCGGCTCAAATTATATTTTAGGAGGTTGACTGCACAATATGGGAGACTCAATGGCTACAATATATTATGGGGTGAACGATACAGGAACAACTTCTGGTCATTCGAATTTGGGATGCAGATGTTGTGGTAAAAAAGTGACAGGATCTGGATCAACTTCCAGTTGAACAATGTCGGGTTCGGGAGGTATGGTCTCACTGATTGGATGGATCGTGACCACGGGTAGTTGTGAAGACTCCATCTTGACAACAGTAGATGAACCAGGATTTGTAGAAACAACTTGTGCCAACTCTAGTATATGTGAGGATGATGTCACACTAGAGGTATTGATAGTACTAGTTTCGGTAGAGCGATGTCGCCTTCGCCGACCAGAAGTGGTAAAGGTGGTTTCAATGCTATTCTACTCAAACTAAGGGGAAAGGGATGTTCTTCTTCCATGATGACTGATTTATTTTATGACCAAAAAAAAGAAACAAAATAAAAGGGTAATTCTGGGCAAAAGGTTTACCAAGTAATCGTGAATTGCATAATACCTCCTGGCGAACCAAGAAGTACAGGCAAGCAATCTCTCTGAATGTTGTGTTCCGTGTATCTCAAATTACAAGGCGGTCGACTTGGTTCACTATGGATGGATAGAAACCTAAAGTTGTCCTCCAAAATATACTCGAAGGTACGGGGAGGCCCAAGTCTGTATTACCGATGTCTAATGTGAAACTGCACAGTGAGAGCACCCCCTTATACTTTTCAAACTAGAACACCGCTCGATA
Organism: Pinus albicaulis; assembly: GCA_034641835.2. Lineage (NCBI taxonomy): Eukaryota > Viridiplantae > Streptophyta > Pinopsida > Pinales > Pinaceae > Pinus > Pinus albicaulis. The sequence continues at coordinate 416,229,358 of CM076576.1, read as the reverse complement.
TACTCGAAGGTACGTGGATGAGATCCGACATACTTACGTACGTGGAGTGAGGTATCGCACTCAGAATGTATCGCATACAATTAATGAAAGCTATTATGTTTAATGACGCCGGAACACGTCTCTAGCCTAAACCTTCTAAATGTTATAGTTGTGGTTCCAATGATTTTTTAGGTAAATTGATGTCAATTTTAAGTTGATCTTGTTTAAAAATTTGCCTTTCGAGGTTCACCGCATGATGTGATGGATATTCCTAAAATTGTAAACTAAAATGATAAGCAAACTTTTCAATTTTATCTTTTTCAATGAAAATCCTAGATACTTAAGGGAAAGAGAAATCAGTTTTGAGAGCAAACAACAAAGAGCACAAACTAAAATGCAACTTTCCTAACTTGTTCCTATGAAAAACACACAATTCACTATATGCAAATGCAGGTTTTTCTTTTCAGCTCCCTTAATGTGAATGCAAGAAAGGAAACTATATGCTTCAAATCAACAAAAACAAATGTTTTCTTCTTTGAGAAATGAGGAATTTAACAACAATTTCTCTTTTAGAAAAAACCGAAGAATGGAACTACAATTTTTCCTACAGGAAACGAAGAATTTAACGACAGTTTCCTTTACAAAAACAAATGGATCTAATGCAGAAATAAATAATTTGATTTTTCAATGATAAAGAAAAGCACTTAAAGACATTGAACAAACTTACTTTTCAAACGAGGAAGAATCAGGGAAATTCACTGGTCTCTAGGAGGTATCAGACAATTGAAAACACAGTGTTCAAATGGATGAGAATGATTGCAATGACAAATTCAAATGGAATTTGGTTGGCTAAGGGGGCAACGCAGTCTCTAAGGGGAGATAGTGCGTTGCAGTGCACCCCTAAGTGGGAGACACTGCACTGCAGGGCACTGTGTGTTGACCAACAGTGCATTGGGCGCAGCAAAGATTGAAAATGCAAGCTACAGAACACACTTCTAATGCAATTCTTTGATTCAAAAGTATAATAACTAAAATTATATGCAACTAGGTGGATAAGTAGAGGCAAAAACACTAGGAATTATAGGAAACTCCCCAGGGGAGTAGTCGATTTGTTACGCATAATTATGATCTACGGAAAAATCAAATTCCCTAAGTGTGGTGCTAGGCACTTAGAACAAAAAATGAAATACTTTGCTATCACTTTCTCTAAGAATAAATAGACACATATAATTATAGAGGAACCTACTTGTGATCCAAGTGCTTCTTATTCTCCTTCTATCGCTTTTGTTGTAGCCTCTAATCCAACTTAGATCGCTAGATTGATTCCTGCAAGTATAAACATAGAACAACAAATAGATTGCAATATACAGATGCCTACTTATATTAATCACTTAAATCGATTAAACATGAAACATATATATCATTCAAGATTCCATTTCATGAAAAATAGAAACATAAACATATACATATATGGGAAAATGAACAACAATATTTATTAAAGAGTAGAAGGGGGAGGTTACAACCAATGATTGATTTGATGTCACCAGCTCCAGCTTCATCCTAGCCTCATCACATCCAGCATTACACAAGTAGCATATCACTTCTTTCACTCTCTCAATTGAGAATCCAATAGCATTTCTTTACCAAAATTCTTCCTTCCCTAGCACTAGGATCTGTGCTCAATTTATAGGGCAACTGATGGTAGTTTCTCAATGAATGACTTTATAATAATAGGAAAGACATGTTTCCAAGTTTAGAGGTGTTAGATGGACACTTGGATTCTAATTTTGACACATATGGACTCTTCTAGAAGGCAATGCCATGTGGAGATTCTGGAACAATGAGAATTCCACTCCCATTTTACCAACGCACCCTTGAATGTCGGGAAGTGCATTGCAGTGCACCCTTGAATGGAGGGAGTTGCATATGAAACGTAGTTAGTCCCTTGAGAGGCAGCATTGGTGAGCTCATAAGTGATATAACATATACTTCAAACCTTGGAAATATCACAATAGAAGCCATGAATGATTTGTTCTTCTCTTAGGGCATATAACAACTAAAATGTAAGGGGATGATAGACCCTATTTCACTAGTCTTGGAGATGATGTCCAGTTTGACCAGGTCATGGGGGATGATGCCCAAATTGAACTATAACAGGGAACTAAAATGATATTTCATTGCAATGGACTAACATAAATCTTATACTTGTGACCCATCAGTTCCAACTATGAACACCTACCAAATATTGTGACCTATTAGTTGCAACTAATAAGACTTACCGTTAAACCAAATCACTAAGTTATACCTGGCATATAAGAAAGGCAACTAACCTCAAAGATAAATCTCCATAACTCTTAAATAAAGCTCAAAATACTCAACCCCTCAAAATAAATGATGTGTAGATTACATGTTCATGATGTGTTTGATGAAATGAATGTCATGGTTAGACCTTGCTAGGTCAATTTCTTGTCTAAGTTTTGTATGGAAGGCTTTGTTCTGGTGTCAATTATTGTTCGAGAAAGTCTCATCAAGTTCTGGGTAGTGGTCTAGAGACTAGCCCTAAAAAAATGGCTTAGATCTCACAGTCACAGGCACAGAACTGAGTAAAAAAGATTGTAGTCACTCCCTTGCATGCTTATGCATGTGACTGAAGAGTTGCAGTCGAATTTAGGCAGTGCTATGCCAACATTTGGGAGTCAAGGTCACTAAAAAAATAGGTTTAACTCAAGTTTTGGGCACCTGGAAGGGTGCTTTAGCCATTGGGGGGTCCTATAGCACCTGAGGGAAGTCAGTAAAGTTTTGGTTCGATGATTCCACTTCCTTAACCGTACCTAGGAGGTTGAGTCATATCATAGTAACTCTTCGTCACATATTTACCCCGGTGGATCAATGAAATTGGGTAAGTGTGGGAGGAGAGTGTTATAGGATTCAACACCATTTGGGAAAAAAAATTCACTACCTCAGGGAGTTCTATTTGTCAAAAATTACCAACAAAAAATCCACTCATGAATTTTCTCAATTTTCACTCACGTGTGCTTTGTACTCTCTACAAATTATTCTTCCTCACTTCTAAGTCACTCAACACCTCCTCTATACTCATTAATAAACTTGTCCACTCAACCCCCACCTACATTTCCTTGCTCTAGCCAAAGAAGAATTGTGATTTTCTTGGCCTATAATATGAGTTTACATGGGTCAATCACATAACGTGAAATGGGTATTGCTTGTACTCTTGGCAATCAACATCTAAGGTAATAGGATTTGGAAGAGGTCCTTACCTTCACAACAAGATGACACGATCATTAACAAAACCTTCAATTGTAATGACATCCTCAATGGTTATGCGCTCATTTAATATCCTCCTATTCACTCTTTAAATAGCATTATAAAGACAATATATTTTAGTTTTCATTTGTTTAAGATTTTTCAAATTGTAACTTTTTTTAACTTCTTCCTTGTAAATATTGCTAGTAATCATCTCCTTCACATAACATAAGTCTTAACACATGGAATTTTATCCTTTTCCTTCACATAATGTAAGTCTTAACACACATGGAATCTCATCATTGGGAATGCCCAATGTTAAGTACGGTCAAACCTAATGGAACAATTGACTTTATGTTAAAATAAAAGTGCATTTATTTTAGGAATTGTCCAACGAGGCCATAATTTTGTCCAGATGACGATTTTCTCGCTAGAATATGACGATAAATTCTTCAAAAAATTCCACTGTGGTAGTGTTTAAATTATTCTTTTGACGACGAAAATGGATTCAACACCATCAAGGACCCTTGGGGCACCCAAAATCTTGAAGCTTGACAACTATAACCTCGATTTTCAAAAACTTCCACCAAATTTTCTCAAAATCATACTAGAATTTCTATTGTTTTATGGATGAAATTGTGGCTTCATTAGACTACGTGTTTCTTTTATACGAGGTTTAAGAATCTTCCCTATATCTTGTTTTGTTAGAAAGACATGATAACCTTTAGCCATAATGTAAACACATGATTTCATGGTTTTATTCCCTTGAGTCCTCCTACTTCTTTTCTTTTCATTTTTATAATGGAATGGTCTTTCCCTTCACTTATTGTTAATTATTTGGAATTTTATAAATCAATAGCTCTAGGGGATGTTCTATCCTCTTCACAATGGTGCCTCTTCACATTGATGGTTTGATTTGTTCAAAATAAAATGATTACATTTTATGTATCCTTGAAGATGGTCTTTTGAAGTTGGAAAAACCTATTATAATGTAATATATTGTGTGCGGGTAGGGCCCGCACCCACGTGTCTGGATCTATGTAATGAGGGGTGTTGCGCAAGGGACCCCGCCCTTAGATGCTCCGGTGGGGTTAGGCCCACCCTTAACACCCTGGGATGCCGCCCTCACTAACAGTTTGAGATTTTGGTGTAGTGGTTGGATCTACGTGGTATCAATGCTGAAGTCTCGAGGTCGAGACTCGCGGAGCGTGGTGGGTTGTAATATCCCATGTGCGGGTAGGTCCCGCAGCCACGTGTCCGGGTCTATGTAAAGAGGGGTGATGCGCAAGGGCCCCCGCCCTCAGATGCTCCGGTGGGGTTAGGCCCACCCTTAACACCCTGGGATGCCACCCTCACTAACAATTTGAGCTTTTGGTGTAGTGGTTGGATCTGAAGGGGGAGGACTGTAATGTTCCCAATTTTTAGCCTCAAGCTAAAAGGAACATTATAGTTAGCAGTATTTTATTTAATTAAATAAAATGGGTAAGGAGGCCCCATAATCCTTGATAAGGAAGAATAAACACTCCTCATGTGAAAGGAGGAAGAATAAAGAAGCTAAATTGAGCACCATATGGTGTGAACATGACTGGGTCATGCTTGATCTAGACATTTTGACCAAATTCACATGCACTGTCTAGATACAATGTATCTCCTTGATAGACTACGCAGTTTTAGAGGAGAATCACATGCATGAGTTGGAAAGCACATGTGGATGGGACCCATGGTGGAGAGGAGCACTTGCTACATAAGGAGAGGAGGAGAGCCATTGTTCTTCATGCTTGATTATTATTTTTCTTCGTCTGTTGAAACTTCGCTCCTCTTACTGTTTAGCAAGAGTGCAGTGCTGCATAGCACTAGGGTGTTCCCAGTCGGGAATCCCTACCTCATCCTCAGGGAAGGAGATGTTCTAGAGCTGCATTTACTCATTCCGGCATTTGGCCAAAGCTAGCTCCTTCAGTCACAACGTTATTCTTGGAGCAGGATAATTTTGTGCTGCAGGGTCCAGCAACAGAGGATCTATTGAGTTGTTCCTGGGATTTTTTTTTAGTTGAGGGCTTAGCTATTCATTGGAGGATTAGTGAGGAGGACTCCCAGGCTTATTTCCATATCATTGGCATCAGGCCAACCATCCATCTTCCCTCACAGTGCAGTTTCCAGCTTGATCTGCGTTATTTTGGCTAGCAGTTGCTGGGAGGGTTATTTGAGCTCATCAGGAGGATTTGTTTCTGAGTAAAAGGATCAGCCTTTTGCTTAGATACACTATCATAGGAGGGCATCACTATTTCTAATCTGCTTCAGCCTCATTCCATATTTTTATTTAGTTGCAGTGACAAGTCATATTGTCACATTGTACATTTTCCGGCATTTCTAGCAATCTCTTCTAGATTGGCTAGAAATCTTGTATTGGAGCCCATTCTTCTATTCTTGGGAATTTCTTGTATATTTCAGCCATATTTCATGTTTATGCATCTATAGCAACAGCTACTCTAACATAGGCAGTGCTGTCACTTCTCTCCGGCATTTTGTGCAGTTGCAGCAACTCATGTATTTCATAGTTTGATCATTGGAGATTCATTCATGTAGATTGAGTGGCTTGTACCTCAACATATTTCTGTATATTTTAGCTGATCTATTAATAAAAATGATGGCTGTATTATATTCCATATATTGATATGTACAGTTTTGCAGAGTTTCATGATTATGCTCATATGTTGCTGTAAGCTCACTCTTTGAGCACTTTTTAAAGATACCGAGGAGAAGGAGACCTGAATAACCCTCCTAGGGTTATTTCTTTGAGCTCTACTTCTGGAATTGTAATGTATCATGTGTTAACTAAGGGATATAAGTCCCCTTTCAACTTATTTTTACACTGCCTTCCTTATACAGCGTCCTCATGGACCAAAATGCAAAAATTCCTGAAAAAGGAATATTATAGTGGTATCAAAACATCAATCCTGGCTCAGCCTGTGCAGCCCAAGATAATATGCCATTAGAAGGAGAAGCTCCTCATTTATCAGAGGAGATGTATAGAAAAAGAGGAATGACGGGAGAGGAGGTGTCCCTTCTTCTTTTCCAGACCATGGAGGGCATCATTGAAGATCTTGAGGAGATAGAAAGGGAAAACTGAAGATATTTTCTGAGAGGGTTTGTGGATGAAGCAAGCCCTAGGTGTGACCACGCTGGGTGTGATAATTTAGCCACACATGCAGATCCATAGCACAGTACATTTCCCACATCTACTGCAGGGAGAATGGAGGAAGATGAGTCACCAAGGGAGGAGACCTTGAGTGAGATTATTTGGGAGTATGAATCTCAATCATGGAGATTCGAAGTGCACTTGGACTTTCAAGAGTTTTGAAGACTCAAGGGAGCAAGATCCAGCAGCTATGAAGGGAGAAAGGAAGATCTATTATTTCTATCCACTTTTGAGGGATCAACAGGGTGCAAAGCCACAGCTTGGGTGGAGGAGCTTGATGCATATTTTCAACTACACCAAGTTGCAGCCCAGGAGGCCATCACTATAGCAGCACTGCATCTCAAAGGTATGGCCCATGATTGGTGGTTTAAAATTTCTGTTTCATGTTATCATGCAAATTTAAAAACCTATGATGAATTCATGAAGGGTTTGGTGAATAAATTTGATGGGAGTCAATGTGAATCATCATGCATCATATCTTCAAACACTTTGCATGCTTTGGAAGGAAACATGAAACAAACTCCACTCCATATTTCTAGAGGGGAAGAAAATTGGAATAATGACTTGCTAGAGGCAAGACCCCCATTGTATGAAGGGCACTCTTCCATTTGTGATAATATGAAGGTCCTTCTTCCAAAAGAAGACCGAAATCCATGGTCTCTCATTGAAGAGGAGGCATACTCACATATTGATGAAGAGAAGATGCATAGAAGAACCCACAGCGCTGTATCATTAGAGGGAGATCCATCACCACATGGAGATGAGACGGGAACCATTTCTTCCCTGAGAGGAGTCCTTATGTCTATGCAAGGGATTCCAAGGGGTACTACATGTGGGGACTTATTCATAATTCCTGAGCAGCATGTCGTAGTATGGGAGGATTGTGAAATGAAGGATGGAGGAGAAGAAAGGGATCAGCATTCCGGGGGAATGAGCATTCACCCTTATCTTTTGAGGAGAGTTTCTTCATATAGGAGAGATAATACACTGCGTAAAGGAGAGAGGGATCATCCATTCCTCTCATATACACAATATACTTCCCATTTTGATGTCTCACTACAGGGATACATTCCACCTGGGAGGCCACCGAACCCAGCATTGATGAGAGGCATCTTACTTTGGGATTCATTTCTCTTGGATTCAGGAGAGGTGAAGGTTGTAGGGGATGACTACTCCACATACTTGGAGAGACAGAGGATACTTCCTTTGAGGGAGGACTCTTTCATACATGGGAGTAGATGGAGGTCACTCATGCTTACATTGACCAGGATTGGGAGATTTCTCTTGGATGACAGCTTCTCATGGGAGTCCAAATTCCAAGGGTCACCATTACTATTTGAGCATGAGTAGCTGCATGATAGGCATGGCAGCATATTGGAGGATGACTTTGTCATGGAGGATGTCAAAGTAGCAGGCAGCAGCATGAGGGGAGCATCACATTGCAGATTACTAGCGCTGTCTCTGAGGAGGGTAGATCCAGATTGGAGGTCTCAACTCTTAGTAGAGTACTCTCAGGATCTAGATGCATGCATGACTCTTGATGACCTACAGAGAGATGACAAGTACATGATTGATGAGATGGTCATCTATACCGATGGCAGGATCTTCTTGACTAGAGCCTCTAGTCTCGAGGAGACATTATTTCATGCAGGATATGAGGACTTTCTAGCTATGCACTTTGATGCATATTTTTCTTTGCTAGAGGAGTTCCTTTGGGAGGGAATTCAGCATGATCTATATCATCATGTGGACAGATGCATAGCCCGGATGATTTCTGAGAGGTTGACACAACCATTTCCCTACTCATTGGAGGTGAGGGAGAGCATTCAGATGAGCCATTTCAACTCAAGGTCTCAAGTACATGGTAGAGAAGTTATAATGTCACATTATGTTTTGTAATTCTTTACTTTATATGAGCAACATATTGTATCAAGGAGTATCATCCCTTCTTGCATTTTTTATGATGTACTTGCAGCTACTTGTAGCATTGATTTTGGCTACCTTAATGGTGGTTTGTGGGGGAAGCCAAATACTTCTTGGTGTGCACCATTGGCACCAAATTGTACTTACATGTTTTCAACTTATGAGATGTTGGTGGCAGCAAACAAGTGGCTATTAAAGCACTTGTTATATTTTATTTTGAGGCAGGCATGGAATGCACTGCGTTGGTTCCTCATATGGAACTATGATTCACTCTCTGGTTGCCATGTGGCAACTTGTTTTCATTATATTTTGCTTCCATATGTTACCGATGTTTGTATACTCATGGGAGACTTTGTTTGGAGAGTGGGCTTGGAGTTGAAGATGCCCATTGGGAGTATGATTCTTCCCTTTTCACATGTTGTATGTTTCAGGAGAAACAATGGGCACACCATGATTGCCATGTCACTACTTCTCTCTCCATGTAGGAGGAGCTATTGGGAGAGAGTGCGTTCTTGGAGGAGGCACTTCATGGTTAATTCATTTTGTGGGGAGGCTTGGGCCAATTATGGAGGCCTTGACATTTCAGCCCAATATCAGCAACCCCCTCACACTTATCATAAATGGAGGGAGAAACCATTTTGATGGAAGAATCTAAACTCTCCATTTAGCCCAAACATGTTGCATAGATCTGAGGTTGAGAACTGCTTTGATGAGCTACCTAAGATGGCTCATTTCATTTGGATGATTTCATGGGTGAAGGAGTCACTCATTGGGAATAAGACTTCCCATGCTTTCCATCACTTCTACCTTAAGGAGGCCATTGAACAACAAGGAGACTTCCACTTGCATCTTCTACTATCTCATGATGTATACTTTGGTTTTACACACTTGGAGGGATACATGGAGGGCAGATTCATTGCACGTTTCGATGAGCTATGGTGGGTTCTATTGATGAGGAGGCCACAAGAAGAGGAGGAGGAGATTTTTCTCTACCTTGCAGTTGCTTGAGGACAAGCAACATTTTGAAGGGGGAGGACTGTAATGTTCCCAATTTTTAGCCTCAAGCTAAAAGGAACACTATAGTTAGCAGTATTTTATTTAATTAAATAAAATGGGTAAGGAGGCCCCATAATCCTTGAGAAGGAAGAATAAACACTCCTCATGTGAAAGGAGAAAGAATAAAGTAGCTAAATTGAGCACCACATGGTGTGAACAGGACTGGGTCATGCTTGATCTAGACATTTTGACCAAATTCACATGCACCGTCTAGATACAATGTATCTCCTTGATGGACTGCACAGTTTTAGAGGAGAATCAAGTGCATGAGTTGGAAAGCACATGCGGATGGGACCCATGGTGGAGAGGAGCACTTTCTACATAAGGAGAGGAGGAGAGCCATTGTTCTTCATGCTTGATTATTATTTTTCTTAGTCTGTTGAGACTTCACTCCTCTTGTTGTTTAGCAAGAGTGCAGTGCTGCATAGCACTAGGGTGTTCCCGTTTGGGAATCCATACCTCATCCTTAGGGAAGGAGAGGTTCTAGAATTGCATTTCCTCATTCCGGAATTTTTCCAAAGCTAGCTTCTTCAGTCACAGCGTTATTCCTGGAGCAAGATAATTTTGTGCTGCAGGGTCCAACAACAGAGGATCTCTTGAGTTGTTCCTGGGCTTGTTTTTCAGTGGAGGGCTCAGCTATTCATTGAAGTATTAGTGAGGAGGACTCTCGGGCTTATTTCCATATCATTGGCTTCAGGCCAACCATCCAGCTTCCCTCACAGTGCAGTTTCCAGCTTGATCTGCGTTATTTTGGCTAGCAGTTGTTGGGAGGGTTATTTGAGCTCATCAGGAGGAGTTGTTTCTGAGTAAAAGGATCAGCCTTTTTCTTAGATACACTATCAGAGGAGGGCATCACTATTTCTAATCTGATTCAGCCTCATTCCATATTTTTATTTAGTTGCAGTGACAAGTCAGATTGTCACATTGTACATTTTCTGGCATTTCTAGCAATCTCTTCTAGATTGGCTAGAAATCTTGTATTGGAGCCCATTCTTCTATTCTTGGGAATTTCTTGTATAGTTCAGCCATATTTCATGTTTATGCATCTATAGCAGTAGCTACTCTAACATAGGCAGTGTTGTCACTGTTCTCCGGCATTTTGTGCAGTTGCAGCAACTCATGTATTTCATAGTTTGATCATTGGAGATTCATTCATGTAGCTTGAGTGGCTTGTCCCTCAACATATTTATGTATATTGTATATGATCTATTAATAAACATGGTGGCTATATTATATTCCATATATCTATATGTACATTTTTGCAGAGTTTCATGATTATGCTCATATGTTGCTGTAAGCTCACTCTTTGAGCACTTTTTCAAGATACCGAGCAGAAGGATACCTGAATAACCCTCCTAGGCTTATTTCTTTGTGCTCTACTTCTGGAAGTGTAATTTATGGTGTGTTAAATAAGGGATCTAAGTCCCCTTTCAACTTATTTTTACACTGCCTTCCTTATACATCGTCCTCATGGACCAAAATGCAAAAATTCCCGAAAAAGGAACATTACATATAATCTTGTGGTCAACCATCACTTGTGTTAGTAATCAGTATTTTTTACTTGTTGGTGATGACTAGTTGTAACAGCCAAGTTTTCCAACAGCCGATCTAAAAATTTGTCAAATTTTCCAGCTGGGAAAACACCTATAAAACTTTTTTCCCTCCTACCTTTTTCAGTCCACCCATGACGAGATGAAACCTCATTATAAATCCTACCTAGCCTCAGAAAAACTAGTACGCCCATCGACTCTAGAGACAATCCAAATCTATTCAAACAGTCTCCCCTAAGTTAGGAAGTGGCGCTTTAAGACATTTCTCCCTTGGCAAACCATCCAAGAGCCAAAAACCTCCATCTGCTATAGACCATTCATAACAGATCTTCCTACTCTGCTACTAAAGTTGTTTACAGCCCTAGGTCACGCCACTAAAGTACCCTTAAGTCTTAGAAATACATAGACCATCAGTTAAGCTGATTTTAGGTGTTTTTATAGTGTTTGATGGATCTTTCAATAACAGAAACATACCAGCATCTCAGAAGACTTTTTTTGGCTCCACATGAGAAGACAGCTGCTTCTCAATGTGATCTTGAGCCTGGGATGCATCTACAAAGCAAAGAGTTCTTCATCAAGCTCAGGCGACCACATTCAAAGCCTAAAAGAACAGTGAAAGGAAAAACAACACTGTCAAGAGGCTGATGATATGACATTACTAAGAACCTCCTTCATTTATAAGCAGAGGGTTTTGAAGACCAAAGGACCTCCTTCATCTATAAGCAGAGGGTTTTGAAAGCGCCTCATTCATCTATAAGCAGATGGCACTAGACAAATTCTGGTTTTAAGAATTGCAACTGACTGTAAGAAAGATTTGTTTTTGATAAACAGTGAGACAGTGACTAGGGTTTTTTTCTGAAGAAAAGTGATGATTGAAGGCTGAGGTAAAAGCAGTGGTGTTTTTCAAGGTTTGTTTGTCTGCCATCATCTATGAGAGAAACCCTTGTCAAGCATGCTCATCAAAAAAAATTCAACAAATTAAGACAGAGGATTAAAAGGGCCTCCTTCATTCATAAGCAGAGGGCCAGGTCATTTGACTGATTTCAAGGTTGATTGATCAAAACATGAGTGGTAAGAATAGTAAGAGACGGGTCACTACACAGGAAAAAGAACTGATGATGATTATGTTTCAAAGGGTGCTTAGTTTCCTGATGCATAAAGGAATGTATTTCAAATTATTTATCATAGTGAACAGAAGGAGATATGAGCTCAGTTCCCCCCAAGAGGCAATACAACTGAACACAGAGGTTCATAAAAACAAGAAGGATTGTGCCATGTTTTTCAGACTCTGGAGAAACTTTCAAAGAAAATATAGGCATGTTCCTTATAAGAATAGGTCAGAGGCACTCTGTTGTTACATTTTGAATAGAGGTAAAGTAGTAAGTTCTTAAAATGGCCTACAGGAGTTTCATTACCTTTGAATCACAAGGCAATACCTATAAACTGACAGTTTCATCATCATTGGAAAAAGATTGTGAAAGCAGACAATCAAAGAGTAAAAAGAGATCATGGCATATGGCAAAGGTTCTAAATAGGCTGCTTTTCAAAAAGAGGTGAAATGAATGAGAATTCAAGTTTTGTGCAGACCCCCTTCACAGAAGAAACTAAAGGGCAGCTTTCCCTTGTTCAAATTTTCAAATCTACAACATCATCCCTGTTTATCTCCTTAAAAACCAAAAGCTGGATCAGTTTGGGAATCTGGAGATAAGTTAATATTTTTGGGTTGGATGGCCCTTTGTAAAACAGGGTTTGCACTTACAATGGCCAACAAAGTTTTTATCCACAGTCAAAAGGGAGCTCCCATGACACAGGTTGCAACAGATGAAGAATGCAAATATAATAGGCTCCAAAGCACAAGCAAGGCATCCCTCTTGCTGCCCTCGAGACCAGAGAAGGAGGTTTTGATCGAAAAACTAGAGTTTTCAAGGGTCAAAGTTTGCGCGGCGCGCTTGGGCGCATTTTTTACACAGCGGCACACTACTGCGCAGCGCGCCTGTAGGTGCCGGTCCTGTCGGCCCGACAGTGACCCGGCGGCCCATTTTGCGCGATGTTCTCCACAATAAAAGTGTCGCGCACATTTCCAACAATCAAAACGCCTCCTAACCCATCTAGAAGCTGGTCCAAACTCCTCAAGAAGCATTGTCATCAATTTCAAAGGTATTCTATGCGCCTATTTGCTCTCTTAAGACTGCTAAGACAGAGTGAAAGGGTTAAAAATCACAGTCTAAACCAAATTTTGAGTTTTATGTAAAAAAAACGAGATTTGCTGTGGTAATGTGGCTAGAAGTAAAACATTAAAGAGTGTTGAATTTGCATTGATGTGAAGGGCCATTATAGCTACCCTCAAAACTGTGTTGAAGGATAGGAACACAGGGTTTTAAAAAAATGAAATTGTAGGTCTATGTTCCAACAGCAGTAGCCATCCTATGAGCATTTTTTATTTTTCAAAAGGTTTCCTCTGTGAGTTAAAAGGGAAATACGGTATTGTGACCTTCCCTTCCATAAAGCATAATCAGTGAATGAAGCCACCATTGCATTCGGAGGTGTTTTGGTCAAAACTTTGTGTGAAGAGCAGTAGAGTATAAAGAGGGCAATATTTTGTTTAAAAAGGAGTTTGTTGGTATTTGACTGCTACAAGACCTTTGTTACCACATAAAAAAACATTTCAAGCTCTGTCACGTTGTCCTATAAACAGTGACCTTTGACTGTGCAAATACCCTTTGTTTGACTATGTAATGTTGTTGAATCTATTGGTTGAGTGGCCCACAAAGAAGAGAATGGTGTCTTGAACTAAGGAGATTGTGGTTTTACTTTTGTCTAAAACACAAGGTTATACTGTTGTCTTCAAAACACCAAAAGGCAGGGTGACCTTACCACAAAACAAAAGAAAATCACTTTGACTGTGTTTATTTTTATTGACTGTGTGCTCATTATAAGTATTGTTTGTTTGGTACACAAAGGCAAGAAAAGGCATTGCTTTGAAAGAACAGGGGTCTTGTACCAAAGGAGACACTGTACACAGCATTCAAAACCCATTTTTTCTTAATAAAACAGTAAGTTGACAGGCTGAGACAGAGTTTTGTTTGAAAGGACTTTTCAAAAACCTTTTGAGGCAGTTTGAGTTTTGCAGAGAGCATCTAGAACAAGATGCCTCCCAGGCAAGACAACAAGAGCAGCATAATAGTGATGGACAAGGATAGGAAAAGGGGCAGCCTTATGAGACAGAACAGCAACATAAAGATCATGAAGGGCATTCTCCAAAGCATGTGCTAGCTGCCTCTCCTAGGCAAGGGGCCATGACTTCTTCACCAAAGCTAAGAATGCCAAGACAACAAGGGAGAAAACCAAGAAAGGCTCAAGGAAAGCCAAAAGGAAGCGCCCGGAACGGAAAGTGAGAAAAGACACGTCAGGACTTCATATTTTGGCTTCTGCTTCAGAACATGTTGCTAGGGACCCTTGAGGGTCATACACACCGATTTTGGGCAAATTTTGACATACTTTGGTTTTTTGGCATTTTTGAGTTTTTGGTCAAAACTCATGAAATTCACCATTTCATTTTGGAGATTCGTCAAAGGAGGAGAATGGTATCATTGGATGCTATAATTTCAGGAGCACACCCTCAGAAATTTTCAGGACATTTGGAGATCATTTTCTTCCCCGAAATGGCGAAAAATGCTCGCTTTTTGCACACTCTGCCCGGTCTATCAGCAGACTGTAATTTTCTGGTTTTTTACACATAGGTTCAGTTTTGGAGGACTTCTAGGCATCCGATTGAGAAAATTTAAGTTGTTCCGGAAAGTAGACACTCAGAGCTTTCCAACAAGCTATCATGAGCCTCGTTTTGACATCGGGAAGGCTGCCAAATGTTTCCGGAAAGTCAGGGGACCTTTTGCTGATGTAAATTTTGAATATTTTTGTAATTTTTGAACCTCAAAAAATTGTTTTTTCCAAATGTGCGTTTAGCTATTTTTGCACATGAAAAATGATGCAAAGTCAATTATTTTTCCTTTTTTAGCATTTTTTAGATATTTTGTGCCTTGGGCTTTGCAAAGCCTCAAGGACAAGATTAGATATTTTGATTAGGCCAATAGGATGGCAAGTTGAACCATGAGGTTTTCCTCACTTTGGCCTATTTATTCCACAAGCTTTCATTTGTAAAGGAGGCTGAACTTGAGAAGAGAAGCAATATATGGTCATATTAGCTTTGGAAGAAATACTTGTCTTATGCTTTTGGATTGCCTCTTGGATGTTCTTGGATGAATGAAGAAGGATTGTTGATGGATTCCATGACTTGGTAGAATGGTATAGTGTCTCTTTCTATGTTTTGTATTCTATTTTTCATTCAGGAATACATGTTTCTTGCTTGCTATAGATTAGTAGAGAACAAATTTGAGATATGCCCTTGGAGGCACCTCAAATTTCCTATTTCTTCATAGCTTTCATGTTTTCTTCCTCCTTAGTTATATTAAATAATTCTTAACTAATCTTTAATAACTTGAGGATATTGTTGCTTGTTTCATTCATATTTCTATGCATTGCTAAGTATGACTTACGATACGCCCTACGTACCTATGGCTATCCATAGCTCTATCCATGAAATTATCTCTTTGACTGATTAGATTATCATCTTGTTGAACCAAGGAGGCCTAGTTCCGATCTAGCCCTTTGTCTAAGACTATGCAAATCTTGTTATCAAAGTGTAACTTGAAGTACTGTGTTTAGGCATTCCGGCATAGTAATTTGAGTTGTTTTTCTGTCTTAAGTGTTTTCCCCAAAGTCTGATAGCCATTTCCCAAATTTAGAGGGTAATATACCTCTATGCATGGCTTGAATGTTTATTTCTATGTATTGATTAGCTTATAGTTACATTTTGCATGATTAATGGTTTTCCCTACCATGTTTATGTCTGCTATTAAACTAGTTATGCTTGAAACTCTTTGTTGTTCACAAAATTGATGTCCATTTACTCCATTTTGCCCAAAGATCCTTTCTACCTTGAATCAAATCGGCCCTTCAATAGCCTTGTATCGTCATCTAATAGCTTTCTTGACCTTTTGACCCCATAGCCCAGTTAATCTAACATCTTGTTATCTATTTTATATCTTTGATCAGTTTCATCCCTCACAACTTAAAAAACCAAAAAAATTACTTCATAACTAGCCTAAAATTAGAACACAATAAGAAAACACACAGATATCCCTTACAAATATTGAGAGAGCCCTCTCTGAGGCCAGGAAGGCTAGGTCCTTGGGCTCCAAAGCTTGGTTTGATGTTACACTGTCATTTGGCTTGCCAATCAGCCAAATCACGGGACCCTAACATAATGGCGATTACGGTGGGACCTATTGAGTACATGATAGTCTAGCGAACTCTTATAGACTCTTTAGTCCTTCAACATCTAAACTCAGACCATCAGCCTTTAGAATCATTTAGAGTAAACTCTCTGTTTCACCATCTTAGCAAAGTGATGAATCAGGTTTATAACACTCTTACATACTAGGCTGCACATAAAACTCAGAAAAAACCACAAAAACTCCCTTAGATTGGTTTTTGACAGTATTGGTGGTGGACCATACACATATACCTCAAAACAACTAAAAATCCACCTCGTGACTCCACTAGCCTCCAATAGGCCTTACTATTTTATCGAACTCTAGGTTACTATCCGATCGACCTATCCCATCGCTCACTAACATAGCAGGAGATGGTGGGACACTGAGTACATGACAATCTAGCAAACTCTTATAGACTCTTTAGTCCTTTAGATACTTAAAAAGGCAAGAAGTCCATAAGATCATTTAGAGTAAACTCTTTTTGTTATCACCACCCTAGAAAAGTGATGAAACAAGTTTAAAATACTTTAATAAACCATAGGCTACACATAAAACTCAAAAAAACTCCAAAACATTCCCAGATTAGTTTTCCCTTGTTATTGGTGGTGGACCATAGCTACATCTCTGTAAAAAAAAACCAAGTTCCACCTAGCGACTCCACAACTCTCAATAGACCTAAAGACTCCACTAGAGGAAGAACCTAAAACATGACCTGTCATCCTAGAAAGAAAAAGCACTCAGGCCTTAGTTGGATTCAAGAAATTATTGTCTTTAACTATAACTATGTTCTATCCTACTTTGAGCCTGATCCGAAATACACCAATGAGATCTACATTGATCATTGGAAAGATCTCAAACCTCAAAAAGCTAAGCCTCAAATTTCAGACCATGAGCAGGCTTGTACACCTGTGCTTACCCCAGATTCACCTATGGAAAACCTAGCAAAACATGAGCCTCATGCTACCTTTCCCACTCTGGCTGAAACCTAAAACAGTCACGAACCTCTTTTTACACTACCTATATCCACAAAGGTCCCAGAAAGATACAAGCCTCTGGTTTTACCTCCCATCTTACAAGCCCTTCCTGCAAATCTTCAAAATAAATTACCCAGGTTTGATGGAGAAAGCTCCAAAGTTACCGCTGAAGAACATGCCCGAAAACTTGAGGATTTACTTGACCTTTATGACATAGAAGAAGATGATGTGTGTATTAGAATGTTTTCCTTATCATTACAAGGAAAAATTAAGAGTTGGTTTCAAGACCTTCCCGCTGCAAGCATTACCAATTTTCATCAGTTCGCTCAAATCTTCCTAGATAGGTGGTTGGTCATGGGTAATAAAGTTCTCATCATAAAGGAGTACAATCAGTTAAAAAGACAACCAGGGGAAACAATACAAAACTTTTCAGCCAGGTTCAATAAAGTATACCATGCAATGCCTGCTAACCTAAAGCCACCCCTCGGATGTGCTCTCTTGCACTACCCAGATTCTTTTGACCCAGAGTTGGTTTTCCAGATAAGAAACAAAGATCCTTTGACCCTAGAAGAAATGCAAAGGATAGCAGTTGATGTAGAATTCAACATACTAAATAGGGAGGCACAACTAAGAATAATAGAGAAAGACAAAGAAAATCAAGAGAGAATAATATCTTCAGAGGAAAAGTTGAAAAAATTGGTATGTATGTTCGGAAAACTAGAGCATCTACTTGACAGGAAAAGAGAAAAACACAAATTTAAGGTTAACACTACTTATTCAAACCAACCTACACTTCTTCCTCAGGATGAACACACTCGACTATTACAAGACAAGAGTTATAAACAAAATGTGCCTAATGGGAAAGTTGCAAATAAAAACATAGAGGAATGCTCTAAAGAGACTATGAGCCATTTTGAAATCACAGATTCTGAAATGGAAGAAGAATCAAAACCTTTAGGTTCTCCACTCTTATGCTTTAAATCATTCCAAACTTTGAAAGAAAATTTGCATCCTAAAGATCTCTCAGCAGTTATTCAGGAAAACCCTGCTCAAGTTAACTCTCACCTAAATCAAGAAGAGTTGTTTGAAGAGGAATTCAAATCTGAGATAGAAGATAAATAAAAAACTGTAGGATCTCTACCTTTATGCTGGGAGACATTTGAGTTCATAAAAGCAAACTGGCCTCCTCAGAATCCATCAAAGGAAACTCATGAATCCCATGTTTATTATCCCAAGCATCAAGAAGAGTTGAGTAAGGATGAATTCAGATCCGAAATAGAAGATCGATCAAAACATGTAGGATCTCTACCTTTATGCTGGGAGTCATTTGAGTTCATAAAATCAAATTGGCCTCCTAATAATCCATTAAAGGAAACTCATGAATCCCATGCTAACTATCCTTAACGTCACAAAGAATTGGTTGAAGATGAAAACAAGCAAGAAATGAAAGAGAACCCATAGGATCTCTCTAAGGGCATAAGTGATGATTCATCATCTCTCATAGGTGAAGCCCAAAAATACATTCATCCTTCAAATCATATTTCCCAAGAGAAAGAGGATTATTGTAGAGAAATGAAAATGCCTCCCTTTTTAACTGAAGAGGAAATAGATCAACTTATAAACATGCAGACAGCCTCTGAAACTTCACATAACCACAACTTTTCTAATCTTTCTCCTGTTAATCTTGCATATCATAAGTCAAAAAATAGATTTGTAAATCAATTAGAAGAAAAGCAATGTGATAGTCCAATATGCATGGTTGATGACATTAATTATAATGATGATTTTCCAAGGTTTGATCAATATTTTGATAATGATGATGATTTCCAAACAGAATCTAACTTTGCAGAAAACTCAGTTTTTGATTTTTGGGAGGAAGCTCAGTTTCATAAACTTGAGAAAAGTGAGCAGCCATTACAGGTCATCTATGACACTGATGAGGAGAGCCTTGAGAGTTTAGAAGTAAGTGAAGAGTCTCGGACTCTTTGCTCTACTTCACTTCAGTCCATCAGAGATAAAATTCACATAATTGGAAATCAACAGTTTTTCAGCTTTGATGATGAGGTTGAGGAGGATGATGAAATTCCTGAGCATGTTGTAAATGAGAAGCCTTTTCCTGAAATGGTTGAAGAAATCATTTTGAACATGGAATCTTCCTTAACTCCAGATTTGCAGCCACCAAGTTCCATTGAGTTACAAATTGCAGATGAAGAAATAGAGGTTGATAAACACATGAGAGTTGTCACACTGTCCTTTCAAGATAATTTACTGTCAAAGTGTATCCTTGCTCATCAACCTGATGACCTTCACACAGTTTCTAGTCCACTTAATCAGAACACATTAGCTTGGAAAGAAAACTACACTGCAATACATGATGAGTCTGACAGTTCGAGTGATCATAAGCAAGGGGAAGAGTTGCTTTACCGGGAGAGTCCCAAATATAGTCAAGTGGAAGAAAGAGTAGTCCTGAATGAAGCCTATATCTCAAATCCTCTAGATCAGGTATTATTCCAAGATCCATTTGTTGTTTTCCTTGAGAAGTCTGAAAGAGTAGTCTTGAATGAATCCTATATCTCAAAACCTCTAGATCGGGTATTATTCCAAGATCCATTTGTTATTTTCCTTGAGAATTCTGAAAGAATAGTGGGTTCTATCATAAACAAGTTGCTACCAAGAATGAGAAAAAGCTTAAGCACCGCTATCCAAAAACAAACCAAATGGGAGTGGCCTTTTCATTATTTCTGCATCATGAAAAAACTAAACCAGAATTCCCCATGTGATCATCTACTTGACTGGTTGCATTGGAAAATAGAGTTCACCAAACAAATGTCTATTGTGTATAGATTAGATTAGGATAGATAGACAGCATGTGAAAAATAAGCTCAGCCTTGTGAGCATCTTTTTAGTTTTAGTTTGTTTGAAGAAAAAGTTAAAAAACAGAAAATACAAAAACAGTAAAAAGTAGAAAAAGAGGGCAATTTCTAAAAAGCAATGGTAAAGCCCCATGTTCCAAAAAATAGTCCTTCGGAAAGCGCGCAAGTCTAAATGCCGCTACTAGTACTCAAATGTCTTGTTCAGCTATCTAGCCTAATCATAGCTGAACATGTTTAAATTTATTTGCTGATAAGTTAGTGAGTGAAAAATATGGTCAACATTGTGTAAGATTGACTTATCAAAAGAGAGTAGATTAGGAAAAGATATTGGTTCCACATGCCTAAAACAGAACCAAAGAGAGAAGCGAGGGATGAAAAACACATTGTACATCTTAGCCCCGTTTTTCTAGATTTCCTTTTTGCAAAATAATATTTGTGTGCAGTTTGTCCTTTCATGCCGCAAATACATGACAAATCAGACTGTTTAACCCTGATTTGATCATTTTAAATTTCATGTTTTAGATTAGAGAACAAAATCCTGTCAAACAGCTTAATCTTGACAGTTGATCTAGTTTAGGTAGAGTAATGAAGAATTTCATCTGTTTAATCTGAACTCCCGGCAGATATAAGTGTAGAAATAGATAGGTTCATTTTACAAAAGGAAAAAATATGTTGGCAAAAGGGTAGCTAGTCCAAATGCACCCAAAAGAAGAAAAAATGTTAGGAAAGATAGTGGGGTAGGAGAAATATCATTGATGCTAATCATGTTGTCTCTTTTCGGAAGTAGCATCAAAGAAGAGTGAAATTTGTGCCAATGGGTAAGGCATTGGTCTTCATAAGCCAAAAATATGAAATTCTATACACCTCCTGAAAAGGAGTTGCCCTCCCCAAATGGAGCCACTGTTAGTCATCGGTATTTTTTACTTGTTGGTGATGACTAGTTGTAACAGCCAAGTTTTCCAACAGCCGATCTAAAAATTTGTCAAATTTGCCAGCTGGGAAAACACCTATAAAACTTTTTTTCTCTCCTACCTTTCAGTCTGCCCATGATGAGATGAAACCTCATTATCGAATGCTACCTAGCCTCAGCCATACTAGTCTGCCCATCAGCTCTAAAAAAGACAATCCAAATCTATTCAAACAGTCTCCCCTAAGTTAGGAAGTGGCGCTTTAAGACATTTCTCCCTTGGCAAACTATCCAAGAGCCAAAAAAACCTCCATCTTCTATAGACCAGTCATAACATACCTTCCTACTATGCTAATAAAGTTGGTCACAGCCCTAGGTTGAGCCACTAATACACCCTTAAGTCTCAGCAAAACATAGACCATAAGTCAAGCTGATTTTAGGTGTTTTTACAGTGTTTGATGGATCTTTCAAGGACAGAAACATGCCAGCATCTCAGAAGACAATTTTTGAGCTTCACATGAGAAGATAGCTGCTTCTCAAAGTGATCTTGAGCCTGGGATGCAGCTACAGGATAAAGAGTTTTCATCAAGATCTTGCAACCACATTCAAGGCCTGAAAGGACAGTTAAAGGAAAAACAACACTGTCAAGAGGCTGATGATATGAAATGGCTAAGAACCTCCTTCATTTATAAGCAGAGGGTTTTGAAGACCAAAGGACCTCCTTCATCTATAAGCAGAGGGCACTAGACAAATTACGGTTTAGGTACAGCGGCATGAGACGATTTGTTTTTGATAAACAGTGAGACAGTGACTAGGGTTTTTTTCTGAAGAAAAGTGATGATTGAAGGCTGAGGTAAAAGCAGTGGTGTTTTTCAAGGTTTGTTTGTCTGCCATCATCTATGAGAGAAACCCTTGTCAAGCATGCTCATCAAAAAAAATTCAACAAATTAAGACAGAGGATTAAAAGGGCCTCCTTCATTCATAAGCAGAGGGCCAGGTCATTTGACTGATTTCAAGGTTGATTGATCAAAACATGAGTGGTAAGAATAGTAAGAGACGGGTCACTACACAGGAAAAAGAACTGATGATGATTATGTTTCAAAGGGTGCTTAGTTTCCTGATGCATAAAGGAATGTATTTCAAATTATTTATCATAGTGAACAGAAGGAGATATGAGCTCAGTTCCCCCCAAGAGGCAATACAACTGAACACAGAGGTTCATAAAAACAAGAAGGATTGTGCCATGTTTTTCAGACTCTGGAGAAACTTTCAAAGAAAATATAGGCATGTTCCTTATAAGAATAGGTCAGAGGCACTCTGTTGTTACATTTTGAATAGAGGTAAAGTAGTAAGTTCTTAAAATGGCCTACAGGAGTTTCATTACCTTTGAATCACAAGGCAATACCTATAAACTGACAGTTTCATCATCATTGGAAAAAGATTGTGAAAGCAGACAATCAAAGAGTAAAAAGAGATCATGGCATATGGCAAAGGTTCTAAATAGGCTGCTTTTCAAAAAGAGGTGAAATGAATGAGAATTCAAGTTTTGTGCAGACCCCCTTCACAGAAGAAACTAAAGGGCAGCTTTCCCTTGTTCAAATTTTCAAATCTACAACATCATCCCTGTTTATCTCCTTAAAAACCAAAAGCTGGATCAGTTTGGGAATCTGGAGATAAGTTAATATTTTTGGGTTGGATGGCCCTTTGTAAAACAGGGTTTGCACTTACAATGGCCAACAAAGTTTTTATCCACAGTCAAAAGGGAGCTCCCATGACACAGGTTGCAACAGATGAAGAATGCAAATATAATAGGCTCCAAAGCACAAGCAAGGCATCCCTCTTGCTGCCCTCGAGACCAGAGAAGGAGGTTTTGATCGAAAAACTAGAGTTTTCAAGGGTCAAAGTTTGCGCGGCGCGCTTGGGCGCATTTTTTACACAGCGGCACACTACTGCGCAGCGCGCCTGTAGGTGCCGGTCCTGTCGGCCCGACAGTGACCCGGCGGCCCATTTTGCGCGATGTTCTCCACAATAAAAGTGTCGCGCACATTTCCAACAATCAAAACGCCTCCTAACCCATCTAGAAGCTGGTCCAAACTCCTCAAGAAGCATTGTCATCAATTTCAAAGGTATTCTATGCGCCTATTTGCTCTCTTAAGACTGCTAAGACAGAGTGAAAGGGTTAAAAATCACAGTCTAAACCAAATTTTGAGTTTTATGTAAAAAAAACGAGATTTGCTGTGGTAATGTGGCTAGAAGTAAAACATTAAAGAGTGTTGAATTTGCATTGATGTGAAGGGCCATTATAGCTACCCTCAAAACTGTGTTGAAGGATAGGAACACAGGGTTTTAAAAAAATGAAATTGTAGGTCTATGTTCCAACAGCAGTAGCCATCCTATGAGCATTTTTTATTTTTCAAAAGGTTTCCTCTGTGAGTTAAAAGGGAAATACGGTATTGTGACCTTCCCTTCCATAAAGCATAATCAGTGAATGAAGCCACCATTGCATTCGGAGGTGTTTTGGTCAAAACTTTGTGTGAAGAGCAGTAGAGTATAAAGAGGGCAATATTTTGTTTAAAAAGGAGTTTGTTGGTATTTGACTGCTACAAGACCTTTGTTACCACATAAAAAAACATTTCAAGCTCTGTCACGTTGTCCTATAAACAGTGACCTTTGACTGTGCAAATACCCTTTGTTTGACTATGTAATGTTGTTGAATCTATTGGTTGAGTGGCCCACAAAGAAGAGAATGGTGTCTTGAACTAAGGAGATTGTGGTTTTACTTTTGTCTAAAACACAAGGTTATACTGTTGTCTTCAAAACACCAAAAGGCAGGGTGACCTTACCACAAAACAAAAGAAAATCACTTTGACTGTGTTTATTTTTATTGACTGTGTGCTCATTATAAGTATTGTTTGTTTGGTACACAAAGGCAAGAAAAGGCATTGCTTTGAAAGAACAGGGGTCTTGTACCAAAGGAGACACTGTACACAGCATTCAAAACCCATTTTTTCTTAATAAAACAGTAAGTTGACAGGCTGAGACAGAGTTTTGTTTGAAAGGACTTTTCAAAAACCTTTTGAGGCAGTTTGAGTTTTGCAGAGAGCATCTAGAACAAGATGCCTCCCAGGCAAGACAACAAGAGCAGCATAATAGTGATGGACAAGGATAGGAAAAGGGGCAGCCTTATGAGACAGAACAGCAACATAAAGATCATGAAGGGCATTCTCCAAAGCATGTGCTAGCTGCCTCTCCTAGGCAAGGGGCCATGACTTCTTCACCAAAGCTAAGAATGCCAAGACAACAAGGGAGAAAACCAAGAAAGGCTCAAGGAAAGCCAAAAGGAAGCGCCCGGAACGGAAAGTGAGAAAAGACACGTCAGGACTTCATATTTTGGCTTCTGCTTCAGAACATGTTGCTAGGGACCCTTGAGGGTCATACACACCGATTTTGGGCAAATTTTGACATACTTTGGTTTTTTGGCATTTTTGAGTTTTTGGTCAAAACTCATGAAATTCACCATTTCATTTTGGAGATTCGTCAAAGGAGGAGAATGGTATCATTGGATGCTATAATTTCAGGAGCACACCCTCAGAAATTTTCAGGACATTTGGAGATCATTTTCTTCCCCGAAATGGCGAAAAATGCTCGCTTTTTGCACACTCTGCCCGGTCTATCAGCAGACTGTAATTTTCTGGTTTTTTACACATAGGTTCAGTTTTGGAGGACTTCTAGGCATCCGATTGAGAAAATTTAAGTTGTTCCGGAAAGTAGACACTCAGAGCTTTCCAACAAGCTATCATGAGCCTCGTTTTGACATCGGGAAGGCTGCCAAATGTTTCCGGAAAGTCAGGGGACCTTTTGCTGATGTAAATTTTGAATATTTTTGTAATTTTTGAACCTCAAAAAATTGTTTTTTCCAAATGTGCGTTTAGCTATTTTTGCACATGAAAAATGATGCAAAGTCAATTATTTTTCCTTTTTTAGCATTTTTTAGATATTTTGTGCCTTGGGCTTTGCAAAGCCTCAAGGACAAGATTAGATATTTTGATTAGGCCAATAGGATGGCAAGTTGAACCATGAGGTTTTCCTCACTTTGGCCTATTTATTCCACAAGCTTTCATTTGTAAAGGAGGCTGAACTTGAGAAGAGAAGCAATATATGGTCATATTAGCTTTGGAAGAAATACTTGTCTTATGCTTTTGGATTGCCTCTTGGATGTTCTTGGATGAATGAAGAAGGATTGTTGATGGATTCCATGACTTGGTAGAATGGTATAGTGTCTCTTTCTATGTTTTGTCTTCTAGTTTTCATTCATGAATACATGTTTCTTGCTTGCTATAGATCAGTAGAGAACAAATTTGAGATATGCCCTTGGAGGCACCTCAAATTTCCTGTTTCTTCATAGCTTTCATGTTTTCTTCCTCCTTAGTTATATTAAAGAATTCTTAACTACTCTTTAATAACTTGAGGATATTGTTGCTGGTTTCATTCATAGTTCTATGCATTGCTAAGTATGAATTACGGTACGCCCTGCTTACCTATGGCTATCCATAGCTCTATCCATGAAATTATCTCTTTGACTGATTAGATTATCATCTTGTTGAACCAAGGAGGCCTAGTTCCGATCTAGCCCTTTGTCTAAGACTATGCAAATCTTGTTATCAAAGTGTAACTTGAAGTACTGTGTTTAGGCATTCCGGCATAGTAATTTGAGTTGTTTTTCTGTCTTAAGTGTTTTCCCCAAATTCTGATAGCCATTTCCCAAATTTAGAGAGTTAAAAGTCTCTATGCATGGCTTGAATGTTTATTTCTATGTATTGATTAGCTTATAATTGCATTTTCATGATTAATGGTTTGCCCTACCATGTTTATGACTGCTATTAAACTAGTTATGCTTGAAATCCTTTGTTGTTCACAAACTTGATGTCCATTTACTCCATTTTGCCCAAAGATCCTTTCTACCTTGAATCAAATCGGCCCTTCAAACAGCCTTGTATCACCGTCTTATAGATTTCTAGACCTTTTTGACCCCATAGCCTAGTTGATCTGACATATTTTTACCTATCTTATATCTTTGATCAGTTTCATCCCTCACAACCTAAAAAAAAACTAAAAACATATTTCATAACTAGCCTAAAATCATAACACCATAAGCAAACACACAGATATCCCTTACATATATAGAGAGAGCCCTCTCTGAGTCCAGGAAGGCTAGGTCCTTGGGCTCCAAAGACTAGTTTGATGTTACATTGTCATTTGGCTTACTAATCAGCCAAATCACGGGACCCTAACAACTTGTTATTATTTATGACTGCATGCTGATTTATCAATGTGATTTAAGGAAAATCATATCATTTGAAATATCTCATTAATAGTCCATAAAAAACAAACTTTACATTAATTAAATATTTAATTAATATTTCTTGGTCTTAGACTATTAATTTATTTCCTTACAACAATGAAAAAAAACCTAAAAAAACAAATTTTACAATAGTCAAATATTTCTAAATCTTAGACTATTAACTTATTTCTTTACAAAAATATAAAATAAAAAAAACATTAAAAAACAAACTTTACACCTGTCAAATATTTCTAGGTCTTAGATGGTTAACTTAACTAATGAAAAAAAAAAACAAGAAGGGAGCCACAGCAGGCAAGAAAGAAGAGAGATAGGAGGCGAACCCTCGGTCTTATCCTCCTCCACGAGAAAGAAGTGGTTACTATGACATTTGAAAGCCCACCCCCGCCTGATGAATCGCGAGTCAAGGCTGTTGTTGTAGCTCAGGCAGGCCCCGGATTAGGTAGAGCAGTGGGCCGAGGAATCCCCATTGCGTCCGTTGTTCAAGCGCAGCCGGGCTTAGCTGGTCCCGTAAGAGGAGTTGGAGGCCCTTCACCAGGCATGATGCAAACCCAGATCTCAAGGCCTCCCATTCTACAGGTCTCGGTGCCCCCCATGACTTATTCTGCCCCAATTCCAAAGCTTCCTCCTGGCCCTCTATCGCCATTTTTGTCCCAGGGAGGTCCTCCAGGCCATCCTGGGATGATGCGTCCTCTTCCACCCAGGCTTGGAATGCCCCCTCCTCCACTTGGCAGTGATGCCCCTCCTATGTACGGTGCTCCTCCTCATATGCATCTGAGACCTGGCATGCTGCCTCCGCCACCTGGTCAACAACAACAACAACAACCACCTCCTAGACAGCAGTAGCAACAGATATCATTTGAATCGGGTATTTTGTTAATTTCCCTGCATATTTTTTATATAAGAAAATGTATTTTATGGTGTGCACAATGACCGATCATTTCTTTTAAAATTTTATTGTGAGTTCATATGGATACATCTCAATATCTATTTGAAATAACAGTCTGTTGAAGGTTAAGAACTCTATTCGTGCTTTTATCTTTTGCATTTCATGTTTATGTACCCTAGATAGTTAGGGTTAGTGTTATTTCTTTTATTCAAGTTGAGGCCATATGCATTATTGTTGCAGAAGGGGTGGGGCCATTTATAGCAAATGGTCTTTGTGTTTTTGTAGCTTCTATGATCAGCATGCAACATTTAAAAAACACTTTTCTCATAACGTTATTAGACCTACGACTATGTTATGAAATTCTAAATCCATATTATATAAAAAGCCACAACCATAAGGAACAAGTGTTCCTTCATAGTTAAGGGTTAATTCTAGCAAAACAGAACTTGAAAAGAGAGTTATTTAGTGATGGTTCTATTAAGGATTTGTTTTCTTTTCTTCGAGCATGCCTGATCGATCAAGGGTAAAAGAAAAAGCTAAAATCAAAACCAAACCTGAACCTAAATGAAAGAAAATAAGCAGGAAATGAAAATCAAACTATAAATTAAAGAAATTTGAATGCAAGAAAGTAAACTTAATGAACCAAAACAAGAAACTATTGAAAAGCAAAGAACTAGCAGAACACTAATAAAGACAAGTTTGCTTCAAGGTGAAATCATCAAATAGGATCCTCATCAGATAAGACAACAAAATCATAGGAATCTAAATACTCCAATGAAAATCCAACCCAAAGCAGTAATCTTCCAGGAAAAATAATATCATGAGAAAATAAAAGCAATAAGAGCTCCAGAATCAAGGAACAGTAAGTGCAAGCACTTAATTTATTTCCAATCATTTCATTAATTGTTCTGAAAAAACCTCCCTTTACAAATCCATTGAAGGATAATGAGATCAAAAATTTCTACCAAATCATCCCCCATGCTCAACCTTATCAAAATTTAAGAAGTTAACAAGATCTTTACCAAAGCATATAGCCAGGTTTTCAAACTTCTCCACTCACCAATGCTTCATATTTGTCTCGGCCATAGTTGGGTGTTTTAGTCAAACATTTTTCAATCCCCCATTAAATGAAAGGACACAACTTCACCATTACCCATGTGAGTTCTCAATCTAAACCAAAATGAACTGAAGTCATAGAGACTGCCAAGTAATAAATCACCAATCACAACTCCACTACTTACTCCCCCATACCACATAAATGTGTCACCAAATTTTTGGCATACTTGATCTTATCTGGTTTAGTTTATTCCCTGCTTTTGTATTGTAATCTGGATGAGCTTAAAGTCCTTCTAAGTGTGGCCATGAGTTTAGAGTGCAGTCATAATTTACTCAGTTAATAGCGCCTTTAATTCATAGATCCTGAAATTCTCCGTCAGGGGTTTAAACATTATATATATAACAGGGGAAATCGGCAACTAGGGTTCTGTGTTACTCTTGAAACATGGGGTTGATTTCGACCGCTACACTTACCACTGTGGCCCCTAGGTGTATTTTTGGGTTTAAGCCAGTTACGGCACAAAGAGTGCACTTAACTGTGCATTTTATCAGGAATTGATCTACATCATGGGCGCTAAACATAATATAATATTAACATTTCTCGTTATGAGAAACTATATTTTGTTCATGGGAATACGACATTTACAGTTCTATTTTATTTTTTTTGGGGGGGAGGGGGGGGTGTGTGATATTGGTTGGGGGGGCGGGGGAGTGATATTGGTCGAGCCTTTGTGACTATAGAGATCATTTTTATTATAGTAGTATGTATGTTTGTAAACATACTACTGCTGGAAATGCACAATGTATGTGTTGCTTAAAGCTAAAAACTTTAGCTAGATCAATACAAAGGAAAATATTAAACTAGTTTCTGCCTTGCATAGGTAAGATCATAAGTTTTGCTTAGAAGATTCAATAATCCCAATTGTGTTGGGTTTTGTTCACAAGGCCTTTTATATGTTGCAGTAATGTCTTTGGTTCCATCCCCGAACTTGTCCTATTCTGCTGTCATTTATTCCATGAAGGTGTTACAAAATTCAGTCACAGCATCCTGTTCAATTTTTAACATCCCGAAATTGACATAAAGGTTTGATTAACTACTTGGATACCAATTTATAAGAGCTTCAAGAATAATTTCATCTTCAAGAATAATTTAATTCTTAAGCGAAATTCATGAAATAGAATATGAACCATAAACTACCCATCCCATTCAAAGACATTGGTCCAAATGAAGAGATGGATATCTTCAAATTTGTTTGTTAAGTCCTTCCATTCATAAGGAGGTTCATTATATTCCTTCTCTTGGCCTTCTTTAATTTTTTTTATTAAGATTATTATAGGATTTTATACAGGTGTATATGATTTATTTTTCTTATGTAAGACAGTACCTCACCCTCCAACATGTAGGCAAGGGTAAGATATTCCATAGGGCACAAGGTTGTACAACAATAGGGCTCAAAGTCATGAGATCAACATGTACTTGTGGTAATAGAACCTAGGTGGGGAAGATGATGGTCATTCCTCCCAACCAACTCTGATAAACCTAATTGACATATAGGTGTATATGATACTAACACTAATATTTGGGGAGAATAATAAATGTAGCAATGTTGTATAGGAGCCTGAAATATTCATACCCCCAACATACAAGTACCACTCTATCAATTTTTTCCCTCTCATTATACCATTATATTACACCTAACTCCTAGCCGCAATATATGATACTACATTAGTAACATGTTACCAAATTATAAAGTGACAGTATTACAAAAATATTTATTATTGTTTATGATGGGAATTGTATATGGATTCACATTTATTGATCAAGTCAAATATTTAACCAGCTGTGATGCTTGCTACTTCTCTAGGTGGGTAACCTAAGTACATCTTCATCACATAGTTTTCATTAATTTTTAAATGCTACAATTCTTCCATTTATTCTAATCCATGCACCCCTTGGGCTACACACTATGGAACTCATAAAATGACCATATTACATCAATATTTATTTTGTCAATTATTACCAGCTTAAGTCCGCAAATAACCACTATCTATGCATTAAAGCTACAATTAAAGTCTCATTACTCAAACCCATGGAATAAGGCACAATCGATTTATTTATTTTTATTCTTTGATGATTTATAATTTTCTCCAACTCCTGTAATTCTAGGGTTTCCCTTGAAGATGTCATCAAATATAAAAGTGGTATAATTTGATATAACGTTCTGTCAAGGGTATTCTTATTACAACATCACTCAATGGCTGCCTTTAAATACTAAATATATTGTTATAAATGTGAGTACCACTAGTTTTCTCACTTTTCTTGAGCATATTTGTTTGTAATAGGTAGTTACACACAGAAACACATATAGAAAAGTTTATTTTTCCCCAAGTTCTTTAATACATACAAAAATGAAAGTATTCTTGCTATGATCTTATGATTATAATCCCTTGAACTGATCATTGTGCTAACTTCTCTGATTTGGACTATATGCTTTTAAATATGCAGGTGTTGATCCCAAATCTATAGTATGTGAATTCTTTAAGGTTGGGCAATGGGGCAAGGGTTTTAAGTGAAAATTCTCCCACGACTTGAATGTACAGAGAAAGGGTGAAAATATTGACATATATAGTAATAATTGAGATGAAGTTGTGCTTTATCATGCCTACTTATTGTGATATTTCTCTATTTGTTGTTTACTGGAATATTTATATGGATTAGTGAGAAATGTTGTTTCCCTGCTGTTGATCAGCAGAATGTTAGGTATAATGGTTGAAGGCCATTGGTTGTTTCTAGTGAGTTGAGTAATCTCTTGTTTTTTGTGAATGCATGAATGGGAATCCAGGGAACATGGGATTCATTTTGACCTTTATCTGCATGTTAATAAAATTTATGCTTTTATTATATCTTTGTGGTTATCAGCTACCACAAGAGGGAAATCCTTCATTTTAGTTCAGTGGAATAGGCTCTCAAGTCTTCTGTAATCTTCTTAGTATCGGTAGTTTTGATATTTGTTTATGCCCTACATCTGCCTGTGGGTTCCATTTAGTAAATTAGATGGTTACCACCTGTATGAAAGAACTTTATTATGTGTGCATCATCCTAGACCTTTCTGTGGGTGCCATTTATTGAACCATAGTGCATTCAAGAACGTAAAGAGAAATAAAAGAGTACAAGGGTGATGAAAAAATATATCCTTCCTATAGATACGTGAGAGGTAAGGAAGGCAACAATGCATATGTGGGCCTAGGCCCAACTTACGAAGCCACGTGTAGTCTTGCACATGCTAAGTGCTACACTCCAAGGATATACACATGTCAAGGTCCAAAGGCTCCATGCAAGTGTGCACCATGATATCAACTCACATAGGGCTATCAACATGTGAACATTAGAATTCCTCTTACACATCTGAAAACTACTAGCTAATGTAAAACAAACCTAAGCTAGGTCAACTTCCTCTTTGTGAAATAATTTAAGCAAGAGTATCATCAAGGTGAACTCCTCCTCTTTGGGAGAACGACCTTGTCACTGTACTCTACAACACCCCCATCAGTTGCAAACTTGGAACCAACCCTTGATTCTGTAATAGCTTTTGAACCTATCACCTAGCATCTTGCCATGCATGTGCCTCCTCAACTCTAGATGGTTCATCTAGTTTCTCATTGGAATATATAATGCCACAGGATCAACAAGTAACCTGTAAAGGCCACCTGTCAATGCCCTTGTCAACCTCAAGTTTATATTGCTGCATAGAGTTTTATCTGACCTTTATAAATTTTTATAATTTGTTCAAAAAAATGTTTAATATAGTTGCAGGTTGTGCTTGTCACCTGGTAGTTGACCAGATAGTAGACTAATCCCTTTTGAAAATATTTGCATCAAGAATTGGGACAAAAAGGTGACAGTATACGTAAACTATTGTATTAGGTAAGTTAAGCCACAGGCTTGGTTGCTTGTTGAGATAGCCATGACAACATGTTGTGTACATAAAGCCAAAATATAGAAAAACAAACTTATAGGACCATGGACTATGTTGATAAGTGTTTGGTGTGGGAGTTATAGAATGGTTGAATGCATAATTTTAAAAATTATAGTGAGATCCAGGTGGTGTAAGCATATTTTGAGTTGAGGAAAACAGTGAAAGCTAAGTACAACAACTTGAATGCGAAGGTAAGTAGGGTTGTTTGAGGAGTTTTAAACAACAACACTCAATCTCATGGCATGCATAATAGGAAACAAAAACAAATGGTAGCAATGAAAAGAAAATTGTAGTTGCGCTTAACTCGTGGCATGAGTTTCAACAGCTCAAATAGTTCAATATTTTGCAAAATAATCATTAAAAATGGAAGTTGAGATGAAATAATCCTCGTACCTGTGACCAATGTTTTTTATCTATTCTAGAACCATTTGTTTTCGGTTCCTTTCAGTCATTGTAAGCACTAGAAAATAGTTATAGTGGGCCTTTGAGCTCAGTTTCTCCTCAAGAGCTAGAGCATATGCCAAATACCACCCTTCAGTTGCAAATCAAGATGTGTTCTCCAAGGAGTGGTGAGATAATATCAATTCACGTCTAATAACTTCAACTAGTAACCAAATCATATTCTATATTATTTGAGTTGATACTACCATAGACCAAACACTTACGACTTCATAAGGATTGTTTACACGAGGATGTATACATCACCAATATCATCCACGTAATAAAGACTTACGATGATGTGGTCGACAATATTTTATCATGTTGTATACATGTTATCATTTTCTTGTAGGGGCATACCATTTTACAACTGTAATTCCTTATATGTCTCTTTTGATTTTGTTTACAATTAATGCTACTTGCGTGGCATAGATGATCCTTGTGTGGTTTAATTTACACCATGCCCCACTCTGAGTATGTGACATAGAGCGTTGGCTGCTTACATAGGGTTTAAAGATCCAAAGGGATGAGTAAGCTTTCACTATTTTATTATTGGTCATATTTTATGTATCGATTAACTTTGGCAAGGCTAGGCCATACTTAAAATTTCATATGAGAGAATGTGCTTATGCCCGTGGTGAGGGCCATGACACAACACCAAATGATAAGGTTAATATTTTAACAACCAACATTTACAACCATGCTTCCCCCATCACTATAAATGATGTGGCCTAGATTATTATATATATACTTTTAGTGCTTGAGGGGGGGAAATCGATTATTGTTTGAGTGCAATTCTTCTTCAGTGACACTCAATTTCCTATTGTACAAAGAGTCACAACCAAAATTAATCTTCCCTTGAAAGTCAGGCTGAAATTGTAACCATAATTTCTCGTCCAACAAGAGGCTTCGATTCATGGTGATCCAGCTAACTCTTTAATCAGATATCGCACCAACGGGAAATTATATTTTAAAGAAAACAGGTTTTGAACCACCAACTATAATCTATCAGCAATATTGCAAAGCATATCAAAGAAAAGAATTTCATTGAAGGTCACTCCAAAGCAGCTTGGGCATTACATCTTTGCAGCAAATATATGAAATCCTTCCTTATCACCTGAAAAAATAAGAATTTCAGAGTCCCAAATCTTGCAATTGAAATTTCGCCGAAATCTAAATGCCCAAGTTGCAATTTCTTGCAATAATTACATATGTACAGGACTTTCAAAGGTGAAAATATTTGTTGTGTGAAAGGTCCAACTAGTCTTAGAAAGTTCACAATGAAGGATGACTATACCTAAGCCCTCTCCCAGGACAAACCAAAGCAGAAGGGAATGAGTTGTATTGAAGTAACATTGAAACCGTATGCAATTCTTTCGCTTAATCCTCCGACATTTTTTTTAATATTCGTTTGTTTCTGTAGAATATACTATGTCTTATGTTGCTGAAGGAATGTCAAGTGCATAAGGCACTGTCATTATTATTTGAGGAATTTTCTGAAGGCACACAAAGGGAAGGGCTAACTTATAGGGAACAGGTTCAAGAACTGTGCATCATTTTAGTGTTAAAGTGTATTCTCTAGCACTTGGAAGGAGTGACTTGAACAATATAAAAGTGGGATGTTGCAGTCTATGATTTCTGGAGAATTGTTTTTATGAGAATAATAGACAAGGTCACCTACAACACGCATCATTACCAAAACAAGGTAAGACACAAATGCAACGATCTAACAAAAAAAAACTAGATCAAGTCAGCCTCTAGAATTAAAATTTTAATTTCAATTAATACATATAAATCTAGACATGTTGGCTCTCATGTCGGCTTATTTCACCCAACTGTCATGTCTCTTCATAGGGACACACAACTAAAAATATAAATCTACGCTCCATTTCAGCTCAAGAAAATCAGTGAATATTTTAGAGACAAACTCAAACCTTGACAACCACCTGTGCCCTTGGATTGCTGGAATGAAGATCATAGTTTGAGGAGGCCAAGGAGGAATACCTTTGCAGATATGTGGAGAGTCTTTATTGCAGCTTGGTTCTATGTATAAAGGAAAAACTTGTTTGGTGTAGACTGTCTCCAACAACTTGGATAAGGGTTATAGACCTCAAAACAATTACTTAAACCTCACACCAATCAAGATTGGTTTCAGGACTGTGTCATCTCACAATCGGATGTGTGTGAAGGATCACTACAACTCAGTTTAGTGGATCTATAATATTCCTAGGCTCAGATCCATGGAGGGATTTTACTAAAAATATGCAGTGACTTACTTCCAGACATAACTACTTAGCTCATCTCAAACAATAGACTTTGGTCTTTATCCTTTCATGGCTCAAATATGTGGGAAATCTTAGTCTATACTCATATCCGGTCCTGTGGAGAGGCAGTGGGAAGTGACACTTGGAGTTTGGAAAAACTTAGTTTATTGAACAGTTAAAGATATTGGATCTTTGACAACTTGGTTGAAGGCTCATCCTTTGGAGACACAGTTGTTAGGCTAAATTGCCTAGGCTCAAGCTCAGACTTGTTGCTAAATTGTAAGGACCATAATTTCAATTATAGGGTAGTCTACCTATAATGGACTGTTAGTTCTGATCCTTTACTGTGGGAGGCTCGAATCACTAGCTCAAAGTCTTGGATTGCAGACCCTTGTTAAAGGCACAGTTACGTCTTGTATGAAAATAATATTTTTGCAGACAATATTGAGGTTGTTTGGAAACCCTTTGAACTTGAGATAACTGCATACCTTGAAGACTATTTGGAGCTGATCCTTTATGAATTTTAAGGCTGGTGTATTAAATAACCATAGAAGGATGTTTGTGAAGTGTTTAACATCTTGAATACCTTTTTTGGAAACTCTTATAGAAGCATTCGTGAATATTGGAAGCATATCTTGAAGGATCATCTAGAAGATGTCTCTGACGTTTTTTTTTAAAATAATTTTTTGTTTCCGTCGGTATTCTGACGTTTATAAGCATCATTTGTGGCCTTGTGTAGTGTCAAACTAGCGACACTTGTTCTAGTCAGAAGAGCGACGCTTAGAAGTGTTGGTTGGGGTCTTGTGTAGTGTCGGACTAGTGAAGTTTTTGTTCGTCGGAAGAGCGACGCATCCTTGCAAACTTCGGTATAGCGACACATCCCTTCAAACGTCGGTATAGCAACACATCCCTACAAACGTTGGTATAGCAACACATCCCTGCAGACGTCTGTATAGCGACACATCTCTGCCACCACCGGTATAGCGACAGATCCCTGCAAAAGTCGGTATAGTGACACATCCCTAAGAAGATCGGTATAGCGACACCTACCTGAATTGTCAAAAGAGCGACATATGCTTGCTATCATCAAAATAGTGACATACAGTTGGTAACATCGAAAGAGCGATGAACATTTGGAAACATCGAAAAAATTGTCGCTCTACCGAAAGCTAACTCGAGTGTCTAAAAACGACGTTTTGCTCCACCTCAAAGTGTCCCTCTTGGGATGCCTATGTGTCGCAAGAGCGACATTTTGGCCATCGGAAATTGGGCCAAATGTTCTAGTGAAATTAAGAGGGCCAATTGTTTCAGTAAGATTAATCTGAAGTTTGGCTATCACCAAATTCCAATAGAGCCCACAAATGTATTGAAGACCACCTTCAAATCCAAGGAAGGCCTTTTTGAATTGGGTGTTATGCCCTTCGGGTTGAAAATTCCCCTACTATTTTTATTAGGCTAATGGACAACATATTACAGCCCTTCACCAACTTGTTTGTGGTTGTTTATGTGGATGACATCATCATATTCAGCAATATTTGGGAAGAACACTTGCAACACATTCGGCAGGTTCTTCAAACCCTTCGGTAGCACAAACTGTGTGCCAACTTGGAGAAATGCACCTTTTGCATGAGACATGTCCAATATTTGGGTTACATCATAGATGAGCATGGCATGCATATGGATCTGACTAAGATCCAAGTCATTCGGGATTTTCCAACCCCGATCACTCTAACAGAGCTTCATAGCTTTTTGGGCCTTGCAAATTGTTATCGAAGGTTCATGTTTGGATTCTCCCATACCACTTGGCCTTTGAGTCAGATTACTAAGGGCAGGGAAAAATCAAAGTTTTCATAGTCTGAATCCCAACAAAAGGCGTTGATTGAGTTGAAGCACCACCTCTGCTCTACACTGGTATTCACTCTGTCAGGCCTAGAGCAGCCATATGAAATTGAGACAGATGCTTCCGACTATGTTATTGGTGTAGTCCTCACCCAGCACAGGCATCCAGTGGCCTATCATAGTGAGACACTTTCCCATACAATTCAGAAGTACCCCACCTATGATAAAGAGATGTATTCCATCGTGTAGGCTTGCCAGCAATGGAAGCATTACATTCTAGGGAAGGAGACAATCATCAACACCGATCACTGACCCCTTCAGTTTATACAGCCACAAGGGAAGTTGCAGAATGATCACCATCAGAATTAGTCAACATATCTGCAACAATTCAAATTTAACATTAAATACAAAAAGGGAAGCACCAATCATGATGCAGACTGCCTCAACCGACCCCGAGTTGAAACACTAACTATTTTTCTCAAATCTTGTCGCCATGAGACCTTTGGATGACCGCAACTATACAAAAATGATCCAAATTTCACCTCCACATACCATATGCTAGTATATGGAAAGCAAGTTCCTGATTTCCACCGCCATGACTCATTATTATGCTACCTGGGCCACCTTTTTGTTCCTTCAAGCAAGTGTGCCAAGATGATTTGGGAGACACACTACATTCGGGTCGCAGGACGCTTTGGTGTGGATAAAATTGTGGTTGTACTACAAAAGTACTTTTATTGGCCAAAATTATGACTGGATGTTGGCAAATATATGAGATCCTGCATTGCATGTGTCATCACCAAGCCAACCATCAAGAAGTAAGGCTTGTACACTCCTTTGCCTACTCCCAACCAACCGTGGGAATCCATCTCCATGGAATATATGTTTGGCCACCCTTCTACCAAGTGTGGTAATGACTATGTATTTGTGTTCGTAGAAATATTTTATAAGATGGTTATATTGGTGACCTGCAAGAAGAGTATCACAATAGAGGACACCACCAAACTCTTCTTTGAACGAGTGTGGCTAAATTTTGGGATCTCGCTGACCATTATATCAGATTGAGATAGTAGGTTCCTGAGCACATTACACTATTGCACACCAAGCTCACCAAGTCGATTGCATTCCATACCCAGACTGATGGCTATACAGAGGTTTTCAATAGGATGATAGTGAGCATACTTCGCATGTACAACTCCAAGCATCCACGAACTTATGATGAGAGCCTCCCCTATGTGAATCATAGTTATAACATAGTTATCCATAGCTCGATTGGTCACAGTCCCTTTCAAGTGGATCTAGGATTTCAACCATTGTATCTGATTGATGTTGTCATAGCTCATGAGACTGCACAGACTGAATCCACACATGTACTATCTAAGGTTGATAAAGCAACCATATCTTTAGAACGTATCCAGCACATCTGCCAGTAGGTTCACCACATCCTGGAGAAGTCCAATGCCAAGTACAAGCAGCGACATTATCAACATCGGGTGCCACATAAGTTTTAGGTGGGTGGCAAAGTTATGTTCCATTTTAAGAAAGAACGCCTAACCGGAGCTCGTCGGAAGCTTAGACCACTCGGATATTGGCCTTACACCATTATAAATCATGTGGCATATAATTATTTTGAGCTCAGAATTCCCCCATTCCTTGGAATTCACTTAGTGTTCAATGTGGACCTCCTTCTGCCATGCTTTCCACCACTACTAGACACATTAGATATTGCAGAATAACTCACACCAACAAAGATAAACCCTGGTTGCATGGAACATGCCACAACTGATCTGATCATGGAAACGTAGATCAAGTACACTCGCCAACAGAATATCCAGTTGTATCGGGTTGTCAAGGCTGGCCAACTCCTGCACCAAGGCAAGTGGCTCACCAGGGACCAAGTTCAGGAGAAGTTTCCTCATCTCATGGAGGAACTCAACACAATGGGGACCATTGCTTCCTAAGTGGGGAGGACTTATCTGGGTGGATATTGGTGGCAACCTGCCTATTCCACTTGGATCCCCACCATTGTTTCTTTCAGTTTTTCAATTTCCTTAATTGTAGCATAGTTTACTATTTTTTGCCATTTTTCGGGTCCTGAACTTCCGAAGCCATTTTAAGGCCCTAAACTACGATTTTTGGGAAAACCATGGCCAAACATAAAAGTCGGCCACTCGAAATTTGTATTCCTCAGATAGATTTCTCTAACGAGGTATTGTTCACAGAAAACAGAGATCGTATGTCAAAGCTATGTCCTGGGAAGTTGATGTACCAATTTACCCAAAGTGGGCCCATAAAATTGGGCCTTCATATCCTAGTGTTAGGTTTTTGGATGTTTAGGGTTTTACATTGTTACTAAAAAATAAATAGGCCTTTGAGCCTCATTATAACACAGTTTAGAGGCATGTAGCCACTGCATCTCCTCTTAGAGATAGTAATCATCGCCTGATTAAGTTTATTTCCATTTTGTATGTAAGCATATTTCAGTTTTTTGATATTAATTAAATGAAGTTATAATTTTGTTGCATCTTTGTGTCCACGTTTATATTGTATTCTATTTCATTCCCGCATAAATTCGGATCAGTGGTATGAGATCATTCTGTTATTTCTCTGTTTTTCTTTGCATGTCACCAACGAGGTGAGGGTATAAGGAATTAGGGCTCGATCTGGTTGAACCCTTGCAATATCAACCTCACAAGAAGATGAAAATAAATACGAGGGAGCAGGAGATCCTATCAAAATATTGGTCAAGGAGGCCCTCAAGAAATAGAGGAATGTGATGGATAACTTTGCCCAAATCCTTCGGCAGATGCCTATAGGAAATGCATATTCATTCGGTAGCCACTCTGGAGGTGTCATTCCCTTTAAGATACAATTCAACTTTGACATTCCCACATTTGAAGGCCATATAGATGCAGATGTCGTAGATAAATGGTTAAATCTTTTGGAACGATATTTTTATGTTCATGATTATTCCAATAGGGAAAATATTATATTTTCACTCTTGAAATCCACCCCCCACGTCAAGGGCTGGTAGGAAACCTACTGTGAGCAGAAGGACGAAGGAGAACCCTCACTATTCTCAACTGCACCCTCTTGGAATTCTTTTTGAGACGCCATCAAGGAACAGTACTACCCTGTCGAGAACTATGAATACAAGTACATACAATGGACTATGTTGCAGCAATAGAGGGATCAAGATGTGCATGAGTTAACAAATATTTTCCATACCCTACGCACAAAGTTGGGATCAAAGTTTCTGAGAAAAATCTGGTTCTCAATTACCGCAATTGTTTGCAAAAATACATTCGAGAGGAAATGGAGTTCCTATACATATCCTCACTTGGTGCATCATATTGATATGCTACCAAAATTGAGCATAAATTCAAGCAGAAGAAGTGATACTTTGGATCTGAAAACCCAAAGCAGAACAAAGGTGCCCCCAAGCCACATAGCAAACGACATAGCCCAACCGGGACCCCCTAGGGCAACTCCTTGAAGTCGTAAGCCAAGGGTAACGGGAAGGAAAATAATGACACTGGAAAGTGGTTTGAGTTCCATAAAATCCCCATGCACAACACACATGAATGTCGTGCAAAACAAGCACTGGTGGCCGAGCTGAGAGACTCAGATTTGGATGCATGTTCTGCTTCTGATCTGGAACCCGATGAGAGAGCCGACAAGGGTAAGCATTTCATTAACACAGAATCCACTGCAACAATAGCCACCACCAAGCTCCAAAAGGAAAAACCCAAATATCCAAAGGAGGGGTAGCACCTTTTTCACTCACAGATGTGGGTGAAGGGCTCGCCGCTACAATTCATTGTCGACAGCAGAAGCCAAAATAAGCTCATTTCAGAAGAGGTCATAAAGCAGTTGAGCCTACCGTCCACACACAACACGCAGTCATATGCCATTGGTGACTTCACCAAGGACTAGATCTCTGCATCAGCCAACAGTGTCACCTTCCCTATAGCATCAAGCCTTTCACAGATGAGGTATTTTGTGATATAGCTTCTCTTGAAGTTTCTAATGTATTATTCGACAACCCATACTTGTGTAAGTGTCATGCCATGTATGATTCTAGGCCTCACACTGCTATTATTTCTTTGGGTAATAAGTTATATAGGATACCGGAGCTAGCCTCGCCTATCGACATCTGTTTGATATCTGCTGAGAAATGTAGTAAGATCATCTCCTAGACTAGGAAATTTGTTTTCTTTCTGATTCGCTCTCAAAGTAAGGGGAATATTGTAGCCACATCCATGGCCCCTGGAAAGGGTTCTTCCATGCAGTGGAAGTGGGTGGATAGGGTCATGGAAGAATACAGGGACATCTTCCCCTCACCCGCAGGAGTACCCTTGCACTCTCAAGTCAAGCATTCGATCGATTTGACTCCTAAAGCACCTCTACCCAAAGGGCCGATATATCGCCACTCCATTTTAGAAAATGAAGAGATCAAGAGGAAAATCCAGGATTTTCTGCAAAAATGGCACATCCTACCAAGTTCCTCACCTTTTGGGAGCCCTATTGTACTTGTACAGAAGAAGGATGGGAGTTGGAGGCTCTGCATTCATTATCAGGAACTAAACAAAATCATTGTCAGGAACAGGTATCCAATCTGATGGATTGATGACCTTTTGGACCAACTCAAGGGGGCCAAGTATTTTAGCAAGATCAATATGAAGTTTGGCTATCACAAGGTTCCAATAGATCCCACAGACGTACAGAAGACCGCCTTAAAATCCAATGAAGGCCTTTATGAATGGTTGGTTATGCCCTTCGGGTTGACAAATGCCCCTGCTACTTTTATGAGGTTAGTGGATGACATCTTGTGGCCCTTCACCAACTCGTTCCTGGTTGTTTATCTAGACGACATCCTCATCTTCAACAAGAGTCGGGAAGAACACTTGCAACACATTCGGTAGGTCCTTCAAACCCTTCGGCAACACAAATTGTGTGCCAAATTGGAGAAATGCACCTTTGGCATGAGAAATGTCTAATATCTGGGCTACATCATAGATGAGTGTGGCATGCATGTGGATCTGACTAAGATCCAATTTTGTCAATATTGGCCAACCCCGACCACTCTAACAAATATTCGCAACTTTTTGGGCCTTGCAATTTGGTATCAGAGGTTTGTGTTGGGATTCTCCCATATCACTTGGCCTTTGAGTTAGATTAGTAAGGACAAGGTGAAAGAAAATTTTTCCTCGTCTGAATCCCAATAGAAGGAATTCGTTGAGTTGAAGCATCATCTATGCTCTTCACCAGTACTCACACTACCAAACCTATAGCAACCATTTGAAATTGAGATAGATGCCTCTGACTATGTTATTAGTTTAGTCCTCACCCAGCATGCACATCCAGTGGCCTATCATAGTGAGACACTTTCCGATACAATTTAGAAGTATCCCACCTATGATAAAGAGATGTATTCCATTTTGAAGGCTTGTCGGAAATGGAAGCATTACATTCTAGGGAAGGAGACGGTCATCCACACCGAACACCGACATCTTCAGTTTATTTAGACACAAGGGAAGTTGCGGAATGAACAACATCAGAAGTGGTCTACATGTCTTCAACAATTCAACTTGAACATTAAACATAAAAAGGGCAACACCAATCATGTTGCAGACTACCTCAGTTGGCCCCCAGTTGCAGCACTAACTATTTTTTTCAACTTTTGTTGCCACGAGACCTTTGTATGGCCGCAACTATACAAAAATTATCCAAAGTTCGCCTCCACATAACATATGCTAGTAGATGGAAAGAAAGTTCATAAGACACATTATTATGCTACATGGGCCACCTTTGTGTTCCTCTCAGTGAGCTTTCCAAGCTGATTTGGGATGCGCACTACAGTCAGGTTGCAAGACACTTTGGTGTGGAGAAAATTTTGGTTGTACTATAAAAGTAATTTTATTGGAAAAAACGTTGACTGGATGGTTGAAAATATATCATATCATGCACTAGCTGCACCATCACCAAGCCAACCATCAAGAAGCAAGGCATGTACACTCCTCTTCCTACTCCTAGCCAGCTGTGGGAATCCATCTCCATGGACTATATGTTTAGCCTCCCTTCTACCAAGCATGGTAATGATTGTGTATTTGAAGTCGTGGAAAGATTTTATAATATGGTTATATTGGTGGCATGCAAGAAGAGTATCACACCAGAGGACACTACCAAACTCTTCTCTGAAAGAGCGTGGGTACATTTTGGGATCCCGCAGACCATTATATCATATCGGGATAGCAGGTTCCTAAGCACATGCTCCAAGCATGTACATACTCCACATGTACAACTCCAAGCATCCACGAACTTGGGATGAGAGCCTCCCCTATGTGCAGCACAATTACAACAGAGCTCTCCATAGCTCGACTTGTCGCAGTCCCTTTCAAGTGGGTCTATGATTTCAACCATTGTGTCTAATTGTTGTTTCCATACCTCATGCGACTACACAGACAGCATCCACACATGTACTGTCTGAGGTTGATAAAACAACCAGATTTATTGAATGCATCCAACACATCTGCCAGCAGGTTCACGACAACCTTGAGAAGTCCAATCCCAAGTACAAAC
This sequence comes from Pinus albicaulis, assembly GCA_034641835.2. Taxonomy (NCBI): domain Eukaryota; kingdom Viridiplantae; phylum Streptophyta; class Pinopsida; order Pinales; family Pinaceae; genus Pinus; species Pinus albicaulis. The sequence continues at coordinate 416,185,899 of CM076576.1, read as the reverse complement.
AACGACATGATCGACATCGAGTGCCAGACAAGTTTCAGGTGGGTGAAAAAGTTTGGTTGCATTTGTAGAAATAACGCCTAACTGGAGTTCATTAAAATCTCATACCACTACAATATGAGCCTTACACCATTATCAAGGTTGAGATCGGCATTCCCCCATTCCTTGTCCTGCATCCAGTGTTCAATGTGGACCGCCTTCGGCCATACTTTCCACCATTACTGGACACATCAGACATTGCAGAACAACTCACACCAACACAGCTAAACCCCAACTGCATGGAATAGGCCACAACTGATCGGATCATGGAGACATTGATCAAGTACACTCACCAGCAGAATATCCAACTATATCGGGTTGTCAAAGTTGGCCAACTATTGCACCAAGGCAAGTGGCTCACCAAGGACCAAGTTCAGCAGAAGTTTCCTCATCTCATGGAGGAACTCAACGCCATGGGGACCATATATTCCTAAGGGAGGAGGACTGATCCAAGTCAATATTTGTGCCCACCCACCTATTCCACTTGGACCCCCACCAATTTTTATTTTATTTTCTCAGTTTCCTTAATTGTAACATAGTTTACTATTTTTGGCAGTTTTTTGGGTCCTAAACTTTTGGGGCCATTTTGAGGCCCTAAATGACGTTTTTTAGGAAAACTAGGGCTAGCATGAGTCTTTAAGCCACTCTAAAGTTGTATTCTTCGGATATATATTTATAACGATATATTGTGCACATCAAACAGAGATCGTATACCAAATTTACGTCCCCAAGAAGTTTATGTAACGATTTACCCAAACAAGGCCCATAATTTTGGTGCTTCATATCCTACGATTAGGTTTTTGGATGTTTATGGTTTTCCATTGTTCCTCAATAATAAATAGGCCTTCGAGCCTCATTGTAACACAGTCCAGAGGCATGTATCCCCCACATATTTTCTCAGAGATAAGCTACCATCGCCCGAGCTAGTTTATTTCCATTCTATATGTAAGCATATTTCAGTATTTGATATTAATGAAATGAAGTTATATTTCTGCTGCATCTTTATGTCCATGTTTATATTTGTATTCTATTCTATTCCAGCATAAATTCGGATCAAGTGATGGATTGTTTTTGTAGGGTGGGAGAGGGTGAGAGAGGGTTCCTATATGTGGGAGGTAGAGAGTGAAACACAAAGAGAGATATGGTAGAAAGTGAGAGAGGGAGTAAGAGACGTAAATTAAGAAAATTTTGGGGGGGATAGTCGAGAAGAGATAGAGAGAGGAAGAGAGGGGCAAATAAGGAGTGATCATGTGAGAGAGAGGGGGGAGATAAAGGGAAGGGAAATTAGAGAGAGAGAGAGAGAGAGAGATGAGGGGAGAGAGAGTGAGAAAGACATAGATAAGGAGAGAGAGAAGAGTAGGTGGGGTGTTGAGAGAAGGGGGGGAGAGTGATGAGGTGAGAATGAGAGAGATTAGGAGGGAGGTAGAGAGGGGGGGGGAGGATGGGAGGAAGCGAGAGAGAATATGGAGAAATAAAGAGGGAGAGAGTGTGGGGGGGGGTAGAGAGAGAGAGAATCTTATGTACCTTATGTGACAAGAAATTGAGGAATAATCCAAAAATATTCACTAGGTATTCTATCACAAGAAACAACTAACTATTAGTTGACACAAGTTAAGGAGAATCCATAGCTTGTCAATATAAGGAGGCTAAAATTGTTATGGAGGCTCCTTCATCTACTATTCATTGATTTTTTTTTTGGAATAAATCCAACCCCTAAATGGAAAGGTGTGGAAGAAGGAAGGTGAACCTGAAAAGGCCATTCCAATCAAACAAAAAACTCTAGGAGCTTAGAGGAAGAATGATCAAGATTCTAAATTGGTAGGTAATAAAACATGGTTGGTGGAAACATAACTCCCAAAAAAAGGAGTGGGACTAGCTAAAGATTGCATCAACTCTAACACTTCATCACCTGATGGTTGACTAGGTCTTTGAGAAACCAAATATGTTTTGAGAGTAGAAGAGCCTTAAAACATGTACCACACTCGTTTCCACTCTGATATAAAAGGACATATATGAGTAAGGTGATATCCCATGAAAATTCTATATGGTAGCCCAGGCTTGTGTCTTTTCCATCTAGATTTCTTAGTACAACTCCAAGCATCCACGAACTTGGGATGGGAGCGTCCCCTATGTGTAGCATAGTTATAACAGAGCTCTCCATAGCTCGACTGGTTGTTGTCCCTTTCAAGTGGGTCTAGGATTTCAACCATTGTTTCTTATTGATGTTTCCCTACCTCATGTGACTACACATACAAAATCCACACATGTACTATCTGAGTTTGGTAAAAGAACCATATTTATTGAGCGTATCCAGCAGGTGTTGGTCTAATTTATTGAGGTGAATTAGAGCATTCATTTATTTATCAATCTAGGTTGGTAAACTTAGAAGCAAACCAAAGTATATGGAACCTTAGATTAAACTAGTGTAGTAAGTAGTGTTTAGATGCAAATAATGGAAATGCATATTACAAATCTAAACTATTTTGAAAAGAAAATATTCAGATCTATTTTATGAAAGCATATAAATGTTTGATGAATGGAATTGGTATACTTAAGAAGATAGAGAAGAGTCTCTTCTTCAAGAGTCTTGTTTTGTCCTTCTACAATCTTTCTCTAATAACATTTCCAAACATCTAAGAAAGCAGGAAGGAAAGCTTATAAATGAAAGCAAGTAAATATTGTTTTCAATTCAGTTCTTAGCTCATGGAGAAGAGTCTCTTGTTCAAGAGTCCTGGTTGTCGTTCTCACATAAAAACTAGCTACTGAAAGGAAATCAATCTTCACATAATAATCTAGGAAAGCATATAAGAAAGTAAATTTTGTTTCAGTTCAATCTAGCTCATAGAGAAGAGTATCTTGTTCAAGAGTCCTGGTTGTCCTTCTCACATAAAAACTAGTTACTAAAAGGAAATCAATCTTCACATAAAAAAACACACTTGGGGAAATTAAATCACACTTGAAGAAATTAAAGCACATTTTCATGAAAGGAAATAATAGAAATTAAACTATGCTACAGATGTATGTGAATTGTGGTTGATGGGAACCGTCCATTTCTCAATGAGCGCACATGAACAATTGTCACATCTTAAGAATCAAACAACACTCATAACTCATGATTTGGAGAAAATGATATTACTCGTGTTGAATGAACAATCATAAATATGATGCTAATGAATAAGTGACAACTTGTCAGCTTCCTTTGAAGTATGCTACTCATATTTATATATGAATTAGGGATATCTTCTCAATAAATTTAAATCCCTTAAATAGCTACTAGATCCATACTTGTCTCAACTTATCCCTAAATACTAGATACAAATCACATGACACATCAAGATATATGTGATCTTTCTCCTTGGAATATGGTCCACCTCTTGAGTTGAAATTCGAATTTGTGCTTGGGATGCCAAGTAAGACCCTTCTAGAACCTCCAAATAAGCATACACGTCACAAAAATCATAACACATATATATGTATATGAAACCATGTTAATTTCCTAGTTTTTAATCATAAATTCACTTAAAAATAAATAAAATAAATAACTTTGGAAAATGATTATTCTAACCCATATGATCATGAATATGATTACTTAATTTAGGGTTTTAGGCTAGATAGTTATGAAATGAGGGCTAAATTGTTAGGAAATGATGGAAATATGGATGAAGATGGAAGACAATTTTGAGACTCAACAAACCCCCCAACTGAAGTTGTTGCACGTCCTCATGCAACTATTGCATTGATTCATTTGTACATAAGTTTATCTTCTTGAAATGCTTTGCTTCTTTATGAGCTTTTGACTTGTATTTATTCTCTTCAAACTTTGTTTCATCATATTATCTTTTGCAAAGTGTAATACATTTGATTGCAATATATATTTTTGATGGGTGGTTCTTGTGTGACAACCGAATTTTTTGAGCATTGGTTCTTGTGTAACAATACTTTCTTTTTTTTGCATCAAAGTACATGAAAACATTGAGAATTTTATTTTCAAGTCTTATAATAACTATCAATGAATTGATAATTTGCAAATCATATAATCTTTTGGAATCATACTGCAACAATACTTGATTGTGAAGAATATGCGAGTTGGAATGAAATGAAAATGTGCAATGGCATATGAAGTGTGAATATGAATTGGTGTCCCTTCCCCCAAACTAAAGGTGTTTTTTAGTTTATGACAATATGAGAAATGGAGTGAGGAATTTTCCAAAATTACAATTTTATCATTTTAAGGAGTTGCATGACTAAAAACTAGAAAACAACATACCGTCACTTACCTTCAATGTGGATGAGTTGTGTTTACTGAAGAGTGTGGTTGTTGATGTTGGATCATGGAGTATGTAAACAAAGGAATTTGATTTGTTTCTTTTTTCTCTTCATGTTGATGACAATATTGTGATCTTTATTGTTCTTGTTACAAATTGATTCCTGTTGCAAACATTTGAAATGATGTACTCTTCAATCGTTACAAAATATGATGGTACAATTCTAGTCATGTGAATAAATGTGTTGATGTCGAGCGTGAAGAGAATTCATTGGATTACCGGCCATTAATTAATATCGTTAACCAATGTGAGGAAAACTCACCATTAATGTCAATGAGTGCCAAGGTACTTAAGTACATCTTGTGAAGTGCGAATAGATGAGACGATGTCGAGCCACTTGCAAGATCCAACGATCAAGGGACATTGATGTATTCCCACGATTGTCAGCGAGATAACTTGTCATTAAGGCATACAAGCCTCAATGTATTTGAAAGAGAACTCTAGAATTGAACCTAGATAATGTGTTGGTTTCTATAGGCCAAGACTTGTTGAAATGGAGGCCTTAATGAATCCTCCATCATCTAACATGAGCATAATACAATGATTTTGAAGGACTATGGATGAAAATTTCTGCAATGGATCAAGGTTTATTTGATAAATGAAAAGGAAATGGAATGAATCATCTTTGTAGAGGAGCTGAATGGTTTTATTGTTGGGTTACGGGTTAGTGAAAGCGAGGCAGGAAAATGATTGTGAAAGAAAATAAGATGAAGATTTTATTGACTGAATAAATAGGAACGAAATGGTAAGACTGGAATCTGAAAGGTTTTGAAATGGTATGATGGATCTGATTTAGAATTCTTTATCCAAAATCATGTGCTCATGCTTTGGATTGCATATTTGATGTTGCTCTGATCATGCTCTTAAGAAATGTGGTCTTTGAGAGACATTGTTTTCTTATGGTCATCTGTTTGTCTTCATGGAACCTGCAAAAACTTAGTACTTTTTCTACAATGAAATGTAAGATTATCAGAAGAGAGAGGTGATAAATCTCTCTATTCATGACATTTACAAAAGAAACTTAAAATTAGTACTAATAAAACAAATTCACGAAATAAAATCAAATGAATTTTTACCTGTTTCGAAACTAGTGTCTTGATTTACCCACCATGTCTTGTTGGAAATTTCTTCATATTTTTATTGTTTCAAATTCTGATGAAAGCTTTCTCATTATGTATATCTTATCGAAATTTTTCCGACGATTTGAATCTTCGAAAACCGATGTCGTATAAGAAAGTTATGCTTATTTGAAATTTTTGTAAAACAGTGAAAATTTTCATGTGTGAGTGTGGCATGGGAACATAATGTTGATGTGAAACATGAAGTAGGCAAATGGGATGGCATGCTCATCATGAATTTCAGATTAGAATGCATTTTTTATAGATAGATCATTGAGTTGAATACAAAGCTGCAAAATTGTTTTTTAGCTGTAGAATATGCACAGTTTCTGTAGCTAAAATTCTAAACAGAGAGTTGAATACACAGCTATGCATTTTTGTTATGAACAAATAATCAGTCCATTCTTCAAATTAAATAGTACCTTCTCCAAAAAATGAGAAAATTCCTATTTTATTGATTCAGTAAAAGGAAATTTTATTTTTATTTATTTATTTATTTAATTATTATTATTTTTTTATTTTTTTTAAATCCAAGTGCCACATGGCAGCACCAAGGAATGCCACATGGAAGCAATGGAAGGTGCCACGTGGCATACATGCTTTTGTGGATGTTGACTTTGCAAAGTGAAGTGGACTACTGACTATACAAGGTGACGTGGCAGACAACTAGGCGATGACTGTGCAATATTGGCTAATGGTACGTTGCCACGTGGACCAATCGAATGTCGCCATGTGGCAGTAAAATCCCAACAAAAAAATTCAAGATTTTGGGAGAAGCTTCCAAGTATTTAATTGCTCTAGGGAACTTTTCAATCAATTTCATGCCACCAAAATATTTGATTTTTATTTGAACTCATCTTCTTGCCAAAAAAATGGATCTCACAACCAATTTTTTTTTTCTATAAAAGTTGTGAAAAATATTGATGCCAAAACTTTTTTTTTTCATTTCTTTTGTTGCAGGTTGAAAGAATGGAGAAAATTTTCTAACTTCTCTCTCTGCAAATTATAGATTTTTTATTTTCTTTCAAGAAGAATTTTTAAACAGACGTTTTTTTTTTTTTTTTTAATCTGGTTGTCACAAAAATTTCTGAGAAAATAGCTGGTTTTAAATCAGTGATATCTCCCTCATCCGAACTCCGATTCGACCAATTGTTTTTTTGAATTTGGGTGATTTTTCGCAAATAATTCAAATATGAAATTTTTTTTTACAAAAATTTCATCAATATCTGATCTGCAAACTCGTCGCCCTCAAATATATTTGACAACTAGAGATCAAATTTTTTAATTTTAGAATCAATGGTAAATTTAGGCCTCTTAGTCATTTTTATTGAAAATTTTAAAACTAACTTGGTTCAATCTTCTTTTCTGATCTTCCAGATCTCTAGGAGCGCAAGAAGAGAGCATACTCAGGAGTTTATTAATCGATTTTTTTTAAATTTGAATTCATAAAATAAAATGAAAATAATCAATCTCACCCGAAATTGTCGCTCTTTAATCTTCGCTTCTTCTCCTTTTTCACAATCGTTTGTTTTCTTGCAATATTCATGCTAAGGGTTAGTAAATAGGTGGCTCT